>JASCZW010000420.1:0-233285 GCA_034211315.2 Aedes japonicus | reverse complement strand
CTCCAAATTGCTAAAACCTGATTTGATGTTGAACTTGGCATATAATAGGCCAGAGTTTCGTTGAATAGGTTATACAATTTGCATGTAGTTTAAACGAATCCCCACAGTATCAGAAGCGTGATATAGAGCTAGACAATAGTTGTTTTTTTCATCTCCGTCCGTCTCTATTCCATACCCATTCGTTATAGGTAGTCGGTTAAGGCGCTTCATCTCATTAGATTGCTGGTTCGATTGCATGCGTAAAGGTTTTTTTTGTGATTTTGCGGACCGCAAATTTGGTCATTTTCATTTATATATTTTTGGCTCTAAGGCTGACAAGCGGTTTCTGACATGAGTATGGACAGAGAGTACCAGATACATATCTGTGTACTTACTTGACCTGTGGCGATATATGTTTTGAGCTGAAAATAAGGAATATGTTAGGGAGAAGGTCATTAGTTTCGTATCCCAGAAGTTGAATGCAGCACAACAAAACTATTCGGCGACGGAGAAGGAAGCATTTGCGCTGTGCAGGTTTTGAGGCTCGGTGCATCATCAAATGAAGAACTGATAAGAAAGGTAAAAGAAAAGCCGGAGAACTACGCCGATTTCCGTTTCGAAGACGGTCATTTTTGGAAGTATATCTCGGTCGATGAGGAACCTTTCGAATTGCGGTTCGAGTGTAAGATGATCCCACCGCAGGAAAACCGTCTGCGTTTTGTCGAAGACGAATATGTAAACAGTTTTCATCTGGGGGCTGAGAAGACTTTGAGTCATCTGCAACTTAGATATAGACACTGGAAAATGGATTCTAAAAATGTGTAGTATGTAAAGAAAGTAAGCCAGCCACCGTTCCAACGGTCCCCATGATGGGCAAACAAAAACTAGCCGACCACCCTTGGCAGATAGCGATGGTCTGCATTGGTCTGTTGCCGAAAGGTAAAACAGGAAATATGTATTTACTGGTAATCCAGGACCTTTTCAGCAAGTGGTGCCAGATTCACCCAGTACGTGAAATCGAAGCGGGTAATCTCTGTAAAATTCTGCAGGAAGGATGGTTCCTCCGTAATTCCAGTCCGGAGATAGTGTTGACCGACAATGCTAGCACTTTTCTCTCTAAGGAGTTTAAGTTGTTGTTGGTTCAGCATGGCATCAAACACTGGACTACGTCTCGTCATCACAGTCAAGGAAACCCGGTAGAGCGATTAAACCGATCAACTAACGCTGCTATCCGAACGTATTGCCGGAAGGACCTGAGAGGCTGGAACGAAAAACTTTAGCCAGCAGAGCATTTAAAACCGTATTTTCATAAAATCCGTTACGCTTGCAATCGATAGATCTCCTTCTAAATTGTCAATTTTGTCTTCTGTTAGCTTGAATCAAAGACCTTTAGCAGTAAATAAAAGCTCACTCCCACCCCACTCACTCTCAGTATCTTTTTTCTCTCACACTGGATGAGAGCGTTATTTGCATGCTGTGAGTGAAACAGTTCTCCATGTGTTGCGTCTAGTGTGCCTCTCAATAGGAGAAGAGTAAACCCAAAAGCCAACATAGGAGAGCGATCTCTCGTCTGAATAAGCTTAGACGGAGAATCTTTGTTTTAAAGCCGGCCGGTACATTCATAAGTTTTATGATTCATAAAAATTCAACCGATCGTAAGAAGAGCCTAGTAAATCTTTTATAAGGAAAGATGGTAAAGTTAGGGAGTTCTTAAGTGATCAATCCGGTGGGGGTTAAATGGCTTGTGTACGGTTAAAGGTTTCTGTTCTGAACGGAACGGGTTGGAAAAACAAAATAAAAACGAGATCCACTACCGAAAGATTTTTATCCTCGTCAGGTAACAAGAGGTTGCTGCAACATACCTACGTAGGTGGGACGAAGATAAATAGTCAGCCAGCATGGCTCAACGAGAAGTTGAGCAATACGGGTATTCGATGAGTTCCGAATGACATATTTTGGATTCACCGTGATGGCGTGCCAGATCACGGGGATCCCCAATTGCGTGTACCCGACTCGAATATCTAATAAATAATCATGAAGTTCACGTAACTGATCAACACATTAGGTTTCAAATTATTAAATTATTAGGTTGTTAAATTATTAAATTATTAAATTATTCAATTATTCAATTTCCTAGATTTTCATAATTTTCTATTTTGTTCAACGTATTTATTTATTTATTTATTTATTTTGTTGTTTTTGTACATGGTTGAGTTGATCGTTTGTTTAGAAAAAAAAATAATTGCTTATTTTTTTTATTGTGCCCTGGGAAATGTAACATGAGACCATGTCCCATTAAATTAATTATGCTAAAAATTGTATTTGTTTGCATGTTAGGAGTTAGGATTAGGAATTATATTGTTTATAAAAATTCACCCATTCACGCGCCGTCCGCTACCAAACTGCTCGACTGCACTCGAGCACTCTCTCCCACCCATTCTCATGGGTTGGTCACCGTGGGTAAGAGGAAATGCTCTCGGCCGATAGCGAGAGAGCGAGCGGATAAATAGGCCGCCTGCCCCATTGTAAGGGGTCTTTAGTCTATGAGAAATAAAAGTGTTCGGACGCGCGGAAACAAAAAACTAGTCGAGTGAAAAATTAATAGATTGGCTTTGCAAGTAAAGTGTGGCCAGTGGAAGAGGCTAATCGACTAGCCGGCCAAAAGTAAAATCCGGGTTCGGAAGTGCGAGAATCTAAGTTCAGGGACCATCATCCCGAATCCTCACGCGGTGCCAGTGTTGGTTGCCATCGAACCGGTCCCCAATCCCTCCGATAGTGTGTCTCGACCGCGTGGGATTGGTGGTACGCGCGTGTCCGACGGTCGTGTGGTAGCCGAAGGTGTGAAGTTGTGCCTCCTTCGTGCTCCTAGCGTGTGGCCGTGGATTCCGGTCCTGAACCGGCCGCTAGAACGGCCCCGCTAGTGCCTGCGAAATTCGAAATCGAACTCCGAAAAGTGTGCCCCGACCAAAAAAAACCTATTCCGCGTGTGACGGAGTTGAAATCACGAAGGAAGACTAACCCTCCGTACTATCCTCATCCCCGGCGACGACGCTGCATCCAGTTAGCGACGGCGCGGGCCAACGTAACCCTCGAGACGACAGAGCAGGCAGCCCCTGTGGGTCTTCTAAGGTAAGTTGTATTACCCTCTTTGTTATACTATGGAAGGAAAAGCCGACAGATACAGTACCAAGTACCTTTGTAATGCAGGTAATGACGTTTGGGGCATGTTGTTCACCAAGCTGCGCCCAATACGTCAAAAACATGAACGCCGAGAAACACGCAGGACAGTACCCAGCGGCAGCCAATGCAATCGTTCAGCACCACTACGTGGACGATATGCTAGTGAGTACGGAGACGGTCGACGAAGCGATTCAGTTAGCTAAGGATGTTCGTCATGCACACGCTCAAGCTGGTTTCGAGATGCGCAACTGGATCTCGAACTCGCCAGAGGTTCTCGCCGCCTTGCAGAAGGAACGGATCGACGAAAGAGCCTAAATCTGGGATCGGAACTAGTCACAGAGAAGGTTCTTGGCATGTGGTGGTGCACAGCAACGGACACACTCACATTCAAGCTATCGCCGAAACACGACGCAGACCTGTTATCCGGGAAAACGACGACCATCTAAGAGGGAGGTGCTGCGAACACTGATGGCTATCTTCGACCCTCTTGGGTTACTTTCAAACCTTTTGATCTACCTCAAGGTCCTGCTTCAGGAGATATGGCGCTCAGGAATCGGCTGGGATGACGAGATTCAGAAAACCTCATCGAGAAATGGGAGAAGTGGTTGAAGGCTCTTCCGTCTGTGGAGAATGTCAGCGTGCCGAGGTGCTACAGATTTCTTACGACCATAGGTTCGAGTACAAACGTACAGTTACACACTTTCGTCGACGCCAGCGAGAACGGTTATGCAGCTGTAGTATATCTACGGTTCCAGCAGGACGATTCCGTGGAATGTGCAATTGTTGCGGCGAAATCACGGGTTGCCCCGCTTAAATTCCTTTCGATACCGAGGCTCGAACTACAAGCTGCAGTCATAGGAGCACGTTTGGCGAAAACGGTAATCAGTAGTTTATCGTTCAAGGTGGATGAGAGATACTACTGGACTGACTCTCGCAACGTATTATGCTGGATTCGATGCGACCACCGTCGATACTCACAGTTCGTTGCCTTTCGTGTGAGTGATATTTTGGATACCAGCGAAATCGCAGACTGGAAATGGGTTGGGACGAAAGATAACATTGCGGATGAAGCGACCAAGTGGCAACGAACGCCAGATCTTGGACGCGAAAGTCGGTGGTTCAAGGGACCAAAGTTCTTATGGCAGGAGCGTGACAACTGGCCCGTCGAGCTGTTTGCGACTGGCTCTACTAAAGAGGAGATTCGTCCACACTTGCTCCACCATCGAAGTTCAGCGCAATCAAGTATCAACGTGGAATATTTCGATAAGTGGAAGCGATTGGTCCGCACGGTAGCTTTCGTGTTCAGGTACTTGAGGAACAGTCGGAGTAAGATTACGGGAATCCAGCGTGAAGTCGGTCATATATCCACCACGGAACTGCGGCGAGCATCAAATTATCTTTTCAAAGAAGCGCAGAGGGAATCATATCCGGAGGAAGTGAGCATCCTGCTGAGTAACAAACCAGTAAAGATACTTCCGAAGCAAAGCCCTATCTACAATATGAACCCATACCTAGACGAGGATCAAGTGATGCGAATGCATGGTAGAATCAGTAGGTGTGAATATGTCACAATGGACGCTCAGAATCCAATCATCCTCCCGAAGGATCACTACATAACCAAGCTGATTGTCCGGGACTACCACGAAAGCTATCATCATCTGAATCATGAGACCGTGGTCAACGAGCTGCGCCAAGTTTTCCGGATACCGAAGCTGCGTGTGCTATTCCGGAACGTGAAAGCGAACTGTCAAGTGTGCAAGAATCTGAAGGTGACTCCTCAACCTCCTCCAATGGGCGATCTTCCAGAAGCTAGACTGGCGGCATTCAGCAGACCATTCACTTTCGCGGGTGTGGACTACTTTGGTCCATTCATGGTGGCAGTAGGGCGAAGATCTGAAAAGCGGTGGGGCGTACTAGTGACATGTTTGACGACACGGGCGGTGCACATTGAGGTCGCGCATACACTGAGTGCGGACTCGTGTATTATGGCGCTCCGAAACTTCATGGTTCGTCGAGGCGTTCCGCAGCAAATATTTAGCGACCGTGGCACCAACTTCGTGGCCACAAACAAGGAGCTCAAGGCGGCCCTGTCAGAATTGGATCAGGAGCGGATAGTCCAGGAAATCACCAGTCCCAACACTGAATGGCGGTTTCTTCCTCCAGCATCTCCACATATGGGGGGCTCCTGGGAAAGGCTAATCCAAACCGTAAAGCGCAACCTGCAACAGATCCAACCACGATGTCTTCTCAGCGATGAAGTTCTTCGTAATTTGCTGATCGAGATCGAAGGCATCATCAACTCACGACCATTAACACACGTGCCGGCCGACGATCCAGAGGCTCCAGTGCTTACAACCACTTCATTCTGGGTTCATCCAACGGTCTTAAACCAGCAACACTGCTCGACGACAGTGCGGTGAAATTGAGGCGTTCGTGGCGTACTTCGCAAGTGGAAGCGAACATCTTTTGGCGGCGCTGGGTTCGCGATTATCTACCGGACATCACAAGGCGTACAAAATGGTTTAGTGACGTCAAGGCAATTGAGGTGGGAGATGTTGCGGTCATTGTAGATCCAGGACATCCGCGGAACTGCTGGCCCAAGGGCCGGGTCATCTCCGTGAATAAAGGTAGAGATGGGCTGGTAAGGTCTGCTACAGTGCAGACGATGTCTGGCATCTACGAGCGCCCGGCGACGAAGCTTGCTATCCTGGAGGTTCGACGCGATGAGCAGGTAAGCCAGGGACCTGGCGTACCCGGGGGATTGTGACGACCCCTTGGTCGGCGCGTCTCGCCAAGATGAGAACGACGAGCGCGTTCACGAATAATTCGCAAGCTGTCACTTGAACAAGACCGGCTCTCGGTCGTTCTTTGACTTCCCATAGAGTACTGTCAAGACGAAAAGCAAAACAAACGGAAGAAAAATTATTTGTGGAGTGAAGTGCGGTGAAAAGTATATTAAGGCTTAAATTACTTACTGTTGCTTGAGGTAGTTGTTATATATATTAAAAAAAAATACTGAATTTATTGCATTATAGTGAACTAATAATAATGTACTGAATTTAACTTAAAACTAGATCGAAGACCCAAAATCGCGACGAGTGTGATTCCGCTGCTAGGTAGAAGCACGTTATATCCAATTATCGTAGTGTAAATATGGACCTAAAAACTTAAAAGATCACATTGAGACACATATATATTACAGGAAGAATATTTATTTCTAAGGAAAACAAGCGGCAGGATACGAACACAAGAAGGAGAGAAAGAAAGAGTAAGAATAGTAAACGTAAGTCCATGAAATTGTAATAAGCTATTGTTTAACATCATAACCTACCTTATATGCAAATTGCAGGATATTTTTAATGTTATTCGCTGAAATACATTAATAATTTGGAAACAACTCTTGCTCGTCTTCTCCTCGTTGGCCCAACGTCAACAGTACAGTTTACACTTCTTTTAAGGGCACCGTACACGCATCAATATATTGATACAGAGGAATTATTAGTATCATAATATCAGTGTGTTAGTGCAACACGATTGATGCTTATTGATGCAATCGTTGACGCTACAACTAGAATTTTTTATTTTTTTTTTGTCTTGATTATCGATTTTTCAGCCTTGGGCTAGTTTATCTCCGTCGTAGTCAGTCAAACACCTACTTTTGGCATTTTCGTAACTTCTCCGGGGGGTGAGATTCGAACTCGTGACTTAGGCGTGAGAGGTATGGATGCTAACCACATGCCGGGTCGCCCCTCATCTGGTAGAAAATTTGATTTCAATATTTTCCTTATTTTAGCTTCTACTTAATTAGGGCTATTCTTAAACCTCGTATCAACACTTTTCTGGGGGAGGGATTTGATGATTTGTTAATGATGATCTGACCAAAGTCTACGCTCCATCCAAAATTAAAAAAAATGTCTGGAATGTCTACGAGGTCTGTGATTTTCAAAAATGAGTCTACATGGTTTATGAATAGACACTTACAGATGCAGGTAGTGCCTGATACTCGGCAACTTTTGTTAAGATGGTTGTGATTTACTTCATCAGATACAATAATTTTAGTGGAATGACGCCGCATTGGTGATTCGCCAACATTATTGCATTGAAGAGATCATATTTTTCAAACGTTTGCTCATTTAAAAGCTTTCTTTACACCATTTTTTCGTGTTTCCAAGTTTGTAATGGAAATAAGAGAGTGTATGTTTATTATTCATCCAATATTGTCCTTGGTTTGGTTCAAATATTATCGTTAGCTCAGGTTTCAGCTTAGATGACAGTACGTTTCTTGTAGCTACCCGTGATTTATCAGTTTAATTGCCCATTAGATCCAAACGTATGTAGCTTAGATGACTAAACCATTTGCCCTGTTTGGAAACCGAACCACTGGGGAAAGCGAAGACTGCTAGCGGACTTCTGTTGTTACCAGAGGGTAATACACGTCTGCATCTGAGCGGTTGCAGGTGAAAGGATGTTTAGTTAGTTACAAAATACATGGTGGATTTGGATTCACCTTGGAAAGTGCGACTTTATTGAAAATACCACAACACTTAAGGGTCTACAGTGGTGTTCGGCCTACATGAAATGTGGACGAATTCAACTTTTTCAGTAGCATCACGGGCTACACTGTTTTTTTGCTATTTTATTTTTTACATGGGTTTTACCCATAAGGTTTTGTTCATAAACAGTTGTTCACATCACTCCACTGAACATTTCGTACACAATGATATTAAAACAGATCAATGAAACATTTTTAAATCATGGCATTTTATTCTATAAATACATCACTGTGTAAGTAGCAAACAAATAATATCTCAATGTGAAATTTTCTTGAATTTATCTTCTGCTAACTTATTTTTGTTCGCTTTGATACCTGACGATGCAATACGTTGGTTCTCCAAGTGTTTATCAGATAGCTAATTTCGCTTTAATTTAAATCGCGGCAACGGTTTTCATGAGAGGAAATAGTTGTTCACAACATGCGTTGAGCCAAAGCAAGAAGTTATAAAAAGAGCATGGTTTCGCAGCTCAGGAGATTATTCCGGAAACGTATTTCGAGTAGAGAGAGATTTCTCCTGGAATTTTCTATTCAACCCGATGGACGCATTGCAGTTGTATAAGCTTCATTTGAAAATTTTTCCGAGCGAAGTGGCATCAACTCTGAACGTTGTACAAAAACTTTAAATGGCTGTTCGTTCGCTTTGAAATCTTGAATCGGTCAGGAAAAACTGCCTTCAGAGTGGAAACTGCACTGGCAAACCTTGATTTCATCGCATTCTTTAACGAACCAAGCGTAGAAAAACAAGAAAATTTGATTAAAGCTGAATTTCCCACAGCGTCAATTTCTGCTCGCGGATTGATGTGGTTGAAGAGACTGTGAACAACAATAATTATCGCATGAAGTAGGACATTCAAATCAGTCCAGATGTGTCGAGATGTCAATCAAGAATGCAAAAATCCGCTATCCATTTTTCATCGCTGAACTGCCTTTGAGCACATGAGCATGATTGACTGCCCACGGATGCAATTCAGTTATCGCCAGATCAGCTGTATTTTGCACAAAGCAACTCACCACAACCCACAGATGATGTTTGGGACTAACATACATCTTCACTGTAAAAATTGGATGACCGAATGCTGGTCAAGTAGGGAATGCGAAGGAACATGTTGACATGATACTGCTTTGAAGGGAAGCCGAGAAATCCCTCTGCACTTCTACGAGAAATCACTGGAAGGTTGGATAGTTGGGGAAAGGTTAGCAGCCGGGTTCGTTTTGCTGCACGATACGGTGAAAGTATATAGCAACCATCCGCCGTAAAGCAATGGATCGCTCCAATGTCACTGAAACGAGACAAGCATTACGAAAAACAATACAAAACAAAACAAAACAAAATGAACAAAACAAAACAAACAGGATATTTTGATATTGTCTTTCAAAATATGGTAGAAATAAATTATTTGTTGCTTGCAAACCAGCTCTCCTCGGTATACCAGATGGCAAAGTCCCGCTGCATTCGCAGCCGCTGCCGTCGGTAATCTCGTCCACATCAACCTTCCATTAGTAACACGATATCTGCATCTCATAGACTTTTCTTGCACTGATTAATTAACAAACTAAGCCTACACACCGAATCAATGTTCGCTTTAGCAAAGGGAGAGAGAGAGAGAGAGAGAGAGAGAGAGAGAGAGAGAGCGAGAGAAAGAGAGAGAGAGAGAGAGAGAGAGAGAGAGAGAGAGAGAGAGAGAGAGAGAGAGAGAGATAAAGAGGAAAGAGGCGCTTTCACCCACAAAGTCAGGATCTTTTCGCGACGCTGAACTGCTCTTGTTATTTGTTTCTGCGATTTCCGTCTTGGGATCGTAAATACGCTTAAGAACTTTTCTTCTGCTAAGCCAACGAACTTCAGTATAGAAAGCCATGTCTCCCATATTCTGCGTGCTCCTGCTCCGAAAAAAGCTTGGAATTCTCGATGATTGAGAGGCATTTGATAGAACAACCTCAATGGCATCCTCTTCATAACCAATTGGTTGGGAATCGATGAGAGAGCGTTGAAAATATGAACGGCGCGTGGAGATTTGTACCTTCACAGAGGATACAATTATAACTCACCGCAGACATAGCAGCGGCTTCTTTATTCGGTGATAAATAGACAGGAGTGAAAGTGTGCGCCAGTGATGGGATTGCTTGGAGTGAGCGAATCACTCTCCTCTATTTCCAACGATCACTCTCACGTGCTCTCATCTGTCTTCGCCCACGTAAGCTCTCGCCTCGCGATCACTTCCGCGTACACTTGGGCGAGGACGCGCTGCCAGTGCTCTTCTGTGATTTGCTAGTGCGATCGAAAGTTAAAACATCGTCGGAGTTGCAGAAAATGTCCGGAAAAGCAAGCGTGGAAGAAACATCTTTCTTTCTTTCCTTTGTTATGTAGCGCCAAGGCAAAATTGCAATCACTGGCTGTATATTAGCAGAAGAGCCCAACAGCCAGCGAGCTTCACTGGGGCGCACGCGTCAGGGAATTTGACTGCATTCGCTTCTGTGAGAGCTCTCTCTGCTCACTCTAGAGCTAGATCGAGTGTAGTGTGAATAAAAACCATTTTTTTCCACTCACATGCGCAAAAAGGCAATGGTTAATTTCGTTTCTTCGGTTTAAACTTTAACACCTTGTAAATAAGCTCAATGAGATGTCAAAAAAGTTAGGTTAACACACTCGGTGCAATAATCTATCATAAATTTTCTGATACTACCGACGACACCATAGGTGGTCTGGAAAATGGTGACGCTACGCTGATTTTGTGTTTGCATATCTATATCACTGAAAATAAATCAATAATTTTTATTTTAAAATTTGCACTTAAATCGGTAAATTTTTGCTTCGAATTGAAATCATGTGAGCCAGTATGATTTTCACATAATTTTTAACACCCGTCATTTAATACACAGGTTCGTTTCCAATGAGACTGATATGGTCCGCACATAATTTTCAATGGAGCGAGAAATGTCATTCAATTGTGTTTTCACTTTGCCCTATTCTATCCATCCATCTTCGCACTTAAAACGAAATAAATAAGCGTGCGCGAAAAACAATCAGCTGCTTTGTCGAATTCCTGGAGTGCTAGCAAGGTTAGTTCTATGAAATTTCTTTATATTTATACTGTACCAAATAATGTTTTCCTGCTCGCAATTATCTTTTACGGGTTGCGGAATTTCAAATGAAGAATTGAGAGGGTTTTCGGTTTCGGTGCTGCTTTCCCAATCTCAGACCACCTGATGATGAAGCAAAAAATTTAGAAGTAATTTCCAACTTTATCTGCAAAAGGAAATACCAGCCGTGCGATACTTTTCTCGACAATGTGGGAGCCACTTTTGACAAACTTCAGGGGAGGATTATAATGTGAATTCTTATTATAAGCTAAATAAAACCAGTTGATAAACTAAATAAACCCTCTTTTATTTACACATTTCGTTTTATTACATGAACAGATACAAAACATCCAATACTAAATTTTATATGAAAAAATAAAATCCATGCACCTTTTGACATAAAACGTATTAAAATTTCATTTGAATTTTGCTAGAACAAGTTAATGTAATCCATGTACACTATAATTGATATCTATTCAGCTGTTGCACTTAAAGACTATATATTTATTGCACATGTGGTTAATTACTCTATGGGTCATGAATAGTATTTGACCACATTTAATAAAAAATAAGTGCAGAGCAATAACTAATACAGAGCAATAATTTTGCAATTTGCCCAAATCTATAGGTGATTGCAATTAAATATAAGGTGCATTGTTTTTTTAGTGTACTTGAGTATCTAAACTTCAGTGGGCCTCACCCTAGTATATAGGTCGAGGTGAATTAAAATTTCGCCCATGCACATTAGGATGGCCAAGAATATGTCATGGTGACTGGCATCCCTAGTTCTACAATCTGCACGACTGATCACCATGACTGATTACAAAGCCACACCTTCATTGCAAAGCACGATATACATAAGAATGTGACAATCAATTTATTTCGTTTTTTCCATACTAATCGGGTACCAAAATTGATCTGTCTCACGTTTTGACAAGCGTCAGTTTTTTTGCATGTGTTTGAAACGTACCTCAGTTAATGTTTCAAACTGACCCAATATTCTGTTTCGCTCTGGGTTGGGACCAGTTTCAACCGAGGTTCCAACCCCGAAAATAGACGAATTCGATATTAATATTTTTACAATTCTCTTCTTCCTCTGCTTCTATATTTTCTAAAGGGCATTCCATAAGTGAACAGCCACTCACGCAGGGAGGGAGTGAACGGTCAAAGTACTTTTGAAGTGCTTGTTTGCAAACACAAATACGAACGTATAGTGATTTATTTACAACTAAGCGATAGCAAGTTAGCGATTTATGTCAACATCTGTTGATCACGGTCGTCGAGTCTATGATTAACTAGTAGCGGATTCGCAAAAACAAAGTATGAGTTTTCAGGCATTGCCAAGTTATTTTATTTTTATTTTCGCCGCACGTTTCGAGTGACATGAAATGCATAAGCGAGCTAAAAACTATTCTGAGTAATCAAAATCAAACCAGTATTATTGTGTCTGAATGTTAGAAAATATTGAAATCTTAAATAAAAGCGAAAAAACAGTTTCGTTAAAACACCCACTAAACAAAATCATAAGAAATAAGAAAACAACAAGCAAATAGAAATGTCATGTTATGCCACCTGGCAACCACTTAAGGGAACCCTCCCCTGAATTTGAACCAAAAATCGTTTTTTTTTTGGCAAAAAATGAAAGCCACATATTTGTAGAATATTTGTGTAGAACACACCTGTCTCACGTGCGCTGCGCGTTGCGCTAAAAACTTTGAACGCGTTTTTCTCGAAATCATGTTTTTCAATCTAACTTCAAGCCCCGGGCTTGAACTATTAATCCGATTTCCTCAATCAAATAACTGTTTGAAAGGTTATAATTTTTTGTACGACTTGAACTAAAAATTGGCATTAATAATTTATTAATTTATAATTTTTGAACACGGTTGAAATGAAAAAAAAGTAGCGAAAAATTAAACTTTTCAGTTCAAATGATCACTATGCAATGAGTTTAAGTATATTTTGTCTGAAATTTAGTTCAAGCCGTAGAAAATTTCATTATCTCTCTGAAATAATAACTAGATTTGATTTTTTTCCACTACAAGAGGCTGCAGGCTTGAAGTTTTCGCTCCATGTTTTGCGCGCAGAGTTTTACGGAAATCGCCATTTTGTAGCCGCCATTTTGAATTTTCACAATATTTTTTTCTTTTTGAAATCTTGAATAATAATTGAATTTAATCGTCAAAACCGGAAGTTCGTACGCCTTTTCATTCTCCCACAAAAAAAAAATACAATCTTTGCCTTATTTGTGCCAAAATCCAGGGGAGGGTCCCTTTAAGTTGGTGCCTTACCTAAGACGATAAGGACGCTGAAGTTTTTAAAACTGAAACTTTTTTTTTATTTACTGTTGTCCAAAATCATATGCTATTAGAAGTTTAATGTAATTTCGTTCCTGTTAAGCATATGCCACTTACCGATTAAAGCATTTGATTAGAATTTTCGCTCCTCACTTAATCGTGTCTTGGGTAGCCTACCTAAATTTGGACTAATTTTATGAGAAACACAAAAATAACATACCTGATCTTCTTCATGCTCAACAACGCGAACGTGTTGTTATAACAAGGCTTCTTTTTTCTCCTTTTTATTGTTATGGACCATACCGGTCTACCATTCCAGAATACTGACGTTGATAATCTAGTGAAGAGCCTCCGCTTGTCATTGCTTAGCACCATAATTTAATGAACGAATCCAGGTTGCAAAAAAGAAGAAGACACCGAGTGGTGATAAATCTGACAGCTCCCATGTTAAAGTATAGAACAAACATTTTAAAATGCTTTTTCAGGGTATCTAGATGGAGCTGCGAGACAGCTTGGTTGTCAAGACTAGACCCTTTCCCAACGCCACCTATGCTACGACTAATGCCTTAGAAGCGCTAGCCTATGTTGGCCGTTTGAGCATTAGTTGAAGTATTTAGTATTGGACCGTAGTATTTTTTCATAATTTCAGTTTTAATTCTCCTGCGGGGCTTGAATTCCATCAGGTACTTGAATTTCACAACCGCTCGCGGCCATGATGGTTGCCAAACCGCATGTAGAGAATGAGTTACATAAAAATGAGAAGACAAAGATTTTAGTGAGATTATTCCTGATATTCTCATAACGACTTTTCGTTTCTCTGACTACAAAATTTAAGTCATTCTAACAAACTTACTAAAAATTACTGGTCTGGACCCTACATTACAGCCTACTCTACAGCTCTGGATTTAGTTGTTATTCCAAATTTAAAATATTTTGAGTCAGTACTAATTTGAAACTTCGAAAAGAACGGGTCTACTTCCTATCTAGCGGGTTTATTTATATTTTCCTTTCTATTTTTTAATAGTGCGGTATGAAGGATACAATCTCATCGCTTCGCATTCAACCACCCACAAACTTTAAATTAGAGCGGCAGGATTGATTTGCCGTCTTTGAACTCTTTGAACTTTGCAAACAAGCAGGTAACTAGAAAACCCTAGGATATTGTATAGGACTCACCTTAGGAACCCTAACCCTAACCCTAGGATATTGTATAGGACTCACCAAACACCGTTACTGATATAAACCACATGGAAATGCTAATTCTAATGCATCAAATGATGTTTCCTAAGCGGGTCCTCCGCATCCTATTTCTAATATACCTGCTTGTCATCGTCTGTTTTAAGTCAAACTTTTCTGTGACTACGTACATCACTTCGAACAGTCAGGTAATTCCCCCGATAAAAACATTCACCCTTTTCGAAGATGTTGCAATTACATTTAATACTTATTAATGGATAAACAACAACATAAATTCGTACGAAAATGAAAAGTGTACTTCTAGTCGTTTTCTAAGATTGAAAGTAAGAAGTCTAAGAGTGAATTGCGGCATAACCCGCCAGACGTGTCGATTTTTTTGAGTGAAGAATATGTGATACTTTCACTACTGGTGAACTACACTCTCATCACACTTTTGATTGTTATTTTTTGTATTCTCCCCAGCGCGGAAGTAACGATCTTTGATGAAGTTAGCAGAAGCAGATAATTTATCATCTCCATGCGAAGCGCTAGGAGCGGACAGTAATTTTATTGCTAGAACAGATAGACATGAAAAAAAGTGTATTAATAGATCCGTATAGAGTAACGGCAGGCTTTGAAAATTGAAAGAATACAAAATTGAAAACGAGCGGAGGGCATTTGAACGGTAGTATACTCTCACTGTCGACAAGGTAGAACATTTGACCCACGAGAGGGTTCTAGAAAGTTCAAATGAAATTCTAATTAAAAGCGGTTTGTTGAATGATGGAATAAAAATCCAACCCTCCTCAATAAAGACATTTTCGGCAAAATAAAAATAATGCCCGTATTTTGCAGTTTTGGAATTTTCAACAAATCATTCAACAAACCGCTTTTAATTAAAATTTAATTGGAATTTATTGGAAGCATTTTAAAATTTTCGTTCTATACTTTAACATGGGAGCTGTCAGATTTATCACCACTCGGTCTTCTTCTGTTTGCAACTTGCATTCGTCTATAGGAAGTACCAGCATATCGGTCCCAAGCATGGTCTCAAAGTTAATGATTCGCCCTAAATAACGTAACTCACACGAACATATTCTCAAATATTTTGTCAAATTAACAGCGAATCAAAACCAAAACAAATATTCTAGTACCAAAATGCGCAAGAATACTTCGAACTAAGGGGTTCTACAACAGTGAACCAATTTCAAATCCCTAGTTTCATTCATATTGATTGTTGTTGGTCTCAAGTGCACCTTGCACCAATCAATGTTTTCGTTTTGATTCGCTGTGTTTTTTTACAGAATGTATGAATAAATTAACCTCACGCTTCGAATCGATGGCACATCCTCCGACCGCGATGTTCGCCTGTTGCACTGCCTTTCGTTTTTTCCCTATCGTGATGACTACAAGTGTCTCACAGTATCTATCGCCTGCATTGCGAGTTCATCCGCTGCTTCTCGTGGTTCCCCGACTACTACTTACTTATGTCTCCTTTCCAACCCAAGGGGTTGCATAGGGCCATCGTGAAAAATTTCCATGCAAAACGGTTGCTCGCTTTAGCCTAACTCAGCCGTTCCTTGTCAAATTCCCATCGAACTAATTTAGTTTATTTGACAATAACTAGTTTATTTAACAATAAACTTTTGAAATTTTGATGAAGTTATGCCTTGTTCAGACTATAGAGTTATAACATGTTATAAGCCTATCTTGACGACGAATTTCATGTTGGAATTATTTGACAACCGTTATAACATGTAATAACTCTGTAGTCTGAACAAGGCATGAGAGTCATGCTTTTAACTCATAAAGATCGTATTATCCGAAAAATAAAAGCGTTCTGTACGCCAAAATTTGGCCTAAATTCCAGTAAAAGTTACGTGTGAAAAAGGTGGATGAAAATCACCTATGTTTTCATGTTCTCAAATGCATAGAGGGAAAGCATGTGGAACAATGTTGTGTATGCGCCCGTAACCATGGAAACACGATTCAACGTTTCCTTATACCTGTTTTGTTCTTGTTTCCGTTTCAACTTGGATCGGATATTAAAATTTGGTTGGGTTGTTACTGTTGCTACTGAATGTCAGTGTGTATGTTTTTATTTGTAATTGGTTCGGGTTGATGTTTACACTGACAAAAAGTTCGAGTATCACGGGTTGGAACTGGTGTCAACCTACGTTAAAAAAACGGTCGTACATATAATCTAATAGAATTTAAATCAATCATCAAAATATGTTTACTTCAACGGAGCAAGTATTATCGAAAGCTATTATTGATAGCTGTACTGAAAGAAATAGAGCGAGGCTTAGTCAATTTTCGCAATACCGAGGTACATTCAAACGATGCTCATTTATAACCTTTCTTAACAATATTTGTCTACACCTTGCAGAGGAAAGGTACTATGCCAATGTGTGGGTTCAATTACTTCTTTACTTGAATGTTCATTTCGGTGGAGTTTGGTTGGTTTCTTGCAGCGTGGCATTGTATTATCAGGTACTTCTTTCAGTAATGAAAAATAAAGCTTCAAAAAAACATGATACATTTATTTTTAGTACTGGAACTTATCAATGATTCATCGTGTTTTATCGATATTGTCTTTAATAATAGCTGCTCCGATAGAATGTCTTCGGTTGTATTTAGGGTATTCTGGGAACCTCCTGGATAAGGTAAATGACCTGCTGTTTTAATGTATAATTTGGTTTCATTAATATATCCTTGTAGATCCCTGATTTTGCTGGTTTTTGGATATTGTCGGTTTTCATTCAAATGCCTCTGCAAATATATCTCATGACTAGTGAACAAATTTTAAAATACAAAGTCAGTACAATTTTCCAGGCTATCCAGTGTCTATTGTTGTTGCTCCAGATTGCTTCGAGTTTTAACGCTATTCGCAGGGTATCCCGTTTCCGACGCGAACAATTTCGAAACGAGAAAGTTTCGTTTGATATGGAACGTCGACCAAATCAAACTGTGGCGAGCAACATTTCAGCTGAAAGTGACTGATCTAACAGTGATTTACTATACAGAAATACTACACATTAGCATTAGACTTTGTAGTTTCTGTTCAAATTATTGACTTCAAAGAAATCGTTCAAGTGATCAAGATTTGCACGGAATGTGACCAGAAATTTTTTCAAAGCATCTACATTGTTTTGATTACTTTCGGATGAGCTCTAGAAGCGTGGTTCTCGAAGGAACATAATGATGGAGAAACTGAAATTACACAAATAAATTGATGGTTTGTTATGTATATAAGATTAAAGATCTACATTACTTCATACTATTAAAGACAACCTACATTTTTTCTTATCTTAATGGAGTTAAATAAAAAATAAAATAAAACTATAAAAAATGTTTTCTAAATTTGTTAGCATTTCATACTTGAAATTTCATATAGTTTGGGGAACGGCCCATGATTTTTCAGGCTTCGGAATTGTAAAATGTTTCAAAGGTGATATAAAAATTTCCGACAGAAAAAACGGTATCAAAATAGCCTTGTAACATGTTACAACTTTGTAATCTGGACTTAAAGGCGCTTAAAATTAAGTCGACTCAAACTCAATTAATTAATTTTAATCTTGCATTTAAGAAACCTGATTACCCAAAAATCCAAAATACTCGCACGCCAAGTAAGTGATGTCGTTTAAAGTAGCAGATAAACTGTCACCAATGTAATAAACGTGTTCGGGGAACGTTTGTTGACCTCTAGGATCGAGGAAAAACTGAAGGCCGGAATCCGCTGCGTTGGCAAAAAAAAGGCCAGCGGAATCAAGCGGGAACCCATCCTCTCCGACCGAGAGATCGCAAACAAGTTGTCGGTGTCCAAAAAGGATAAAGGAGGTCCAGATCATCAAAAGAATTTGTAAAAGTAAATTACCTTATTTTGCAAAGAGGAACCACCATGGAACATTTCAACTGACCTCAGCGAAAATAATAGTGACGTCGTTATTTGCATTGATACCATACGGGGCCTTTGTATGTAGCTTTGGCATCGCATCGCAGTTTATTTGCGCGGTAATAATCATTTACTCATTAATGGGTCCCATTCTCATTGTACAAGTTTCAATGATTTAATATTTTAAGATGCCGTCGAGAATGCTTCAGCGTATGCCGTTAATGATTAAAACAAGGTAATTTATATTAAGGTAAAACGGGAAGGAGTTTATTCTCCATATGAACTATAGGTTAGGTTAATTATCACTTCATGTTTTTGAGACTTCAAATCACAAACAACGCTCAAATTGCTTTGTCAAATTGGAAGCCTGCATGAACCACAACTTCTTTTCGTTTAGGGCAAAGTTCTACAAACAAACGTTCGATCTCAGCATGGGCAGCAAGCTATACCACTTTTGGCAGACGCTTTCATGAGCGACTTTGAGGTAGAATTGCAGAAAGAAAGTCTCTTCTTTTGAATCTGGAGACGCTATGTAGACGATATTTTCGCAGCTATAAAAGAACGTAACCTAAATTCGGGACCGACCGCAAACCTACTTCTACAGACCATACATCACACCCGATTCAAACTATTTCGGTGCCCAAAAGCAAGCGGCCTTCCATTAAATGGCGCACCGTCTTTTCAATATCCCCATGGAGAGAGTAACCCCAAGTAACCACGAGGCTATATAAAGGGCATATGCATTCCGTCTAGTGCATCATTGAAGTTGGATTAAAACTAAGAAGGGCCCCACTAAGATCGAACTAATGCTATATCTTTTGTTATGCCATAAGACATTGCTAAAGTACCATTATTGCATTGGTAATGCATCACTATATTCTTAAAGCTAAACCAACGCTTCATTACTTGACAACTGTTGAATTGATGCGATCTCGCATTACCGATGTTGATTTTGAGTTGAATAAGTGCAATAATATAATGCTTATGGTTACTTGGGTAGTTCGTATACTCTTCCGTACAGGTTTTCGACGTTCTGGTTTGTCTTAAAGATTGATGTTTAGGACACATCCAGCCAAGCCCTGCGAAGCACTTCGTTGTCTTGATGCTTTCCAAAGGGTTTTCATGCATTCATTCACGTGAAATTACCAAACAACATTTTAAAAACAAATCGGAAACACTCGAATTGAAATGAAAGTCTTTCAGATGAAGATGTTGATTTAGCGTTTCTAATTGTTTTTTTTTTTCAAATGGCAATGCTCGGCTCCGTTGTATCGGATTTGAGATATCGGGTTGTCAAACAGGTAGCAATTTACAGATATTACCGTATTGGTGCGGTGGATTTAAAAGATATTCAGTGCAACGTCAAAGATAAACCCCTATCGTCTGAAAAGTTGGGAATTTATCAAATACTGCAAAAACTGCAACGCTGTATATATATTGATCAAACCGAATCGAAAATTAAAAGTTTGCTTAGACCGTCCCCACCGGTGGGATCGTATCTGGGTAATATTTTGATGGCACAGAGCGTTCCTATTTTGTTTTAGCCACCCACTTTCGCACCGGTCGTTCATAAAGAGGTAACACAATAAGATAAATTGATTCTCGCACCGGTTTCGTTTCGTTAAATATTTCGTGCAGTGTATAGTTTAAATACTTCAAAGATTGGATCTTTTGAAACATCCAGCGAAGCCGTGCAAAGCACTTCATTGTCTTGTTGTGTCCAATTCCTTCCACGGGGTTTTAATGCACTTATTATTTTACAACATATCACAATAAACGTGAAATTATCAAATAACACTTTAACCTGTGCTTTAACACTTATGTGATCGAATTCAAATGATTATAACTCTGGCAATTATGAACCGATTTTAATTCTGTTTACACCGTTAGATAAAAAAAACTCATTTGCTTCACTTGAATTTATCTGGTTTCTGTAATTCCGGGTTTATTGGGCTGTGTTCCGGTACGGAGGCACAATTTCGGAACATCTATTGAATTTCCAGGAATGGATGTCAAAATCTTTGGAATTTCTATTCTATTGTGGGCCATAAGCCGACTTTTCCCTGAAACGGCCACTCTGTAACAGGTTCCCGTGGAGCCTAGAGTAGCCTGGAACATATTTAGAAGGAAACCCTGACAATATGGGTATTAAATTTTATGAAATTTCTCTAGTACATTATTTCTTAACGTTTAGTGGCCATCTGAGGATTTGTCTTCGGACCTATCTTTCCGGAATAGGTTCTCGTGGGGCCTCGCGTGGCTATGAACATTTTCAGTAGAAACCCTGGATAAATTCATCATGTTTCGCCAATATGATATTTCTCAACGTTTCGTGGCTTATTTTGTTCATGGCCACTCGAGGCCTCACAGGAATCTGTTCTGAGATGACCGTTCTGAGGACAAATCATCAGATGACCACAAAACGTTGAGAAATATTCTACTGGAGAAATTTGATGAATTTTGATATTGCCAGGGCTTCCTTCTGAATATCTTTTAAATATGTCTACGGCTACTCTAGGCCCCATGAGAACCTGTTACAGAATGGCCGATGCAGGAACAAGACATATGGCCCACAATAGAATAGAAATAGTTTCTAGGAATTATTCCAAAGGTTTTGACATCTATCCCCGGAAATTCAATAGATGTTTCCCAATAGTGTCTCTCGTCGGATGACAACCCCGGAAACCTGATTTACGGGAACCAGATGAATTCATATGGTAATTGCTGATAATTTCTCTGAAGCGAATGAATTTGTATATCTAACGGTGCTAAAAGAATTAAAATCGGTCAATGATTGCCAGAGTTATAATCATTTGAATTTGGTGGGTACCTGGGTACCGTGTCGATCACTAAAACTTTTTTTTTGTCGAACACATAAGGGTTAAAATCAAATCGGAAACATTCAAATTGACATAGAAGTCTTCCAAATGAAGATGTTGTTTTAACGTTTCAACTTGTTTTGCTTATTTTTCCTCAAATAGCAACGCTCGGCTCGGTTGGGTCGGGTTGTCAAATTTACGAAGCGGCGAGCGAGCGAGCAAATTGTTATTTTCCAACCCGGTTAACAACTACCGGTGCGGTGTCGATTTGTTGAACAGGGTAGCAATTTACCGATATTACCGCATTGATGTGGTTTGTCTTACGAGAACACAGAAATGCGGTGGATAATCAACGAGTGAATGATTCGAGTGTGACTACACACGCTGTTAACCTGAGCTGCTGTGTGGACTGGGGAAAACGAACCTAGTGAAAAAATGTTAGGTAAACCTCACAATTGAACGCGTGGGAATCTCTGTACACCGCCACTTCCGACCATCCACTGATGAATGTAGATGATGCTCCAATAATATCGTCTCTCTTTCATCTGACGAAACTGGAATCCCAGTAGAATATTGTTTTTACTCCGCTCGACGTGTATTGTAACACAATACGAATACTTGTTGTAATATTGTTTATCGTCGGATCAGTCGAAACAGTGGGCAACATCTAGCCCGAAACCGCTTGACTCAAAAGGTAAATTTAAAACCCTTTTAGATGTTTTGTTAGAACAATACTGTTCTCAAATTGCTAACCAATGGATGCTCCAACAGAGCAAATGATTCTTTCACGCCCGAAGTCCTAATAGTATTTGAGGTTTGTGCTCAAAAAACTTCGAAGTGATAGGGACTTGATCCCATAAGTCCTTAACGCTTGAGAGTCAATTTAGACCGATTTATATCAACAGAAGGGATGCTGTTTGTGCCACTAAAAAATGTGATAGTGGTTTAATTGATTCAAAATGTGGTGGTACGGCGAGTATGGCGACCCAATACAGACGATTAAGCAACAACAAAATAATCGATAACTTTGTGTAAATTTTCAAATGGAATACGTTAGCAATCGCTTGCTCACTAGCGCCGCGTAGTCGAGGTGCTCACGTGTGTGGCGAAGTTGCAGCATCTGCTAGCATGTCAAAATATCATGCCGACGTTCGCCACACGCCACCCGACATGGTATAAGTGCAAAATGGCGGCACTTCGATGTGCGCCTCGCCTTATCGCTGCAACTGACAGATTTGCTAGTGCTTATTGTTATTTGGCGATTTCGTCTAAATTGACGGTTATGGAATTTTAAACACGCTGAGATTCAAGCTTGAATGGCTTTGGTATGGATCATAATTAGTTATGATCCCCACCACCGGCCACCACACCCATCGAACCAGCACATCTCACCGGTAAGCACCTGTTTTGTTCTTTTATTATTCTAGTTGCAGTTCAAAACCAGAAAAAAATCCCTCGCGTAAATCACTTTAACTGCTTTTCCGTATGGTAACGAAGTGTCGCATCTAGTGCGCTATGTAGCACATCAAATGCGCTGTGCAGCACACAAGATGCGCTACAATTCAATTGTACAGAATGAGAGTAAAATCGTTTGGCGCTAGTGGGTTATTCCGTTTTTAAGTTGCGACGATAATACGCTCAGCTTATCAATCGCGCCATCGAAAAATAGATAGTCGAAAGAACAAGTACCTATTCTGTCCACATATCAAAACAGAAAGTCCGGTTCTTGAAAATCGTGCTACTTAAGGGCTCACAAAGTTGGCTACAGTTGACACATGCCAATAAAAATACAAAATTCTACAGATATTTGGTCAGAAAGTTTAACTGTGATGAAAAAACAACAGTGAAAGCTTATCTAAACACGATTGAGAAAAAAAACAAATGAGAAAAGTGAAACCAGCTGTTTCGAAGAACAAAGCAACTATGCAAAAGCAGAGATTTAAAACGTTGGTTCAAAAAGTGCGCTAATCTGCATTATGTATGATGAACCACACTTCACGTTGGATGGAAATGAGTGGCGAGGTTGTCATTATTATTTGTATTTGTATTTAAAATAATTCATCTGACAATAGGTAGTCTTAATGAATAAAAATAAACTAATAAACTAATAAAACCACGTGTCTATTAAAACTAGTTCAACACCGTTCTTATCCGATTCGTAAAGCGTCCAGATGGCTCATTAAACTCAAAAAGCTCTTCAACTGCAGTAAACGCACGAACACATGCCGAAATCGGTTCATTGTATCCAAACACAGTTCAGTGGAAACTTGATTGCAGCAACGTAGAGTTCCGTAATGTTCTGTTCGGTACACGAAAGTTCAACATAGAAAGTAGTTCAGGAGCATCAGCTTCACCATTCAACAATTTAGCAATGAACAACGACTGCTGTATTTTTCGACGTCGTTCCAGCGTGTCCAAACCCAGTAGTCGGCATCTATCAGGATACGGTGGCAAGTTGTCAGGATCTCGCCACGGCAAGTTTTTCAGAGCGAATCGAATAAACCGCTTCTGAACTCGTTCGATTCTGAGGCAACCACGTGACCTGGTAAGGCTGCCATACCACCGACGCGTTTTCCAAAATTGGACGGACAAGTACCGGTACAATGACTTCCAGCAATGTGGGTCCGTAAAACCCTTCACCACCTTGGAAATTAAGCCCAAAGTCGAGTTGCTTTTGATATGATCGCAGAATGGTGTAGTTCGAAAGCCATTTTTGAATCCAGTTGAACACCCAGATCAGCAACATTGGTAACTCTACTAAGAGTATTGCCGTCAATGTAGTAATCAAACAGAATTGGATTTTCCATACCGTGAAACGTGATAACCTGACATCTATCCACGCTAAGTATCAGTTTGTTTATCTGACACCACTCAGAAAATGAGCTCAACGGTTTCTGCGGAAGTAAGCAATCTTCTTGCGTGCGCACCACAACGAAAAACTTTAAATCATCTGCATAGATCACTTTGAAACCATCGCCAAAACCAAAGTGGCATCATTGAAAAATAAAATAAACAATAGAGGTCCGAGATTGCTACCTTGTGGCACTCCAGACTTGTTAGAAAACGGCCGTGATGCACAACCGCCTATATTCACCCTCAGCTCACGGTCCGAAAGGTAGGATTTTAACCAAGATACCAATTGCGTTGAAACTCAAAGGCGCGACAACTTATGCAGCAATATGCCATGGTCAATTTTGTCGAACGCTGCTTTCAAGTCAGTGTTAACTACATCCACTTGCGCTTTATCCTCCAATCCTGTAATGCGCTTCGACGTAAAACTCAACAAGTTAGTGGTAACCGATCGTCCAGGCAAAAATCCGTGTTGATCGATAGATATGTAGCTTTTTGTGGCATCAAGAACAACTCCACAAACTATTATCTCAAACAACTTCGAGACAACTGACAAACTTGTTATGCCTCTATAGTTGATAACATGGTGGCGATCCCCTCGTTTAAAAACAGATTGCTTACAACTGCAGGCAAACCATCAGGGCCTGAAACAAACGAACGTTTCAACCTTTCTGCAGCCATTGAGACAATTTCTGGATTTACATCAAAAACTCTAAGGTCAACACAATCAACTGAAACATCACGTGCGGCTTCTTCGATCTCCAATATTGAAGCAGGGTTCGTAGCAAATACGGACACAAAATGCTCAGTAAACAACTGACTAGACTCTGTTGCAGACTCTGCAGTCGAGTTGTTCAAACAAACGTTCGTTGGAATCGTTGCGCTTTTTCGTTTTGTATTAACAAACTTCCAAAAACTTTGAGGGTTTATTCTCAGACTCATTTTCACACGCGAAACGTAATACAGTAACTGTTCGCTACTTGGGCTAAATGCACAGCCCAGTTAGCGGATGCTGCTCGATAACTGGGCTGACATTTCAGATGTAAATAATTTTCGAAGGGGCTTTCGATCTGATTTCGGTTGGCATATTTCATTGCGCAATACATAAATTACATAATGTTTTTATGCTTTATACGTTATTGCGTTGTAGCATATTGTGAACCCAATTGTTCACTCCTCCACGAACCTTATATGCCTTTCACACGCCCCTTCCGAATTTTGACAACAAGATGTCAAACGCTGATTCTTGAAGTTTATTTGCTTTTTAACTGGGCTATAGCCCAGTTAGCGAGCGCCCAGTTAAACAGCACCCAGTTAGCGAACAGTTGCTGTAATACGTTCACACTACAGCTTATATAACGTGATATAGAGTATCTTGATATCAAATTACATGTACATTATTTCCAATCAAAACTAGATGTATAGTTGCTGATATCAAGATACTCTATATCATGTAATATAAGCAGTAGTGTGAACGTACTATAAGATTTATATAGCGTGGCATTCAAAAAACGGTACGCATTGCTGGCTTGTTGATAATTTCTTTTGTTGCTAGGCGTTCGATGACGTCGTAATTTCCGTTCCGTGAACGTTTTAATTCCCGTAAATGGAAAGTACTCCATGCGGGTGAAACTTGTGGCTTAATTCTTGGCAGGTTATTAACAAACCAATAGTTCTAAACGGAACAGAACATTTCCGCCATCTCATCGATATGCTAGCAGCTATAACATTCCAGTCAACAGTTTGTAAATAGTCCCAGAGCGCAACAAAATCAATCACTCAATGACCTCCAATGCGTTCGTCACATACCACACGCACGGGTATAGAACTTTCAAGCGGGGGTGATGAGAGTCAACGGGAAGCAATAACGCTGAGCTTCTTTTCACATTTACCTCACAATCAGGCAAACAAAACACAAGATCGAGAGTGTGATCGAGGTGATAGCGCACAAGATTTTTTTTGACTAAGGCACAAAAAATCCATACCGTCCAAAAAAGCGCTACTGGGCAGCGGGAGTTGAGGAATGAAGCAAAGGAGAGCGTATGTGATCAGGTAGAGTATATCGAAGCCGATATTTTTCGAATCGGGCTTAGCTCTGAATTCCGATCTGTATATAAACTTTATCTTGCCAAAAGTGGTTGATTCTATCAATAGAAAGCACAAACACATGAATACAAGTTAACACGAGGGCCATTCAACTTTCCAACACATCATCACCCGTCACCAAAGAACAGCTCATCAACATAATAACCAACGTGCAACCGCAAGCACATTCGACACCGAGCCCATCGAGGTCACCGGATAATAACAAGCCAACGCACCCAGGACAGCCGACGCAGCACATGACAACAGTAGGACAACAACATGCGACATCGACTTGGACTACGAATCCGACCACCTGAGCTGAGAATTGCAGCGTTAGGACTTTTAGGGACATTGGTAGGTTTCAACCAATTTCGATCATTCAATAAAATCATTATTAGTCTTACCTTCACATAGTGTAGTTCAGTGTTTACCTTTTTTAAAAACCCCGAAACTCCAAATGAGTTCTTAATTGGCGCAGTCGTGCGGATCGGTTTTGTTTAAAAGTTCGGAAGTAGTGAATAGTTTCCACCATTCGGGTCGCCGCGAGTGAATATCGCAGTGTAGTGAACAATTTCTACAGAAGAGCTTTGCAGAATCGGACCAACTCCCTTCGAAGAAATCTACATCATCAGCCAGGCAGGCCAACCCGAGCGAACATCGGATTGTCACGGTGAGTAATTTTCAATTAACTATCTACCTATTTACTTCTACTCTACCTATCAAAAAATACTATAGTGCTTTCTCAATTTTCCAAATCCGAAAAAGTGAAATTAGTGAAATTGTTTAAATAATTTGTAATTAGTGAAATTGTGATTAAATAGATTTTTAAATAGAGACTTTTTTCTCGAAATGGAACCAGTGAATAATTCAGTTCCAAACCAAGAAGAAGAGGAGGCTCAAGTTTTGCGAACAAACGAAATGTTCCAACGAGCCGCAAAAGTGCTAAAGGTGATGCAAACGCCTCAAGCAATAAGGGAACTCCCGTCTTTCGATGGTAACCCTGTGAAGCTGCACGCATTCATCCGAGCAGTTGAAAATTTACTTCCCTTCTTAGATACAATGAAAGACACTCCGTTCGAAGAGGTCTGGTTGCAATCTATCAGGGCTATAAGTACGGGAGATGCCGACCAAGTACTGGAAATTCACGGCACCCCACTAAAATGGAACGAAATAAAGGCAAATTTAATCGCCTACTATAACGATAAACGAGATTCAGTCACGCTTACTCGAGAGCTATTCCAGTTACAACAAACTGGGAGCATCGAAGATTTTTATGGTTCAGTGCAAAATGTTCTTTCACTGCTTATCAACCATACAAACATATCTACAGCAAACGCAAATCTGCGAGCTGATCGCACGAAAACACACCAAGAAAATGCACTGCAAGTGTTTTTAGCTGGGCTTAGAGAACCCATTGGCGGTAACGTGAGAGCACGTCAGCCTAAGAAATTGAAAGAAGCATTTGATGCGTGCGTGGAAGAAAGAAATTTTCAAAACAGGTTTGGCCTAAACAAACCGGAGCCAATCAGGCCTCCCAAACCACTTATGTTGCCAGGTCCTTCAAAACCAACACAGCAACACTTCCAAATCCCAAACCAACAACAAAAATTTAATTTCAAACCACCCCAACCTTTCAAAAATTATCAATTCCCTAATCAGCCACAGCGGAACTATTTTCCCGCACAAAAGTTTAATTCGAGACCACAAGTCCCACCAAGAAAATTTCCAACCACTTTCAATAATGCACCTAATGTGCAACAAAGAAATGCTTTTGAACCGAGACCAATGCAGCTGCCAAAACC
This sequence comes from Aedes japonicus, assembly GCA_034211315.2. Classification (NCBI taxonomy): domain Eukaryota; kingdom Metazoa; phylum Arthropoda; class Insecta; order Diptera; family Culicidae; genus Aedes; species Aedes japonicus. Next base: position 205,569 of record JASCZW010000420.1, on the reverse strand, counting down.
AACACCTATGGAGGTTGACCCATCTGTAAGGTCAAAGCAGATAAATTATATAAATAGACCCCGTGTGATAAACTATCATGAGGGTGAAGATTTTTATGAGCCTTATGAGCCCCACAACGAATACGATGAAAGCACAAACACATGAATACAAGTTAACACGAGGGCCATTCAACTTTCCAACACATCATCACCCGTCACCAAAGAACAGCTCATCAACATAATAACCAACGTGCAACCGCAAGCACATTCGACACCGAGCCCATCGAGGTCACCGGATAATAACAAGCCAACGCACCCAGGACAGCCGACGCAGCACATGACAACAGTAGGACAACAACATGCGACATCGACTTGGACTACGAACCCGACCACCTGAGCTGAGAATTGCAGCGTTAGGACTTTTAGGGACATTGGTAGGTTTCAACCAATTTCGATCATTCAATAAAATCATTATTAGTCTTACCTTCACATAGTGTAGTTCAGTGTTTACCTTTTTTAAAAACCCCGAAACTCCAAATGAGTTCTTAATTGACATATTGTGTTTTGGCCTGTTCTGACGTACTGCCATTCAGAAAATTGTGGACGCAATGGATATAACGTATAACATACTTTTTGTGCAGAAGACTGATAACCTTTCCAATGTACCTCAACTAAACTTATTTTGCATATCCAGTAAACTGCTTACCGTTTTACCTCGAACCAGTTAGCTTATGATTTAATAAAAATATGTTTCTTATATTTCCTAACCCGGATCTCACACCCTCACAGCTTGACCTAATGCACGTTTGCTCATGGTTATGTTGACAAAAGTTTTATTCGGAGCATTAGATTGTGTGTAACGTAAACTAAAGTTTTAGTATTTTAAATCTAGCTTTGTTTAATTGTTTTCTCTACCAGGTTTCTGATGAACAACCTGTGGGAAAAGACCAATCGTTTTCAATTTCATTTAGACAATAAAAAACTGGGGAATAACAACTTAAAAAAAAAACAATGCCGTTGATTTTTCACCGCAGTTGGGAACCTCAAAAGGGCGCCTACTGCAAAAACTTCATTCCGAGGTGAATCTTACCTGAAATCCTTTTTGTGCCAAGAATCCATGATATGGCAGCAAAGCTTCTTCGTAAGCTTTCCTGAGGTGGTGTTTTACATTATCGCTGCAGCTCTCATCCTCAAGCATATTCCTGAAAAACAATTCAACCATCTCCAGAGCACGTTTAAGCCACAAAAGTCCTTCAGCAACGGGATCGAAACTATTTTTATTTCCATCTTTGTCTAACAAGACCAGGTCTTCCAGATAATAAAATGCTTGTTCATTATCCTGGTATTTCCTCTCCAGCCTCTAAAGCAAATTAATGAAATATATTTCCGTGAAATGGAATATTCAACAAAGTACAAACCTTCACATTACCACGCATATCATTCACTATTGGTGTGAATAGTCTTCCGAATGATTCTACGGAAAGAAAAAAGAATTAATCATTTGTAAAGCTAGTCCACATAGCATTTTTACCAACCTATACTTTCAACTACTTCATAAGCTGATTCAAGGAATGCTTTTGAAATTATTTTATTATTGTTATTTTTGGTGTCTTTTTCCGGAAAACATTTTAATTTAGAGAAGTCTATTCTAGCTTCAACATGTCCCATAATTGTATTAGAGGGAGCGTTCTAAAACGTCGCAAACAAATTGAATAGCCTAGTACTGGTTCGAAACTACAGACGTGCAAAACTCTCGACAGAAGCACCACACTGATTTATTCAAGCAATGATGATTCATTCCTGATTCCTCACAGAGCTTCACTAATATCAGAATATCAGAAATTAGCTCTGTTATCAGCCGTCATGGCCGTAAAGCGGCTGCAAGCCACTGATACTGGTATTACTTTATCACATGTATGTTCATCGTATCGTTATCAGTATGTTTACATATCAAGCAATCCATAATGTTTGGTCACATTCGAATAGAAACTGCTTGGTCCCGGTGTCAGTGCAGCACTTTGGTGTTTTGTGTATGGTGCTTTGTTTGAATGTACGGTGCAGCCATAGGTTCGACTTAATCTCATTTACCTGTGTAAAAATATGGCTTCCCTCAAGATATCAAGTAGCATTAAGCTAACAGATAGCGCCACAGATTTGTTTTGATTGGTAGGGGGCTGCCAGTATAACTTTCAGATTCAAGCAATTAGTTGACTAGGCAGCGCTTCTGTGCAAGATGGAATTTTACACAACAAATTCGAATTCTTTTGTTCGAGCTTGAACGTCAGCGGTAGCAGCGGTTTTTTTTTTAGATGCGGTCCATCGCGCTCAAAACCAATGACGTTCATATAAGGTCCGGTCTGGTGGCCCGGACCCTAAAAAACGTCATAGGCTTAAAACCGCCTCTCTTTAAATATTTTGTTGATTCAAAGCAGAGTGATTTCATTGCGTGTTCATTTTGGCGCCAACATTTGGTAAGGGCGAATCTGCTGTTGTAAACAAACACTTTGTCTTTTAATTTATCGGAAGTCGAATGCAATTTCTTGAAAAAAAATGATTGAAAAAAACTACTGATTATCATAGCCTACGCCTTATGAAGTATCGCAAATGCTGGTTGTTTGGACTTCATAAGATTATTATGTTATTCATAAGGACTCTTACGACTTTCTTACTTAGTCATAATGGTTTTTCTATGTGTATCTTAGGTCCATTAAATTACCTTATGATTTCCATATTCCTTCTGTGGATAAAAAAAAACCATAAGGCAATTTAATAAATCATCAACAATGGCGAATCAAGAAATGTTGTGAAATGGATGTTCAAGATCATCTTTAAAATATAATCTTGCATACGAGGTAAGCCTATTTTAAATGAAGAAAATATCCTAAAATTTAAACAAGAAAGCCCATATTGCTTCTTGACAATGCTTTTGTTGTGCCGTTAAAATACTACAAAGTTGATTCATTTTCCATTCCGGTTTTAAAGAGGCGTTTTTTTTCACTACACGTTTGAATGCTGCCACGGAAATTTGGCGCTACTGCTACGATCGATACAGACGGTATTATTTGTTTTGTTTTCTTGCAGAACCAAATTGAACACGACTAACAGCTAGGCAAGTTTCTTCGTGCGCCGTTGACCAGGGCACCAGCGCTTGGAGCGTGCTGCCCAACAACGCCAGTCGTCATCCGTACGTCGACGATGACTCCGGCAAAGGCCCCCGGAAAGAATAAGGTGTTTGTAGATGATGTGTCGGTGATGGTCGATCCGGAAACAACGGTTTTGCAGGTGAAGATGTTTGGGATGGAGGGGTTTGGATTTCGCCATTAAATGTAATATGTAATTGTGTTTATTTTTAATTTATAGGCTGCTGCATTGGTGGGTGTTGAGATTCCTCCCTTCTGCTATCGTTCGGATCGTTCCCGGTTCACCGATATCGATCACAGCCGAAAGCGTGCTGTCAAAGATAAGGACTTTGACCCGTTGGTTAGGACCATCGTGAATCGATGCATTCAATGCACGAGGTGTAGCCGATTCGTGTTAAAAGTTAACGGAGTCGATGATTCGGGTACTACTGGACGAGGAAATGATTTGCAGATTGGAGCATATGTGTAAAAGTTCTTCCTGTCGGAATTGTACGGAAATGTGATCGAACTTTGCCCGATTGGTCCTCTGACTAACAAGCCGTACAGTTTCGTAGCTCGTCCGTTAGAGATCCGCAAAGTGGAGTCGATTTATGTGTTAGATGCTGTGGGTACCTTTTATTTACAATAAAGATGTTTTTGGTCTCATTAATTTAATTCTTCTAAAAAATAAACCCATCCTCCTAAAAATACTATGCATGAAAGTGAAAACTGTATTTTATTGACAATTAAAATCCATAACGGACACGTTCAGTTATCATTATTGACAATAATGTATTTCATAAGGCTGTCTTATGAAACTTATATAGTTATCATATCTAAAACATAGCTGGAAATGCAGACAGAAAACATCGCATTCGCATTCATAAGGTAAAAGTATGAAATTCAAACCGATTCCTTGTGGCTAAATTTCATAAGGTTTTTTAATGAACTTCTTAAGGTTTTTTTCGTCGGTGAATATATCAGCGGATAGAGATAAAGCTCCTTTTCCTTACACCCCGTTCGCACTACAACTTATATTACGTGATATAGAGTATCTTGATATCAAATGCCATGCACGTTATTTCCAGTGAAAATTAGACGCATAGATGCCGATATCAAGATACTCTATATCACGTAACATAGGTTGTAGTACAAACGGGGTGTTAAAGAGTGCTTAATTTGTATTTGTGACCTTTAGTGCAAGAGAAAACGACTACGAAAACCATTGTTTACAAAAGCAGATTCGCCCTAATCTAATGTTGGCGCTGATTTGTATATTAGGGTCATTTTGACGTAGACTACGTCTTAAGGTCGGTATAATGTTCGAGAGAAATTTCTTTTTGTATCCCAAACCCATGTTAAATTTTGTTTACTGAAACGGAAAGGAAAAGAATCGAAAAGAAATTTCTGCAATTGTATCCACCTGAAAAAGGTCGGTATCGTGTTTGAAAGAAATTTCTTTATCTATCCCAAACACATGTTAAACTCCGTTTACTCAAATGGAAAAGTGAAGAATCGGAAAGAAATTTCTACAGCAGAAAACCTGAAAAGAACGAAAAATAATAATGGAATTTGTTTCCACGCAAACTAATGGGAGATGTCACTTTTACTTGACGGCAAGTAAAAGACGGGATTTCAACGGGTGTTTGTATGGCCAAAATGACGGGCAGCTGCAGACATGTCGAGATTGCCGCGAATACATACACATCGGAGCTACCTGCGAGCAGAATAAAAAACTGCTCGTTCAAAAATCTTACGCCGATGCCGCAAAGCAAGTGCCGTCAAAAAACGACTTAAATCGACCATACTCCCGACCAAACCAACACAAACTCAAACCGAATCGCGAACCATACGAAGCCAACCCAGAATCAAGCCACCCGAACCATGCCACCACCGAAACAAATTCCTCACTGCCAACAACAGAAGCTGACGCCACCAATTGTCCTGACCGAATGAAATTTCCCCCCTCGGCTTCGTCTCAACCAACGGACCCTTTTACAGGTCATCAGCATTATGCTAGCGGAAAGTCCGATGGTAACGAAACAGATTCGTCCGCGGTTCAACCAGCTCCAGAAGGCAGCTCCGCACCCGACCACCAGGTAAGAAGGCTCGCGTGGAGAACGATCCTAATGACAAGCGAGACGGGAGTAACGAAATGTCCTAATTACTCTTTTGTTTTTTGGTTGGTTTTTATCGGTGAGGTGAAACAGTAAAACAGCTATTTCGCGTAACGCGTTTCGGCCTACTTCTCTTCAGCCATCATCAGACGCAGATTGCTAGTTGTTACCTAACTACTTTTACGTCAAAATTATACTACTATACTACTATACTACTCACAAATGTCCTAATGGCTGATTTCTCCAGTTACAACATAGCTTTTATAAACATCAACAATATAACGAATGCAACGAAAATTGACCTCTCCGAACCTTCGTTCGATCGCTGGAGCTAGATGTTGTTTTCTAACAAGAGGTGGAGAATGAGCAGCTCTCCCTCCCGGGTTTCAACGTTGTCTGCAATGTGGACCAGGCAAGGAGGGGAACGGCTATCGCGCTAAAGGAGCACATACAATTCTCGCATGTGGAGAAGAGCTTGGATGGCCGCCTGAAAGCCTTAAGGGTGCAAATCATGACCCTGTGTAACGTTTACCCGCCGTCGGGGACAGTTTTACGTGCGGAAAGAGAACGTTTTTTCAACGGCACGATCGCATATTACCTTCGTTTTAACGGGCAACACGTCATCCTCGCTGGTGATTTTAACTGCGTGATTCGTCCGTGCGACTCAATGGGCGCAAACAATAGTCCCGCTCTCCAGGCGACCGTTCGGCAGGTTCAGCTTCATGATATCTGGCTAAAACTGTACCCCACAATCCCCGCACCCACGTATGTTACACAAAATGCGGCATCGAGGCGCGATCGCATATACGCCAGAGTTGGGCTTTGCGAACAACTGAGAATGATATATCCAAATTTAAACACCGTTGCAAGAAGGCAAAAAACAGAAATCCTTAAACATTTTATTAATTATGTCACAATTGTCATTGCTTGTGACACAAAAATTCGTTGAAGGCAATTTGTCGATCATAAATATCGCCTGCCATAGCGCCCACCTTGGCAAGTGAGTCCGCTTTCTCATTACCCGAAATGGAGCAATGAGAAGGGACCCAAACCAAGGTGATGGTGTAGGAATTGTTTGATAGAGCACTCAAAAGAGATCGTATTTCGCTAACGAAATAGTGCTTTGCTTGCCTCATCGAACGAATAGCCTGAAGTGAGCTGAGACTATCCGTAAAAATGAAAAATTGATCTAAGGGAAGAGAGGCAATTCGCTCTTATGCATAGTGTATAGCCGCCAGCGACCTTGTGACAATGTATTAGACGTTGGCGAATTGGATTTCCACTTACAAGTCTTACTTGTCCACTTACTCTACGAAATAAACAAAATTTTATAGAAAAAACGTGTGTAATATTATCGATCGAGTCCGATGACATGGTTTAAGCGCCCTACGTTGTTGAGTTCGGACTGATTCGCGTTGGAAGACGCCTCGACAATGCCGATCAACCTGTGTCAACCAAGCATCCTATTGTACTGAGCGCCAAGCACCTGTTAGCAAGTATGCTCACCGTATACTGTCACAAAAATTTGCTCCATTCTGGTCCACAGTTAACGCTGGCTACCCTCCGCCAGCAATTCTTGATTATGGGTGGACAACACCTCGTTAGACACATCTACCATAAATACATCACCTGCTTCAACGACTCGGACGGCTGAATGTACATATCTGCTGGACAACACCGAGGTCAACGCTCACAATCTACCTACTGTATTGCCACAATTCCGATCAACATCAGCTATCAAGTTCAACTGGTCGAATCGAAAGTCGAGCCGGATTGTTTATCACGGTGACGTAGATCCCACAACTAAAAAAGATTTAAGGCAAGATAATGGATACGGTTGCCGATGCGAAACAATATGCTCTGCTGGGGGGCGCATACTTGGTGCTATTCACACTACAACAAGAACGATGTGTGCTGTGTGAGATCATACATTAACAATATATTGGTCGGTGAAAAATATTGTATAGACAATATACACCGAGAATAACGTCCTTAAAGCACCGGTTGATGTTCCTTTCAAAAACCACATCATCATCATTTCGCATCGTGCATGGAAGCTGCTTCTTGTAAACGCTGAAATTGTCTTTAACTTCTATCAGGGAAAAATATCACTTGTGTCGTTCTGTTTATATTTTTTTATTATACCGTAGATTCAATAAATAGCATTTCACTTTATTATGACTAGATTTGAACGATTTAAGTATTCATTGGAACACATTTAATTTTGACAAGAGATTCTAGTTCTTTCTATGGAGTTGCCTAAACACATTTTTTTTAATATCAATTTATCAGCATCTCCGGGTCACATTTTTTTCTAGGGCTAAATATTTTTGTTTGTATCGAACTTTGGTCGGGTTTCTAGTAGAACTATGTTTTACGAGACTCTTATACCGATTATGACTGTTTTACTCTCTTATGTTTGGTTACTATTATATTTTATAAATCCTGCTTCAAAATATTACCAAAATTATCAATCACAAACAATGTCAGTCCCTCCAATTGGATTTCATCCGGAATTTGAAAGCATTCAGTATCACTGTCTAAAAATGACCAATATATCTTAAGCATTCCATCCTCTTTGTCACGCAGCTCGATTAGTTTAAGCGTAGAATTAACACTTGTTACGTGCCTTGTTACAAAATTGAAGCTTATTCTAGTATCACAATTGTTGTTTCCAGTGCTTGCACCACAATTGAACCATTTGTGCAACTGTAACGTTATGGCGCAGTTGTCTGAGAAAAATGTAACATCACTTTCCTTCTGTTGTTGGTATTTTCGCAAAAAAGCCCCTGGTCGTTTTATCTGAGTCAATTTACTGTTCATTGATTTTTGCGCAGATGCATGACGACCGACAATTCGATCCGGCAGGTCCTCGGTGTTTGTTATCAAGGTGAAAACACGGTTTATATGATCCAAACCAGCACCCATAATGCCGTCCTTCGTATGGCCAAGATCAAAAATGTGACCCATCTCATGGCAAACTGAACCGATTGTAGTAGCGTAGCAGCCACCATAGCTAAAAACATGTGGACAGTTGTAATTGATTCATAGCGCATGTATGTGCTCAATAAACTTACGTGTGTCGGTAATTGCTATCATCCATCAGCATTGTTCGATCAACTTGTGTAGTATTCAAAAATGCAGGTACAATATCGTCCAGTTTACTTGGCCACGTGTAAAGGCAACCTGTTCCAAACAGGGCTAGACCACCTCCTCCTAGAGCAGCATTACCGGTTGTTCTGCGTTTAATATTTTCATATGAGAAATCGTTGTCTGATATCCCTTCGTAATAGGTACTGCTGATGAAACCTATGAATTTCTGCTTCTCCGATAGGAATAAATCTGATTGCAGAATTTCCTTGGCAAAAAAGTTCCACAGTTGCTGATCCGACATTTGTTTCGACTGTTCGATAAGTAGTGAACTGTGAAATTGTAAACAGGTCGAGCTTATAGTGAAAGTTTTCCTGCCCCAACCTTTCTCGGAAAGTTTTTCCGCGTACAAACTTTGCACTAGCTCGATTCCAAGAGATATTTTACGGCACGCATTTTCAACATCATTTTCCTCTGTATCTGATTGGTAACGTCCATCGTGCCCTTTGCATATTATGTATAGAGGTGTGATCGTATAAGGACTTTCTGTAGCTTCGAAAAATACATTAATTTCCTGTTCGTGATGGCAGTAAATGAGAGACACCTTATTTAAACCATCTTTAAGCCTTAATATCACTTTGAATTGACCTCGCTTTTCATTGGTGAATCTCACATCTTTGGATGCTGGCCAATCACAATTATCGATTTGCAATTTCAGCTCACCTTCCTGGCAACGATTGACTATCACACCTTTAACTAAAATGATTGGATGGGTAAATTTTTCGTTGTCGATAACGTTGATAGACTGAATGGAATGTCTCAAGCTACACATTATTAGTCGCTTTAAAAATAGACGATTGATTTTATTTAATATTAACCGGTCTTCTTCACAATACTTGCAAATCGCTGTAATTAGTGGGTGGAATGTGACTATAATACAGCTTGCCAATCATCGATTTACTGCCTACCGCCCACCGATGAGCATAACAGTTCGTGAGCTGCGAGACATTTCGTGAGGTTGCATAAATACATAGAAAGCATATTGTCAAAATCACATGTTTAGCAGTGGTATGTACTGAACCTGGCCTACGAAAGGTGGAAAAAAGTAAACATCACGAGAGAGTTTACGCGGAGGATGATGATGACGTCATAGAATTCGAAAATCAATTTGTGACATACACAATAAAAAAAACACTCAGAAAAAAAATCGCTTCACAGTTCGACACAAATTTTTCATTAGGGCCTAACTGACAAACGCCAACAATGGCTTCTTCCTTAAATTTCTCGTTATTGAAAACTCGCCTAATCAATCCACCACGATCATTTCGAAGAGGAAATGTTCACCTATCCGATAGAATTGGAGGCTTACATGGGAAGCTTTTGTGCCACGAGAAATTTACGGAACAAGCCATTGTTTACGTTTGTCAGTTGGGCCCTAATGAAAATTTTGTGTCGAGTTGCCTTCACAGTTCATTTTGTTTTCTGTTGCCGAATTCTTTTTCGGTAAATAGCTCTCCAAAGGCCAGTATCGACTTAAAAAGTGAAGACGTTACGGAATTTTGTTCAATATTACCAACAATCAATATGTAACTAGCGATTTGAAATTGGTTCACTGTTGTAGAACCCCTTGGTCCGAACTACACCTTGAAGCCAGCCACCTTGTTATACATATCTGCGCCTTTGTTTTGATTTGCTGTGTTATTTTGACAGAGTATTTGAGAGTGTGTTCATGTGAGTTCATTATAAGGGGTGCATTATTGAGCTTGGGACCGAGCTTGGGACGATGTTCTAGTACTGATTGAGCCAAGAAAAAAATCGTTTTTGTATGGGACCTACTGGTCTTAGAGTTAGTCTATGATATTACCATAGACTAACTCCATCTAACTCTAAGACCAGTAGGTCCCATACAAAAACGATTTTTTTCTTGGCTCAGTCAGTACTAGAACATCGTCCCAAGCTCGGTCCCAAGCTCAATAATGCACCCTTATAATGAACTCACATGAACACACTCTCAAATACTCTGTCAAAATACACAGCAATCAAAACAGGCGCAAATATGTATACAGGTGCTGGCTTCAGGTGTAATTCGACCAAGGGGTCTACAACAGTGAACCAATTTCAAATCGCTAGTTACATATTGATTGTTGATATTACCATAGACTAACTCTAAGACCAGCAGGTCCCATACAAAAACGATTTTTTTCTTGGCTCAGTCAGTACTAGAACATCGGTCCCAAGCTCGGTCCCAAGCTTAATAATGCGCCCCTAATAATGAACTCACATGAACACACTCTCAAATATTCTGTCAAAATAACACAGCAAATCAAAACAAAGGCGCAAATATGTATAACAAGGTGCTGGCTTCAAGGTGTAATTCGGACCAAGGGGTTCTACAACAGTGAACCAATTTCATATCGCTAGTTGCATATTGATTGTTGATATTACTGTTGATAAATGTATTTTTTTTACCGGATTACACTAGAATTTCACCGAAATCTCGTAAATCAGATTACCGAACGTTCAGCTGTTGAAAGTTCGGTAAAAACCACGGAATACTGTAAAATTTTCTGAGTGTGCATGGAACGAAATGTCACCTTCACTTACGGAATAATCGAGCGGAACATTTTTCCGAAAGTAAAAGTGACAGCTCCCATTAATTTGCGTGGGACCTTACAAATTCCAATTTTATTTTTCGTTCTTTTCAGGTGGATACTACTGCAGAAATTTCTTTTCGATTCTTGACTTTTGCGTTTCAGTAAACGGAATTTAACATGGGTTTGGGATAGATAAAGAAGTTTCTTTCGAACACGATACCGAACTTATTGCGTAATATAATTAAACGAACATCCCTTATTTGTCTGCAAACTCGTCCGAAGCACTTTAATCGTGACCGGGAAGACGATGCCGTTGCAAATACTTGTACTGGCCGGTTACAAGCCGATCTTGACTCGAAGGCTCGAACGCAGTGATAACGGAAGCAGAACGGTGACGGCAGCGGGATAGCCCAATCTGGCTAAACCTGCTTGTCGGATAGAAGACTGATTACATCCAAGTTGATTCAAAGCTCTCAAACTTACCGGTTCGGTTCCGTTTCCATCCACCAACGGCAACTTTGCCTACTTCCGATGCGAATATTTTTTCAATCTTAGATTCTTGCAACACTGCTATTAGCAAATCAAAACCACATCAACAACCAGGCGGTGGGCTGTTAAAAAAACGCTTCTCGTTCGTTGCAATTTACTTCGCCGATGAAATATTACAGTAAGTGAATTTATCTATTTCCAACGCAATATATTTCATTAATAATAAATTAATAATAGCTGATTCATTTACTTCAATCAAGAGACAAAATGAGGATTACGAAAATTTTGAGAAACTCGGCTACTTCGAAACAACTGAAGCAAATTGAACCGGCGAACATTAAAGCTGTTCTATTTAACGAAACCAATAATATATGTGTTTTCGTTCGACAACTCACTAACAGGTGAGGCCTCGGAAGGAGCAAATGGATCCGACAAAGAAGACAACCGCACGGGAGATGCTGCAGCGGGCGGAGGAGTAGGCTCGGTGAACGACTTCTTATTTTCTTTCTCGGAAATCTTCTTCCAAATGTTCTACCTAACCCAGTTGCGACCATAAGAAAGATACAAAGTGACTGAGCTTGTCAATTATCTGTGGAAAATAGCAATGGTCTAAATTTAACGGCAAGTGCTTTTCGACACTGACATTCTGCGTTGTCAATGCCACGACGGTTCAAACTGAGGAAACTGGGAACTATTTTTCTTACAAGCATCTGCAATCAACAAGGCGGGTGTGATTTCCATACCGGTTCCATTTTTCAATCCGATGACGTCTACTGATTTCGCTGACTGTGTAAAAAAAAGTATTGAAACGACTCATTTGGGTCACCTTATTCAGTTAATCTTCGGAACAAAGCTCAATTACTGCAGCATGCGCAGAAAGCTCTTCCTCCGCAGCAACAACCTAAGGTTCGGATTTCTATTAATGAGACCAAATATAACTTCAATAGGGTTGAAGAAAGGTCAATATACCGGTAAAAATATCGTAAAGTATCGTTTTATATACATTAATTGTTATGTTATGTATTCTCCGTGCGAGTTGTAACGATGTATGTAAACCCATTAATGGTGGTAACCATTAATTATACTGGTGGGGACCAGTATCGCATCACTTTACGATGTTTCTCTCCGAGGTCTCTACGTTGGAGACGACGAGAAAAACTTTAGTGATCGTCAGTCGTTGCGAATCAAAACAAACCCAAAAAAGGAGAGAGTTCCTCTCCCATGTGCCCATCAGTAAACAGAGTGCACACAATAGATCGCTAAGAATAAACTATACAAGCCACAGTGGTACATGAGCGTCTTTCCATGCATCAATTTTTGCCAGTTGAAGTGGCGGACTTGTTCCGTCGCTACCACCTACCCCGCAGTGGGATGTTAGGCAAAGATTGACGTCCATGGTTCAAGTTCCATTGGATACATGCCCTTTCGCTCAATTTTCAAAAACATCTGTTAATTTTCCTACCTGCCACACTCTGACGGACCTTTCAACACTTTCTCTTCACATCTTTCATTCTAGCCAAAAACATTGTTGTTCACTCTTGGTACCTCATGGTGATGAGCGAACATCTCCTTCTACATCATATCGTTTTATGTTTGCACAGTTGATTCTGGTATCGTCCATGATCCACACAGATTACACTCCCGGATACCTTCACACCTCTCTGTTCTTCAAGGCAAACTTCCAAGTAACCACAAGCATTATATTATTGCACTTATTCAACCCAAAATCAACATCGGTAATGCGGGATCGCATCAATTCGACAGTCGTCAAGTAATAAAGCGTTAGATTAGCTTAAAAATGTAGTGATGCCAATGCAATAATGCTACTTTAGCAATGTCTTATGCAATGATCTTAGTGGGGCCCTTTTCAGCTTTAATTCAACATTGTTGATGCACTAGACGTAATGCATATGCCATATTCATGCATGCTATTACAGCCTCGTGGATACTTGGGTTATGACAGTATTCGAAGAAGAACTTCTATCGGTTGAAGGTTCTTTCGGTTCAGAAACTGTCCAACATTATTTCGGATGGTTATTGGCAAATCTGTGCAAACAGCATTTGTCTTGATATTTGACGTGGGAAAAGTATCACATCGTTGGATTACCCTCTTGTTCTTGATACACCAAACAATAAATTGAAATGACACATCTGTCAAATTTCAGACTGACATAGATGTCGGAAGAAAGTTCGGAAGTCAGAAGTCAGCACTTCCGTAATTCAATTTAGTGCCAGCGACACCCCGCATAACGAAAAACAATTAGCTATATAGTCAAAACTTTATTTCGAATGTAAGATATATTATAACATTTTATGTTATTGTAATCAAACAGTTGACTCTCATTTTCACCATACAACCTCTACATTAACACATATTGTCAATGTATGCCATTTTGTCGTTGACAGGTTTTTTTTTTGTCTGCACTCGGTCCGGATTATATACCAACTTTTGTTCGTGAAAATTGCCATTTTTTTATGGTAACCTAACATAACCGCCTATTCAGCATATTGTTATTTGGCCTTTTACCATCTGGCATATTGTTAAATCTATATAGGAGATTGTTAGTTTATTGTTGTCAACTTTAAGGGTGAATGTCATTTTCATTTCATTTCATTTTCATTTTGTGATGTACAAGGGGGTCGAGGGCCAAGTCACCGATGCGAAATTTCACATCGTCCATAATACATCAGGGAGGGGAAGGGGAGTGAGCATCACAGCATCTTGAACCCATGGGGGTCAATTAAGTTCTGCGTGGTTTGTGGTAAACCGGCTGCTCAGGGATTATGGGAAGGTAAAAGGTTTGGGCAGGTTTTTTCTGTAAAAAGTTGTGTATCGTTGAACATTTGCCTAATTTACCATAGCTAGCGAAAAAGATAATACAATAAAACATTTTCATTTCATTTTCATTTTCAAGCACAGAAGGGGGTAACAGCATAGACTAACTTGGTAACAGAGCCACGTCTCCAGCGATGAAAACCACTGTCCATACAGTACCAGGGTAGAAGTATAGATTTGGTATCACACAATAATAACCACAGGGGTCAAGTGAATCCTGCTTAAGATACCGGATAGTAAGAGGCTGTTGAAAATAGGGGATAGTCAGAGTGAAGGAATAGTACACACTTAGAAAATTTTACAGTATTCGGTAATTTTTTACCGAACTTTCAACAGCTGAACGTTCGGTAATCGAATTTACCGGGTTTCGGTGAAATTTAACAGTATTCTGGTAAAAAAATTACCGGAACTTGTCAAATTTTACCGAAGTCCGTTAAATTGGATTACCGAACTGTTCAGCTGTTGAAAGTTCGGTAAAAAATTACCGAATACTGTAAAATTTTCTAAGTGTGTAGGAGGCAGAAAATGAAACAAGAGAGAGAGAGGCGTTTGATTTCTGAAACGAAACTGGAAAAATAGTTTGGTGATTAGTACATTTCTCGAGTAATTCATGATTAGGGCCCAAAAGCCACCTGCAAACAATGACCTCAAACGCTAATCTCTCACGAATCACGAGAATCCTACTATAGCAAGCTGCTCCATATGATAGAACTAACATTCTTCTACCAGATGTTGCTTTCATTTCACGAGTGTTATGGAAGACTAAAGAGAAATCGACATTTAAAGTCATTGCCCACAAATGGCCCCCAGGCCCCTAACATGCATTACTCGAGATTTTAGCAATTGATAAGTTCAACTATGAATAAGTTCTCATCTGTTTCTTCTCCTATTGGTTGTTGTTGCACTGGTACCGCAAGTTACTGTCATCCAACTTGCTTTTCGATCTCATCCACTTACTGTTGATTACAATTTTGAAAGCATTTGCCACTTCTCAAGTGTCTGCAGAGATAAATTCGATGATACAAATCTAGCTTTCCTGTTGACTCCAGTATACAAAAAAAAAAGAAACAGATATATAGTCATTAAAAAGTGATATAATCAAAACGAAAAGGCTATTCAGTATTGTTCAACGGATGTGAAATGAAGAGACATCGGAATTAAGCATGTTTGGAAGAAACAACGAGATGATAAGTTCAATTTCAAATACATTTGTTAGCCTTGCGTTATTAAATTTTTCAATAGCATCTCAGTCAACTTATGAAACATCGACTCATGTTCTATGCTAAAAATGTTTCGTCATATCACATCTTCAAGTGATCTGTGTAAGCCACTTATTTTGTTCAAGCCCTTTTGAACAAGATGAGGTGAAATAAGGAGCCCTGTATTTTAGAACTAGGATTCAAACAACAATGACATGATGAATGTCATCACTTACTTCTACCGCCAACCTGGCGGAACGTCACCCAATTCCTTACTGAAGCAGTTCAGACAATAATCATGCGTTATTGGCAACAAAAACAAGAGACAGAAGAGAAGAAAAAAGAAATTAGAAAAGAGACAATAACAAAGTAATTATTAATGTGAGTTGATGAAAAGAATTCTAATAGACACTTTTGCCTACCACCAAGAGTAACAATAAAGTAGGAAAGAAAAGTTAGTAATAATACATAACTACAATATAGCTAATCTACGCAGATGAACGTTGGTTTCAGGGTCTTGTTAGTGCTAGAATTGTTAGTATAGACCCGTACTTAAGCCCTGGCGGTCCCTCTAACAATAGTGATAGGCAGCTGTAGTTAAATCATGCGTAACTGTTTCTATAGCTATGTTAAAGGTATGATAAATCAAGTTTCGAAAAAAATAAATAACTTAAATAATAGAAATATCTCAGCTATAATTACTAGTATTAATCAGAAGATTGATTATATCGACACTTGACGAATCATCGTCAAACCCTTCATCCTTGGCCAGGGAACTTTAAGGGTGAATGTCGTAACAATAACGGAAACGATCGTTAACAATAAGGGAAAGGGTCCAGTAATGGTTTGTGATTATGCGGGACAATATCTGGTTACGGGCCCACCCAAACGTTTTTGGCCCTTCATATAGGAGCTTGACGATCACAAACAACAATAGAATACTGATCAAATCGTTTTTCAGATTATTCCACTGCTATGGAAAGTTACTTTGCGACAATAGATGGTAGTATCAACCCTGGTATCAACGTAGTATCTCATCATCATCATCTTCACTGCGAACTATTGGTCCTCATAGCAATAGATAAGCGGGAATTCGATCCAACGATTTGGCAACGGTGTTTATTTTATTCACAGAGGCTGATAACACTTACCGCAGTGCAAAATTTGCACGATTGGCTCAGATTTGACAGCTCTCGCTACACGATTGGCTCAATAATGGCTGCTTCCGCATATCTCTTACTACTCTGAGAAAAAATCTATCGTTGTCCCGGTAATTAAATCATGGTCAGGATGACTATCGCACATAATGGTTACAATAACCAGTAAAATGGTCGAATTCACCACGTTCATGGCATTTTTGACTATGATCATGGTAACAAGGACTATTCTGACGTTAAGGCAAATGTTGGATCAACAATTTTTAATGGTCGTTTTACCCATGATCATAGTCGGTTCTAGATCACTATACTGCAATAGTCATCTTAACCCCCAATAATGGTAAATTTGACTATCAAATTTCTCTCTGTGTATGAGGATCACTACAACGAACTATCCTACTCTGAGAAAAATTATATCGTTATACCGACAATTAAATCATGGTCAAGGTGACTATTGCATATAATGGTTACAATAACCATGAAAATAGACGAATTCCGTTCATGGCATTCTTGACTATGATCATAGACTAACTCTAAGACCAGTAGGTCCCATACAAAAACGATTTTTTTCTTGGCTCAGTCAGTACTAGAACATCGTCCCAAGCTCGGTTCCAAGCTCAATAATGCACCCCTTATAATGAACTCACATGAACACACTCTCAAATACTCTGTCAAAATAACACAGCAAATCAAAACAAGAGCGCAAATATGTATAACAAGGTGCTGGCTTCAAGGTGTAATTCGGACCAAGGGGTTCTACAACAGTGAACCAATTTCAAATCACTAGTTGCATATTGATTGTTGCTATGATCATGGTAACGAAGACTATTCCGACATTATGGCAAATGTTGGATCAACTATTTTTAATGGTATTTTTTACCATGATCATAGTCGGTTCAAAATCACTATGCTGCAATAGTTATCCTAACCCCCAATAATGGTAATATTGACCTTCAAATTCCTCTCTGTTTACTCACTTTTGAGTATCCATACTTTTGACTGATGTGAGTCAAATATACTTAGTTTTGGGTTGTTTGGAAATAGCGTATATACATCATAAACGAAAACGACATGTACAGCGGAAGAGAGATCCACAATTGGTAACGAACGGAAAAGAGCCACGAGCTCAGCCTGTCGGAATTGTCGCCGTTCTGCCTACGCTTTGCAGAACTGTCAGAACGTCAAGTGAAGAGGCGGACATGGAAATACGCAAAAACATTTGATTGACATCCACCTCACATCATATGACTTTGACTCGATGTTTCGACGTACTACGTGATATCACAACACCATCTATTCAGTGAGGGAGTAGAATTTTGCAGTCGTAGTAGCACAGTTCAATTTTATTGCGCAAACCGCAACGTCAGTCACATACAAAAGGCGAAATGAAAACAAACTTTTATGAAAAATGACTACCTTGAAATAGTATAAATCCAACTGGAAACATTCTGAATAAGCTCTCCATGTTTAATGAAAAGATATAAAGTAAAGCTGTTGACAAATAAAAAGTGATCCAAAATGAACTTAGGAGGCTCAATTCGTGTCAATAAGTTTGGTGTGCTTATTATCACAACACTTCTGCTCGTTTTCGTGTACTATGTATCGACAGGAAAATCACGCAGCTCTATCTATTCATTGAATAAAAATCCTAATGAAGTTAATTTGCGAAAGCTGCTAATAGGGTCAATTCAAGCTGCTCAACGTGGAGGTCTCGAGGTGGTGGAGGTATCCAAAAGTGCCGATTTGAAGGTGCAAAGTAAAGGCAAAACAAAAGAGGGTGCCAATGATCCGGTGACGGATGCCGACTTTCGTTCGCACTGTGTTATGGCTAGTGGATTGCACCGAATTTTCCCTAAGCTGAAAATCATTTCAGAAGAGGACGAAGCGAAGCAAAGTTGTCCCGATGCGAAATTGTTTGATCTGGATCCGACCGTAATACACGAAAATTCCAATGTACCGGATGAGATTGTAGGGATCGAAGATGTAACAGTATGGATCGATCCACTTGATGCTACGCAGGAATATACAGGTATGCTGATTTTTTGTTTTGTTTATTTTGAATTGAGAACGAAGGATTAGGTTTTCGCAAGTAGAGGTAAAAAGGGAACGTCCCTTTTGGATAGTGCCGTTTGGCATAATAACTCAGCATTTCTTTAAGTTTGACAGTGCAAATCTCAACCAAAAGTAACGAACGGTAACAAAGTAACAAAGTTACATTGCGCAAGAAACAACCAAGTGCACGTCATATTCCTCTAATCCTATTTCACAAAACATTCGGCTGTGAGTTTGGATATTGATGGATGATAGGATGATGTTGATTCTATAAAAAGGAAAATTCGGTACAAAGAATTCCTCGACTTCGAGAATGAATTCCGGTTGACCAAAGTCTACGCTCCATACAAAATTTCAAAAAAATGTATGGAGAAAAATCTACGAGGGAGGTCTGAGATTTTCAAAAATGTGTCTACGTGGTTTATGAACAGGCCCTTATGTAATTATAATAGTAGTTTCTTACATAATATGTAGTAAATAAAAATATATAAGAATGTTGGGTCCAGGGTTGCGGCTTATCATTTTTGACTCAGGCATATTCATTTGCCAATATCTCCTTTCAGAGGGTCGATTTGATAATATGATGTATGATGAACTTGTAGTGCATGAGTAGACCTACAACTTTATCTAACAGAACATTGCTCTAACTCCTATATCTTCGACATGAGAGCGTATATTCACAGTGATCTTCACGATGATAATCGCGTGATCTTCACCGCGAATATCATCGCGAATATCATCGCGAAGATCACTGCGAATATATGCTCTTATTCCTCAGATCTAAAAGATAGAGCTATGTATTGTTAGACCAAGTTGTAGGTCTACTCAAGCACCATAAGTTCATCATACATTATATTTTGAAATTGAGCTTCTGAGAAGAGCTATCGGCAAATGAATATGGATAAGTCAAAAATGATAAACCGCAACCTTGGTTGGGTCAAAACATTGCAAAACATGTTGAGTGTTCTTTCATCAAGAAAGTTTAGATTTATGTTTAATTAGCTGACCCGGCGAACTTTGTTCCGCTTTATTCGATTTTATGATTCAAATAATTCCGAGCATCCATGACTAAATTTTATTTAGGTGTTTTAGTCCAGCTTGTTTGCCAGCTCAATTTTTGTAATTGTTCATTATCGATATCGATAACAGATTACGAAATTCAAATCATCGACATCCTTAGCCAAAATCACACGTGCACTAAACCAATCGTGGTTCTCATAATACTGGACGAAGTTTGGAAAAATATTCGTAAGTTTTCCTAAACACCGTTCAGAATTATGAGAACATCTTTCGTCGTTGGGAAATGACAGAAATTCGACGGGAACAAAATCAGTCCGGTGGAAACGTCTACTGGTACTTCTCCATTACCAATCGTCAACAATTGATTCGAGAAAATCTCGGCAGATGGATCGTTTTGCAAGGCAACTCGCATATTTTCGGCAACTGTAGCTTTCATCCGCTGATTTCATCGTATAAAAGTCGAAAAATAATGCAAAAGACAGAAATATAAATTCGGATTGTTTTTATTTTTTGACAGTTCAGACATATCACAGCTAACAAATTGAAAACAGCAACTCATTGATTGCACAAATACCTCCGAAATGATCGAAGTCACTCTGAGCTTCACATGAGTGATCGTTCACAAAAAAATCACTTTATTCAAAGTCTAATAGCTAATTAATGCTTTAAAAGTAATTGGAACGCAGCATCAACTATACCAACAACAGAACAATAAGGACACATGTGTAATTGCGATTCATGTCAAGGATAACTCGATCAAATTGAAAAAAAAAACCCATCCATAATCTATCATTTTGGAAGGTTTAATTTTTCTCATAAATTTGCCCAACCTTTTTTTATAAACGTTCCTTGGGCGTAGTCAAACAGAAAAAAAAGTTATGTCACTTCATAACAAAATATCAAAAGTATTGATCAATGCAGCAAATTGTAAGATATATTTCCGAACGGCACGCAAAGAAATCACTCTACTTTGAATCAACGAAATATTTTGTTGGTATTCAAAACAATGTTTCAATTCATAAAAAAGTTCCAAAACAATTAAAAATTTCATTCAAATTAAACCAATAAAATTATTTAAAGTAATCACCGCTGTGATTTATAACAATCACATTTATTTTTAAACTCACATGATTAATTTATTGCTCTCTATTCCTACCTCAACCCTCTTTGACACAAATTTCTAATTTCACTAAATGTTTTTGAATTTACATAATTGTAAAGATAATACTACGGTTCACACGTTTATAAAATAAAGATAATTACTTTTTCTAAACTCTGATTGATTTGACTACAATATTACCTTTTTCACATGGCTAATCAGCACAAGCTACTTCGATAAATTTCAAGAATAATTTTGGGAATGGAAAACCACACTTGTTCTAGCGCGCTAAATCGCCAAAGACCAAGCTGTTCTTCAAAGAAACTGCATTCTCTTGGAGATCATGCGATAACAAGTTCCGCCGTCTGCCATCCCTGATGGTTCCGAACCTGTCACAGATTGTGTTGAAGCTGTCTCGCTCCAGAAGTTAGGAAGGAGAAAATCCGTACAACCCAATTCGTCCGTCTGCCGTACACAGGACCTCATAATTTTCTACCAGAACGTCGGTGGAATTAATTCTAATGTCCTTGACTACCGTTTGGCTACCGCTGCTCGCTGCTATGATGTTATCGTCCTGATCGAGACTTGGCTCGATGGTCGCACACTTTCAAACCAAGTATTTGGACCCGATTATGAGGTTTTCCGATGCGATAGAAATCCCAACAACAGCAATAAATCTAGTGGAGGTGGTGTTCTAACAGCGCTTCGTTGCGGATTGAAAGCGAAACCTATCGAAAATAGCGAATGGGAGTGTTTGGAGCAGATCTGGCTCACTGTTGAACTATTGGATAGAACACTGTTTCTGTGTGCTGTGTATATTACACCTGATCGGACGCGTGATACCGAATTCATTGAGGCGCATTGTCGCTCCGTTCTCTCTATAGTTGAAAACTCGGCTTCAACGGATGAGTATATGGTGCTAGGTGGTGACTTCAATTTGGCTGGTATTTCGTGGAAATCGTCTCACGGTGGTTTTCTCCATCCTGACTGCGAAAGATCCGTGCTTCATTCAGAAGCTTCACATCTTCTCGATTGCTATAGCGTGGCAACACTCTCCCAAATTAACAACGTAGTGAACGAAAATCACCGCAGCTTGGACCTATGTTTTGTAAGTGCTCGAGACACCGCTCCGTTTATCTCTATGGCCCCCGCCCCTTTGGTTAAGCATGTTCCGCATCATCCACCTCTAGTCGTTTCCATTCCTGAAAGTCTGAACAACGACTATGATGACTTTCCAGCGCCTGTATCGTATGATTTCCGGAAAGCCGACCATCGTAGAGTAACCGAGGTGCTGGCCAACATAGACTGGGATACAATTCTGGAGGCTGACGACGTTAAAAATGCAGCTCTCACATTTTCTCATGTCATGTCCGAAAACTATACGACAGAAAGACTCTCTTCATCCGTGGCTGACTAAGGAACTAAAAAAGCTTAAATCGACCAAGAGAGCAGCACTACGAAGATACACCGAATATCGCACGTTTCCCTTGAAACATTTCTACGTGAGGCTCAATTACGAGTTCAAGCGGGTTAGTCGGCTATGCTACTCCCGATACCAACAAAATGTCCAAAGTAAGCTGAAATCACGCCCGAAATCTTTTTGGAGATATGTTTATCAACAGCGCAGGGAGTCTGGACTACCATCGTCCATGGTCTTGAACGGTGAAACCGCTTCCATTCCTCAGGATATTTGCCGCTTGTTTTCGATAGAGTTTGCCAGCTTATTCACTGACGAAAATGTTACTGACGATCAGATAACTGCGGCTACGAACAACGTTCCTCTGCATGGTCACTCATTTGGAGCAATCGATATCAGTATTGAGATGATCTCCAACCAGGGATTGTCGAGAAACACAGAGTAGTGCAAAATAGGCAAGTGCTCCACCCAATTTCAAGTGTGCGTCTCCTGTTTCAGAAGAGCGCACAAAACGAAAGTGCGAGAGATTTCGTAGCAGCACGAGAGACAGATAGCCTCACATGCACTACTCTTTCAGAGACAAAGAGCTCAGTGCTCAGTGCTCTACTCAGAGCTCTACTCAGTGCTTTACTCTGTGCTTTGGCTCATGCTTTGGTAAATGGTAGCTGTTCGAGCACGAACTTTGCCGGTCACCGAAGGGCTTTCTTTGCTGCTGTTAGGCAGCCACCAAAAAGTGCACTTGGAACAATGCAGTGAAATGACCGATACACTGGCAAACACTAAGTCCCTTCGTAAAAGGGCACTTGGTCAACTAAAACGCTCTGGTCTGTACTAGCGAAAACTAGTGGAAACTGACGGGAACTTGTGATATTTTCACCGAAAATATCTCACAACGGAAACTAAACTTGACCACAAGACCGTGATAATCCGACCGAAAAGAAAATTGCGCGCACGTCCGTTTTGTTTGGTTTGCTATATTGAACTGATTTGTTGTTGTAATATGAATGTACATGGGGATACTTTGGGGTACGAGAACGATGATGTGATCGTTGCACGATCGGAGATCTCGATCGCTGTTGATCGACTCGGTGATGCTAGAATAGGGTGTTGTGTGGCGGCTACGGTTGTTAATCTCGTTGTATCTCCAACATTCCGGCCACCTTGAAACACGGAGGTGTTTCAATCATCAATGGAAGGACTCACGATAACAAATAATTCAGCGTTGTACGAATTCAGGTGAAATTTTGGAAGTTGTAGACATCGGTTTGGTGTTGATCGCTCCGCCGTAGATTGTTATAGTATACCGGGAACAAAAAAGAAGACCAGGTAGATCGAACGACTCGACTTGAAGGGATTGGAACTGCAATTACCTGTGCTAAGCGCAGGTGCGCTTCGAGCAAGTTCTCCCTTGCGGGTTGCCCTACCTGGAACGACGGCTTTAGATGCTTGAGTGCTTCGGTGACGGCAGTAGAGCGATTCTCGCTACGGCCCGAACGATGTCCTTTCCCGCAGCAGTACGTAAGGTCACTACTCTGACGACTCCATCCTTGCCCGGATGCAGCTTCATGATCCTACCAAGTGGCCAGCTGGCAGGAGGGACGTTGTCCTCCTTGACGACGACGATGCGGTCCACCTCAACGGTGACCGGTGGGTTGCAGCCTTTTGTTGCTCGTGACTGCAGCTGTTGTAGATACTCCGGGTACCAACGGGCCCAGATATTTTGGAGTTGCTTCTGGACCCGGTCATAGGCCTCCAGACGATTGTCAGGAATCCCACGCAAATCGACAGCATCAGGTACTGCTTGTAGGTTGGCCCCGACGAGAAAATGTCCTGGTGTTAGGACCTCCAGGTCGGACGGCTCACTCGGAATCGGCGTCAGCGGACGGGAGTTCAGGCACATTTCAACCTGGGCCAAAAGGGTTAACATTTGTTCGTAGGCAATGTTTGTGTTGCCTACTGTTTTCAGGAGGTGCTTCTTCGCTGACTTGACTGCAGCCTCCCAAAGACCGCCGAAGTGCGGTGCACGTGGCGGAATAAACTTCCACCGAATCTCGTTCTCAGCGCACCAATTGAAGATCCGGTCCCGATCGCTGTTCTCCACCTTCAGCATCCGATAGATGCGGTTGAGTGCGTGTGACGCACCCTTAAATGTTGTGGCGTTGTCCGAGTGCAGCTCGGCAATTTTACCTCTTCGAGCAAACACACGACGGAGGGCTGCCAGGAAAGCAGCTGTAGTGAGATCACTGACAAGCTCGATGTGTACGGCTCTCGTGGCGAAACAAACGAAAATTGCCACGTATGCTTTGGTTGGAGCGCGATTGCGAACGGTTGCTTTCAGCAGAAACGGTCCACAGTAGTCGACTCCACAGACGGAAAATGGGCGAGTTGGTGAGACTCGGGATGCCGGAAGATCTGCTGTGCTCTGCTGGACTAGTGTGGGCTTGCTACGAAAGCAAGTGTGGCAATGGTGGAAAACGGATTTGGACAAATTTCTGCCGCCGAGAATCCAAAACTTCTGGCGCAGTGTGGCTAGCAGGAGTTGCGGCCCTGCGTGCAGTAGCTTCAAGTGAAAGAAACTAGCCAGCAGAGTCGACAGCGGGTATTTGGCTGCGAGTACGATGGGGTGCTTAACATAGTCGCAGAGTGTGGCGTTCCTTAGCCGGCCACCGACGCAAATAATGCGATCTTCGTCGATGTATGGCTTCAGCCACTTCATGGCGGATGATTTAGCGACTGCTTCACCGCTGGACAGGTGAGAGATCTCTCCGGGAAACGACTGCTGTTGTGCTAGGCAACACAGATGAAGTTCAGCACGTTGCAGTTCTTCGGTAGAAACTGCAGCAACGATATCATTGTGAATGCTGAGTTGGTGGTAACTGTCCGGATCGGTTCGACGTAGTACTGCGCGTTCTCGCAAGGCTTGAAGGTACCGTAAGCAAAAGGCAGTAACGCGGCGCAGCTTGGAGTAACTGGAGTAGCGTGCGAAAAGATTGTCGTGGAACTCGTTCTGTACGACACTCATCGCAACGTGTGGTACATTGCGTTCTTCGGTGGTAGTCTCTGCTTCTTCGTCGGTGGGAATGAGATTTGGCCAGTGATCAGGATCGAGTGACAACCAGTTTGGGCCGTTCCACCATCGCTTGCACTGCAGCATGTCGACAGGACTGAGTCCTCGTGAAATATCGTCGGCAGGGTTGTCGAGACCGGAAACGTGTTTCCAGTGGCTGACATCGGTTGAATGCTGGATCTGCGACACTCGGTTCGCTACAAAAGCCTTCCAACGGCTTGGAGAAGATTGTAGCCAATGGAGAACGGTAGTTGAGTCTGTCCAGAAATAAGCAGGAGGTGAAATCTTCAGGGCGAATGTCACTTTCTCGAACAGCTGCGTTGACAGTCGTGCAGCACAGAGCTCCAGGCGTGCGATGGAATGTCGACTGGATAACGGCGCCACCTTGGATTTTGCCGTCAGTAACTGGACGGACACTCCACCGCTAGTTTCGGCTCGTACGTAACAACAAGCTCCGTAAGCTCCTTGAGAGGCGTCAGCGAAGAAATGGAGTTGGAGATTGACTGCGTTCGGCAGCGAAACAAATCGTGGGACACGAACTTCGCTCAACAAATGTAGAGTGTTATGGAACTCCTTCCATTCCTTCTGTAGCCTGGTTGGAAGTGCTGTATCCCACTCACAGGCTTCACCATTCTGCTTCAGTGCCCATAATCGCTGCATGAAGAGTTTGGCGACTACAATTGTGGGACCTACGAGACCAAGTGGGTCGAAGATTTGTGCGATGTAGGACATCACCTTTCGTTTCGACAGCACTGCAGCCGGTGGTGGTAACTGGACTTTGAACCGAAGCGCGTCAGTTCTTGGCTCCCATACGAGACCCAGAGTGGAAACGGTCTGTTCTTCATGAAGATCATGCAGCGGTTGAACGGCTAATTCTTCCGGTGGAACACCTTGTAGAGCTTCCGGAACATTCGATGCCCATTTCTTTATAGGAAAACCAGCAGTCTTGAGCATCGACGTCACTTGCTGCCTCACTTGAATTGCAGATTCTACATCACTACCGCCCGAGAGAAGATCGTCGACGTAGAAATCGAAGAGTACTGGATCTACTGCAGCTGGAAACTTGTGCCCATTGTCGCGTGCAATCTGCTGCAGGGTCCTCGTTGCAAGATACGGCGCAGACGCAGTACCGTAGGTCACGGTCTGCAGCTCGTACGTAGAAATAGGATCGCTGGGATTCGTCCGGAAGCGAATGCGAAGGAATTTGCGATCTTCCGGAGAGTGGAGCATCTGCCGATACATTTTTTCCACGTCTGCGACCACAGCGACGCAGTGAATACGGAAACGCAGCACGATGGAGAGCAGATCCTCTTGAACGACTGGACCGACCAAGAGTGTGTCGTTTAATGAGTGACCGGAAGATGTCTTGCACGACGCATCGAAAACGACCCTGATCTTTGTAGTCGTGCTCGATTCTTTGAAGACGGCGTGGTGCGGTATGTAGCAATGCGGTTGATCGTCGTCTACCGGATCGTTGAGCTTCTTCATGTGCCCCAACTGGAGGTATTCGTCCATGAAACGATGGTACGCGTCCTTGGTGGCAGGATCACGTTCGAGACGCCGCTCGACACTCAGAAGACGGCGATCTGCGATATCCCTTGAGCTTCCTAAGACAATATCGGGATTGTCGGTTCGAGGAAGACTGACGATGTACCTTCCAGAAGGGTCACGTGTAGTGGTAGCTACGTAGTGCTTTTCACAGCGATCTTCTTCAACGGACAGTGCTGGTCCGTTGGAAATATCCTCGATTTCCCAGAACTTCTGAAGCGTAGCTTCTAGCGGATCATCTTTCGTAGAAAGGTTGCAGATTCGAGGAATACAATTGTGTTGATTGGTTGCGGTGCCAGCGACAGCCCATCCAAATGGCGTTTCAGCCAACCATGGAAGTCCGTGTCCTAACGGAATCTTCCGACCACTATGGAGCTCCCAGAAAGCTTCACTGCCGATAACGAGGTCTATCCTCCCTGGGATGTGGAACTGAGGGTCGGCGAGTGCAACCTTGGGCATTTTCCACGATGAGATGTTTAGTGGTATGGTCGGCAGCTGTGCCGATGGATTCTTAAGAATAAGAAACTGTAGCTTCGTCGAAAACTCCTGTGTTCTCGACTGGATGGTGGCGGTGATTGCACTTTTCACAATTTGCGTAGAGAGGCCGATCCCTGCTATTGATATATCCACCTTCGACCTTTGATTGAACAGTAGATTTGCTAGTGGCTTCGAAATGAAGTTGGACATTGATGCCGAGTCCAGTAACGCCCTTGCCTGGTATTCATGTCCATGATCATCAACGACATTGAGGGCAACCGTTTCCAACAGAACAGTGTTACATGCAGTTTGGACTGCCATGCTGACATTGGGAGGGTCGGAGCTCCGAGTATCCACGCTAGTGGATGAAGACGGTTGTTGAATAGGAACCGATGATGACACGGTTGTACTCGACGACGACTTGGATAAAGCAGGGTCGTGAAGCAGCGAATGATGCCTTGCGTGGCACGTACGGCACGAAAACTTTGACGTACACTTTTTCACTTGATGTCCTCTGCACAGACAGTTCCAGCACAGCCGTTTCTGTGTGACCAATTCTCGGCGAAGGCGTATATCCTTCCCAAGGAAAATGGGACAGTTGCGCAGGACGTGATTGTCGGAGCAGGACAGTATACACGGTGAGGAGGAATTGGAGGATACAGCGGTGTTGGCTGCGAACTTGAATTTACTGGATTTTGGAATGTTGCCGGCCACCTTTGCCGACGACGATGGTTGCTGATGGTGCTCGTAGCTGACTGAGTTCAGCACCCGTACGCGCTGATAGAGAAATTCTACCAGCTCCTCATACTTCACGTCATCCTGCGTACTGGTCTTCTCCTCCCAGGCTCGCAAAGTGGATTGGTCCAGCTTGTACGACAAGATATTCACCAGCGGTGTGTCCCAGTACTCCACAGGTTCGTTCAGCTTCTTGAGGGCCTTCACGTGGCGCTGGAAATCGTCGATCAGGCTGTGGATGCGATTGGCAGACTCCTGTTTCACCGCTGACAAATCGTAGAGTGCCCGAAAAAGTTTCCGCTTGAGGAATCGACGGTTGTCGTATCGCTTGAGAAGTGCGTCCCAAGTGCAAGCGTAATTGTCAGCTTCGATATCTACTGACTCGAACGGCTTCTTTGCTTCCCCTTCAAGAGACTGCAAAAGATATTGCAGTTTAGCGACCGTTGGTATGTCCGCATTGGAGTGAACCATGGATGAAAACGTGTCACGAAACGACAACCAACGTGAAAAATCGCCATTGAAACGTGGAAGGTCGATCTGCGGTAAGCGGAGGTGGAAGTTGGCAGGTGGAGCGGCAAAAGAGGCGTTCAGTTGAGCATGATTAACTTCGGTGGGGAGCTTTGAAAGCAGGAATCCTTTTGCTGTGCAGTACCGGTGCTCAAAATCCACTCTATCCGCAAGGTGTGCCTCCAGATCATCGCTATCTAGTCGCTCGATGGTGTCCTGAACCTCCGCAAACGCAACATTAACTTTGTCTAGGGAGTCGATTCTCACTTGCACTTGGCACGTATCACGCACTGGATTGAACTCGGCGATGAACTTCCCAACCGCCTTTAGCATAGTTATCAAGTACTGCCGCTGGATCATCTTATCCGCAAGGATTTTCTCTTCCTTGGGCGGCATTGTCACCGAGCACACACACGGAAAACGCACGAAAACGGTAGCAAATCGAAAACGGATCTCCTTCCCGGCGCGAGCTACTCGCTTCTACGCGAAACCGAACCGGCGAGGCGAACACACAATCGAACGAAATATCCTTCCCGTCGCGGTGTATTGGCCTTCGCGACGATCAAATCGACGGGAGAGGGTTGTTTTAATCGAACGTATTTCTCCTTCCCGTCGCGAACAGACCCAATCCTACGCGGTAACACAATCAAGGGCGCGAACGTTTTCCACTTGAACTGTGCACCGTTTCCCACCAATTGCCACAATGACTAAAAAAATCAAAAAAAGTCACCCAACTTTCGTCAACCAAATGAAGTTGAATTCAATTTGGTTGGAATTAACTTTCAACTTTTTATTGCTACCACAAGCCACATGCATAGATAACTGGAACTGACTCACTGGATTGATGATGCAAATCGTCGCTCTAATCCCAGTAGTGCTAACACCACCACACACCGGCAAACAGCTTCCCGCCAGTAGCCTT
Organism: Aedes japonicus; assembly: GCA_034211315.2. Taxonomy (NCBI): domain Eukaryota; kingdom Metazoa; phylum Arthropoda; class Insecta; order Diptera; family Culicidae; genus Aedes; species Aedes japonicus. The sequence continues at coordinate 176,145 of JASCZW010000420.1, read as the reverse complement.
GATCCAAAGGACCGCTTAACAAGCGTCGAAAATGGCTTCGGTGATGACGGCAATTGGGGGTTCAATAGCCTGCACAACGACCGCAGTTGAACCCAAGATGGTCACAAAATGTCTTCTCCTGCACACAACAGAGTAGTGTCCGCCTTGACACTCTCCCAAGCGGAAAAGTTCTTCCACCAAACACCAAATTCTTTCGCCCACCGGCAGCGATCTATCGCAAATCGATCGCGTAATTATGGGCTCATCATTTAGCCGAACACTGTTGCTAATAATCACACGCAAATAGCAGTATCACTTTCACTACGATTGTGTTTTGTTCTTCTCCACACACTATCGAGGTGTACCCGCCTTGGTAACAACCTCCGAGCGCGATGGCGCTTTTTGACCAATATACAATGGCCAATTGATCACTACCAATATACAATATAAAGTTCACTACGGTACACTTTCCGGCCGCGGAATGGCCTTCGATCCGGCTCGAAGGACCAAATGTTCGAGCACGAACTTTGCCGGTCACCGAAGGGCTTTCTTTGCTGCTGTTAGGCAGCCACCAAAAAGTGCACTTGGAACAATGCAGTGAAATGACCGATACACTGGCAAACACTAAGTCCCTTCGTAAAAGGGCACTTGGTCAACTAAAACGCTCTGGTCTGTACTAGCGAAAACTAGTGGAAACTGACGGGAACTTGTGATATTTTCACCGAAAATATCTCACAACGGAAACTAAACTTGACCACAAGACCGTGATAATCCGACCGAAAAGAAAATTGCGCGCACGTCCGTTTTGTTTGGTTTGCTATATTGAACTGATTTGTTGTTGTAATATGAATGTACATGGGGATACTTTGGGGTACGAGAACGATGATGTGATCGTTGCACGATCGGAGATCTCGATCGCTGTTGATCGACTCGGTGATGCTAGAATAGGGTGTTGTGTGGCGGCTACGGTTGTTAATCTCGTTGTATCTCCAACAGTAGCAAAATGAAAAGTTTTGATGCTAGTAACTAAAAGGCATTGTATGGCTTCATAGAGGGAAAATTTTATTAAAATCCTTATTCACATACTATTCCGACCCATGCCGCCGTGTCTGTTTTTGCACTTGTGTGCACAGAGACGACAAGAGAGAGTGCAATCGTTAGCACCCAAAGAGATGAGAGATAATTCAAAATGAGAGAGATGTGCGGCTTTGAGCGCACGGCACAACAAGGGTGCACGGGAGTACAGACTGCACTTTCACGTCTCTTTGAAATTTAATGTGCTGTCTCGTAGCAGCGCGTGCTGCACTCAAAGAGATTTGAGTCGCACCTTATCCCTGTCTCCAACGCCGCATCGCAGCTCAAGTCATCCTTTAATCCTGGCCCAGATGGAGTTCCGTCAGTATTTCTAAAGAAATTCTAAGAAAGAAAATCTAAAGAAAACATTTCCATTCTGCTGGCTCCCTTGCATCGTCTGTTCCAGATTTCCACATCAAGTGGCATATTTCCCTCGTGTTGGATTGGTGCTCACTTGTTTCCAGTTCACAAGAAGGGAACCAAACGAGATGTTGATAATTAACGAGGCATTTCGTTTTTGAGCGCGGTATCGAAACTATTTGAGCTCGTTATAATAGACCCTCTACTCTCCCATTGCAAGCAATACTTAAGTGAAGATCAACACGGGTTTATGGTCGGCCGTTCCACTGCCACTAATCTGTTGTGTCTCACTTCGTTTATTACGGAAAATATGGCCGAAAGGGCGCAAACGGACGTCATCTATACACCCAGACAACCACAAGTCGTATAACAGAGTTCAAATAGTATCGTATATTCCTATATTGTTAGTCAAAATCGCAATTAAGTGTGGCCTTTATCGTATTATGTTTAAGTTAAGTCGTAAAGAGTCGTAAATTTTCGACTTCTATACGATGTGTCATTTATTCATCGTACTGCGTCACGAACTAAATCGGATATACATCGCTTACCTTTTTAAATCGAATTTGTTATTACATATTCAATCGCATACGATATCAAATCAACTCGTTTAAGAAAACAATGGAATTTGCACGTATATAGCCTCCACTTTTACACGTTTAAGCCATATTTTAGCATTCTATACGATTTGTTTACTTACATATATGTTTGTATATCATAAAAACAACTTTCAATATACGTGCATTTTGGTTGTCTGGGCAGACCTTTCAGCAGCTTTTGACAAGCTCAACCACGACATAGCTATCGCAAAACTACATAAGCTTGGAGTAAATGGATGTCTCTTAATCTGGTTTCGCTCCTACCTCACTGATCGTCTGCTGATAGTTGCTGTTGGTGATTGCATGTCCGACGTTTTTCCAGCCACTTCAGGAATACCTCAAGGGAGTCATTTAGGAGCGCTGATCTTCTTGCTGTACTTCAATGTGAACCTAGCCCTCGTAGGACCCCGTCTTTCGTATGCTGATGACCTGAAGATCTTTTTACGAATCCAGTCTATCAACGGTTGTCCCCTCCTACAACAGCAGCTACAAATCTTTGCTCACGGGTGCAGCCTCAACCGCATGGTGGTTAATCCGGAGAAGTGTTCGGTGATCACTTTCTCTAGAAAAAAGAGCCGATTCTCTTCGACTATAAGCTTCAAGGCACGATAATCAGACGTACGACTTACGTAAAAGATCTAGGAGTTATTCTGGATTCTCAGTTGACGTGCAAGTTTCACATCTCGTACATCGTGGAGAAGGCGTCAAGAGCTCTAGGCTTTATTTTTCGGATGGCTAAAGACTTCTCCGATATTTACTGCTTGAAATCCCTGTATTGCTCACTGGTGCGATCGACTCTGGAGTATTGCTCTGCCGTCTGGAATCCGAGCTATATTAGTGGCGCAAATAGAGTCGAATCAGTTCAACGTAGATTTTTACGTTTCGCTTTGAGAAAGTTGCCTTGGAGAGACTCGTTTCGTATGCCGAGTTACGAGAGTCGTTGTCGATTGATCGATCTTGCACCGCTTCGGTTTCGTCGTGACACATCCAGGGCTCTCTTTGTTGCAGACATTTTACAAGGCCGAATCGATTGCAGCGCCAGCCTGGAGCAGATTAATATCAACGTTCAACCAATGCCTTTGCGCAATAATGCAATGCTGAGGATGCCAATGCGCCGAAACAACTATAGCATGAACGGCGCGATCGGAGGACTGCAGCGTGTTTTTAATAGAGTCTCGACCATTTTCGACTACCATGTCCATCGGATAACTCTGCACAGACGCTTCATGTCATTTTTTTTCTGAAATGAAGACCGTTATAAACCAGTGTGTTGAGGTTTAATATTTAAGTTTAAGTTTATTGTACACGTCATGTTTTTAATACCACCATTGAGGGCCTTATTAAGCCTGTTGGTGACGACTAAACTAAATAAATAAATAAATAAACAAGTAATGAATGTATCGAAAATATGCTACCCACGTACATTTGCGTTGTAGTGTGAATTTATGAGGGTTTTAATGTTTAAATCATGGCATGCTGTGCGTTTGACTGTCATCTTTCGTTCGTTTACTTGTTTGCACGGTTTAAATTCTTCGTTTTCAAAATGTCGCACATTGTAAAAGAAGTGAGAATTAAGGTTTTGATATAATGGCTTCGTAAAAAGGGTATAACTATGCAACAATTGTCAATATGCACAGTGGACAAACACTGTGGTTTGGATGAACTGCCAGAAAGAGGCTGGAAACTCGGATCTTCCAACCCCAAACAGGATCAGAAAGTGGTAGCGCTAATTCAGAAGAACAAATCAATGTCGATACGTGATTCAGCCAATAAAGCGGGAACCAGCGTCGGAATAATTCAATGTATAATAGAAACGGAACAACCTGAAGACCTACAAGAAGCAGAAAATCGCCCGAAAAAGTCCAGAACGGAAGCAACGCGCAGCAACAAGGGCCCGGAAATTATATTCCCGAGTTTTGCAGCGACCGGATGCATGTATTTTGATGTACGACGAGACCTATGTCAAATAGGACTCGAAAACCCTTTCAGGTCTACAATATAACACTTTCGTCGTTGGGGAGGATGTAATCGATGCATACAGGTGGATTGAAGTAGAGAAGTTTGATCGAAATGTGTTTGTATGGCAAGCAATACGTTCCTGCGGTATGAAGTCTACCATTTTTTACACTACGGAAAAATCAATGCGGAAATCTATCGATCTGAGTGTCTGCCGAAGACGTTGCTGCCTTTATATCAGAAGAATAGTATCCCTTCACTGTTTTGACTGGATTTAGCGTCGGCGCATTAAGCTAACACAGCTCTCACGTAAAAAAGGGTATAGATTTCGTTGATAACGACATGAATCCGCCAAAATGCCCTCAGTTTCGGCCGATCTAACGCTATTGGGCGATTGTGAGGGGGGTCTTCAAAAAAAAAAAAAAACTGGTAAAGCAGCTGAGAATATGCAGGAGTTCAAAAACAATTGGGCTAAGGCGTCCAAAAAAATGTGATGAAACACTTGTCTGAAACTTGATGAAAAATGGTCAATCAAAAAATCGCAAATTCGTGAAAGAATAATATTCAAAAGAAGAGGTTCCAACCCTATTCAGTTATGTTTCTTTCGTACTTTTTGTAGGCGGGTTCGAATTCCACTAGAAAGTTAATTCCAATTTTGCCACCTTTGCTTTTCAGAGAACCTGTTCCAGTATGTCACAACAATGGTTTGCGTGGCGATAAAAGGCGTCCCAACAATCGGTGTAATACACAACCCCTTCACAAAGAAAACAGTCTGGGCCTGGACCAATAAAGCCGTCTCCGAACCACTAACTTTTATTAAGAGGGTAGGTACCTATGGAAAATTGTCTCCAGCAGTAAACAATATATTTAGGAAATGAGTGCTATCGAAATTGATTCTCATGTTCGTGCGTTTTTCTTCTCTTTTCAAGGACGAGGATGTTAAGCATCCTGTTGTTATTATTTCCCGATCTCATAGTGGCGAAGTGAAGAGCATAGCCAAAGAAGTGTTTGGGGAAACTTTGCATACTATCCCAGCAGGAGGAGCAGGTAAGTTTTAGTCGGTTTGCTTTGAACGAATCTTTTCTATGACATTTCTTGCCATCTTCTATTTCCATGTTCTTTAATCCGCAGGTTATAAAGTTTTGCAGGTACTGCACAACAATGCAACTGCGTACCTCCACTCTACGGCAATAAAGAAATGGGACATCTGTGCTGGGAATGCTATCCTCGCTGCCATAGGAGGTAAATTAACAGACCTGAAGAATCAGGATATCACATACAGTGACAAAGATTCGTTTGTGAATGAACATGGATTGTTGGCAACGGCAGTCGAGAGCATACACGAGATGTATATTAAAAAAATAATCGATCAAAAATTGTTACGCTAAAATAATGCACGCTTCAAAGACATACATCACACATGGAAGTACACTCGGGATGAAACTAGTTCTTTAAGACTTACCAAATTTTATTGGTTGATTTGTGATCAGGCATTCGAGTTCCTCGGGTTTAACTTTTGTTTAGGGAAATAAATCATTTCATTCTGTAAGACTATGTAAGATTGTGATTGACATTCGCCCTGAAATCGAATAAATTTCCTCAATATAGAAAATGTGCTAGTATAACTTATAGAAATATAGCTAACACATCAAAAGAAACGTCCTGTCTTAAAAGGGAAGGTCCATTAATTATGTCACGTGGCAAAGGGGGAGGGGGGGGGGCGTTTGGGAAATCGTGACGATCCATACAAAAAAAAATTGAAGGTCCATACAAAAAACGTGAAATGGGGGGATGGTGGGGAGGCGTAAATCAAGTTAATATTTGAAGCAGACCCCTGTCCTTTTTCGGTTGTAAGCATTTTCGGGGATGATCAATTTTACCGTTTCAACGACATTAAGGTAGGTGGTATAGTATAACGATTAAGATGAGGTCTTTCTATTTTTCATAATGTTCATAATTAAATCAAATGTCAACAGATTTATTATCCTCACAACTTGGAATTCAGTAATTACACTTGTATAATAAACATGAAAAACAATATATCGACATGAAGTTTTAATAAGGGCGCAAACGTAAACAATGGCAACGCAAATTTTTCGAGAATGCTAACTTAATCATAGTAATTTTTCACGACGATTGTACAGAAAAGGAGTTCCCCTTTACAATAGAAGTGGTCGTTTACTTGACCGAGTTTGCATTTTCAATAAATTTACGAAGAAGTCATTGTTTACGTTTGCGACATTGGCCCTTATGAAAACTCCATGTCGAGTTTATTGACCTTTTCAACATAACACGAGGTAAAATAGTTTTTTTTTCGTATCGGTGCCTGTTTATGTGCTATTCAAATGAAACAGAGATTCAGTTATAAGAAAAAAAGTATTAAAAGGGGATTAAAAATCACTTTATCTGAAGTAGTATTTCATATTCCACTGTTTCTTCCCCTCGGGCCGTTTGTAGGAGATTTAAATCGAAAGTTTAGCCTACTCAGCTTTTTTTTGTCTTCTAAATGTTTAAAAAATACTACCCATAATGTTTCGTGAACACAAGTATGGTCAGGTAATGTTTATACCGACAAAAAAAAACAGACACTACTACATTATTATTTTTTCTCATCCACATTCAGGTACTAAGAACATCAGAAACGCAGAATACGAAAACAGTAGAAGGAACTGTTTTGGATTTAATTTTGAGACTAAAGCGTCCATATCAGATTAGTTCCGATCACTGCCTCAATCGGATAACAGTCGAAATTGATCCATCGAAGGTTCATTAGCTGAACATATTGAAATGGGTGAAACACGAGAAACAATGACTTTGAAAAGGCGGAGTGCAAACGAAAAAAAACATGCTTTTAAAACAGCTGTCAGTGAATACTTTGGTGATAAATACGAAAACGCTGCGAGTGATTGTATTGGACGAATACAATTCTTGCTATCATTGTACAGATTCATTTGTTCTGTCTTCTACACTCTGTTTAGGAGCGTATTATGGGAACATCTTATTCTCAAAAAACTGAAACAGTATCGATCAAGCCCCCATAATCGAACAAATTGTTATAAAAGAGTGCATGTCGATTCAAGCGCACAATTGGAACCACCAGTAGAGGTAGACGAGGTAAGTAATCATACATTTAAGTTAAGTGTTAAACAATAAAGTCTCGTTCGACATAGCTATTTTCTAAATAGTTGTTTTGATCAATTGATCTTTTAATTAAAAATATACAAACAAACGGAAAGGGCTAAAGAACGAAAGACGATGAAATAAATTAGGGGTCTAAAAGTATTTTATAAGGCACGTTTCTCCTAAATATTACCCCATAATGAGAGATCTAGTATGCATAGTATATATAAATAATTTAACATCTAAAAACATCTATTTCCAGAGCTCGGATGAATTATGCTTCGACGATTCATGGATCCTAGTTAATGATTTAGAAAACAGCTACAACGTAAGCGGAATGGTAAGCATAACATTGAAAATTTACATGCATGTTTGCGTGTGTGTGTGTGTGTGTGTGTGTGTGTGTGTGTGTGTGTGTGTGTGTGTGTGTGTGTGTGTGTGTGTGTGTAAAAGTTCAAAAAATCTTCTAAAGACTGGCCTGTAGTGTTCGTGTTCATGCACATGCCAGTGTCTGATTTTGACGCTGTGTGGGATTCGCATGTGCGCCTATCCACTAAAAAACACTCTTCTATTTCACCGATCATCTGGGTTTTCCATCCGGAACTACCATGCAGTATTACATTACTTTGGAGGGGAGGTGTTATGCGCAATGCGCACTGCATCCTATTTATTACTATACAATTTTCCCGAGCCCCTTGGCTCCCAGCATGCCGAGCCCTTCGGCTCCTGATGTTAATGTGTTACTTACTCGCCAATCAACGACCAACATGCGTCATGCTGAGCCTTGGCTCCTGTTAGTAGACTACCTACGATTTTACACACACAACGCTTTGCACCCGAGCCATCCGGTGCGCAATCCCGCCCGGAAGCAGACATCTTCTTCTCACTTTTCGGACCTACCTGTAGGGTGCCGAAGTCACTCCAGCGGTTCCGGTGGAGCCTGGCGTCTGGTTCACTGACGACCCAGACCGGGGCTACGACACGGTGGATCTAACCTACTCCGTCAGAGAGTTCCCCGGTGGAGGAATTTCTCCCGAAACCGATCGTGCTTCTTTCTCGCCACCTACATCGCATGTCATGGTTCCTCACGCCAACTCCGCTGTATGCTGACAAGATCTGAACTACAGTCGTGTTCACCGCGTTCCACTTGTCTTCGTCGCTACACATACGTCCGACGATATTGTCTACGTTGACGTCAGCGCCGACAATGGCTGCCATCTCTCCTCGTGGGTGCGCAAACCTTGGGTAATTGAAGATAACGTGTTTCGGTATTTCTTCTGTGTCCGACACTCAGGACATATCGGCGACCTTGTATGGCCAAATCTGTGCAAGTACTGCTTAAAGCACTCATGAAAAGATAGAAATTGCGTCGTGTAGAAGTTAAGCTCCCCGTGTGCTTTGTTAATCCACATCGACAGGTTGGGAATTAGACGATGGGTCCACCTGCCATTCGCAGCGTTGTCCCACTCTCTTCCGAACTCATCTTGTGTGTCGGTCCCTGTAGCAGTCGCTATCTTCTTCCAGTAGAAGGCAAATGGGTAGCATCCCGGCTATCACACACACGGCGTCTGTGCTCATGCACTTATTTCCAGTTCACAACTCTTGCAATCTTTAATTATAAGTACGATACAGCTGCTGCAAACCATTTGTTTCCATCAGGACGTGTACCGATATGGTGTAGCTGAACTTCACAGCCATCCTCGTGACATACTTACTCCTGCATCGGTGTTACTGGACCGGAGCTATTCTCTTTATTTGCGCTTGAGCTCTGACAACTTTAGCCCACCCTTGACACAATCAACACAAGTAGTCTCAATCGTTGAATCTACCCTACGCCGACGAAGACTTCCCTGACCGTAGACATTCTTCCGATACCGGATCACGTTGAATCATTCAGCTCCAATCTAATCCGACTGCACTCATACATACTAGATCGACGTCTAACAAAATTGAGCCTAGAAGACGAATTTTGTCGCTCATGGAATTCTACGTCCTCGGTCCGAACGAAGTGATAAAAACGCCGCGAAGTGGGACTCTTATCTATCTGTCTGCTGTCTTATTTATTTTCATGCATTATTTTTAACGAATAATGCGTTAGTAGTTTTCGAGCTAGCGATTTTTGCCACGAAATTTGACCGTTAGTTCTGTCAAGAAAATACGCGAGTTCTATACTCGGCAACTATTAATCAGTCAAGCACGAAGAAAGGAAAAGTTATTGATGAATATGGTAATAGAACGAAGGAGCAACATTTATAAACACATAAAAATAACAATGAGAATTACTTATCTAAAAAGCGATGTAATAAGCGAACGTCTATAATACAAACTTTTTTCTTGTTTCAGGAATCCTACAAAATGATACATGAACAATCGTGGATAATTATTGAAAAGCAGGTTGAAAAAAACTATACAGATGCTAGGTAAGCATTACCAAACATATACAACATATGTAACTTTCGAAATTAGCACAGAAAAACATACAGAACATCTGCATGCGTACCTTAAAACTTCGTTGCGAACACACTAGTAGTAATATGTATACGTCAAACATAAGGTACACCGTGCGGTGGCAGTACTATTTCCTAGCAAACATTGAAATTGACCATTCGCTGATTTACTGGTGTTAGGTATTTTTGTCTGTGGTTGCACCCAGATCAACTGTATAAATTTCCTTAAAATTTCAAAAGCGATTATACCTAGATATACTGTATGTAAATTTTTTTTCTCAGTTCATTAGGTGACACGGTTGATGAAAATATTAATTTCGTTACGTACCTGGAAGATGAGGATGGCGATGGATTCCAAGACGATGATTACAACGACATTTTGCGTCAATATAATTGGATGGATCCTCTGGAGCGAGTATTGGACCGTTATGAAATTGATTGGGATGGCCCAATATGTCCGTTACACAATTTATTGGATGAGGAACAAGTTTCGGAGGCATCAGATTGCTCAGAGCAAGGGGAGTTTATAGATGATCACGTGACAGCTGCTGAGGTGGAATATTTCAGAGACGACCATTTTTGGATTGAGGATATGCAGAGTGATCGTTTGTGCCTTTCAAATGACTATATTTCCGATAGAGATTTTTGGGCTCCCCCATTAGAAGGCATTCTCGAAAACGAGGCTTATGTGTTACCGTAAGTGAATCGATGAGGTAAAATTTCCAACTTGTAGAATTATGAACTAAGATTTACAATTACAGGATATATGACGAAGACGTTTTGACGGCGATTGCTGGTATTCAGCGAAAGAAACAAAATATGCCTGAACTTGTAGCAAAGTTCAACACACAGTGACAAGGTGACCAAGGCACATAGTGTCAATTATATATGGCAGCGTTTATCATGGTTAGTGAAAATGATTAATGCATTTTAAATGTGAGACTCAAAGGGGTTAGGTGATAATAGATTTTAAATCGATTATAATATAAACCGCAGTTCATAAGCAGAGAACCCAAGACATGAATGGTAATTATCATTACATAAGAGGAAAAAAAAACAACTATAATTTATTGTTGGTCATACAAAAGAAATCAATAAACATTATTTTCTTATAAAATTACGCTCTTTTCAAATGTGTTTTACTCAATTTAAAGAAATAACCTATCTCCAGTTTACGGACATGATATGCAATAATTAAAATCCTTTCAAATGCTGTTAAGAAATTGTTCGATCTCAAACAGCACACGACGTCCTTGTTGTTGTGTAAATAGCGTCAAACACGCGTCCCCCCGGGAGCGTGTATTGTTTTCCACCCATTTGAGAGCAGCTAGCAGGCAAACAGCCTGATGCTATTATTGTAGCTCAAGTGGGCAGCGTGGAACAACACTGTCGGCGCGCCGTATCTATGCACCATTGTAATGATGCGGTGCGCACGGCACTAACTAACCGTACTTCTGTCCCCTATAAAAGGGACACATTGCCTAATATATTTCAGTGGTGTTTTGTAATTGCAGTAAGCTGAAAGTACCCACCGAGCTGCCACGCTGCCTCTCGGTGGTAATAAATTATCATCGACACAGTAGTCCGTTTGGTTTTCTTTCGTTCGTTATCGTCGTTTCTCAAATAAGTATAAAATCACAACGTAGGGCCTGGTCAAGCCCTGGACGAAACAGAAATATTTTTTTGGTTTGCCCCAACTAGAAAAACCAGCATTTGAAAAAGGCCTATTTTGTTAACAAAAACCATAATAACTTTTGTTTGACATACGATAGAGACAATTTCAGCAAACCAGAAGTTGTAACTTTTTCTTGTTCAAGAATCAATAGGAAGACAACTTAGCTGAAAAAAAAAGCTACAGCAAAATAACCGATTTTTAAGGGACACCCTAAGCGACGTAGGAAAAAATGCTCTAATTCGGTCATATCAAAAGGCACAGAAAAATTTTTTCCATCAAAGTTACTTGAAATTATTTGTTCTACAACTCTTCCGAATAATGTATGCATTTATTTCTGCAGATAAAAAAAATAGATTTTCGATTTCTCTGAAAATAAGGACCACCCTAGTTTTAATTCACACCAAAAGCAGCGCCTTGTTATTAAAGAACATTGTTGAAAACAATTGTGGTCCAAAACTTCAAACTTAGGCTGAAAATGTATCTTTCCAAATAAATTCGTATTCTGGACCACTGTGCAATAACTCAAATTTCCTGGAAATATCAGGTTGCTAACATCTATATCCACTACTGACGGGCAGGTACTAACTCCTTGTATCTGTTTCTGGTGCTATTTTGTACGTGGGAGCAAGCAGATCCCAGAAAAATACGCTAGAAGTCATTGTTTACAAATGATTCTTTCGACCTTTTATCTATTTTGTTTAGAAGTAACCAAAGCTTTGGAAAATCAAAAGCTTCAAGTCGTTACTGTTAATGTTGTTGTTGCTGTTGCTGCTGATGTTATTGCTGTGCATGGCCACATACTGTCGATTGGAGCGGTGGTAGCGAACAAGCGGCTAGAAAACCCAGATGCTTCATCGGCGGGTGACCAGCGGTCCTGCCTTGGCGGTAGCAGCGCTGTTAAAGGGGCAGGACTTGGTTGTCCCAGAGCACCAACAGAAGCAAAACATCTCTAAATTTACAAAGAGACTGATGGTTTGGAAAGCGATTTCTACGCGAGGGATGCAAAGTGCTGCGAAGACCATGAATGGCCAAGTGTACGTAAAGGAATGTCTACAAAAAGGTCTCCTTCCTTTGCTGTCATAAAAAAGCCTAGCAATGGCCTAACTTGGCATCAAGCCCTGCGACAATCTGCTACTCAAAACAAATGCTGGAACGGTATAAGAAAATTAAAAACAGATTTCGTAATCAATGATCTTTGTTTGTCCTGTTTGTTCTATACTTGAACGACATATTGCTTCTACTAGGAGATGGCTGCAGGCTTGCGTATGCTGATGACCTAAAGCTGTTTTTTGTGGTACGGACTGCCGAGGATTGTACTCGTCTTCAATCATTATTATATCGATTCACTGATGGGTGCCGTCGGAATAAACTTATGATCAGCATTCCAAAGTGTATGGTAATGTCGTTTTACCGCATCCAGCAGCCGATTGTTTTTGACTATACCATCAATAGCGTCGTTCTACATAGAACCGACCAGTTTAGCGATTTGGGTGTTCTACTGGATCATAAATTATCGTTTAACCTCCACCGCTCTGCTGTGATCTCTAAGGCTAATTTCCAGCACTCTCCAGGAGACTTCACTGACCAGTACTGTCTGAAAGCTCTCTATTGCTCACTGGTACGACCGATCCTTGAAAATGCCACCTTGGTCTGGCTTCCTTATCAATTGACTTGGAGCTTGAGGATAGAAACAATACAGCGCAGGTTTATCTGGATGGCATTGCGTAATCAACCATGGCGTGATCCGCAAAATCTCCCGCCGTATTCAGATCGCTGCAATATGCTTTACATACTTTGGAACGCCGACGAAAAACCAACAAGCGGTTTTTGCTTCTAAACTTTTGAATGGAGCGGTCGACTGCTCGAGGCTTCTGAGCTGAACATTCGAGTTCCTCTGAGAGCATTACGGAGTGGTACTCTACTCCAACCCCGATTCCATCGAACGGCGTTTGGAAACAACGAACCTCTAACAGCTATGATGCGAGCGTTTACGACTGTTCAAGAATTGTTTGATTTTGGCGAATCTTCAGCTCACTTTTTGGTTCGTATTTGTCATGCTCGTTTTATTTAGTGTTAAGTTTGTGTAATGTAGACAATAAGTCAGATAAGCTAAGTTGATTAAAAAAATAAATAAATAAATAAATACAAATCTTTATCTTTCAGACACCCCAGAGTTGAGACCAACAGCAACAGCCTGAGGCCTTAACCATTACAGTTGAAGGTGTTTGGGTAGTGTACACTGTCGCTTCACTTTACTCAATTTTCGAGTACAATTGTATGCTATCTCTTTTTCTCTCACGGAAATGTTACTCAATCTTCATAAAAAAGTGAATCAACTCAATTTTTGAGTAGATCCACTTTTTACGAAAATTGAGTAACATTTCCGTGAGAGACAAAGAGATCAGGGGCCTGGCAACCCTATCCTATTTACTAGCGTTTGACAGTATGCAACATATCACGGGCCTTATTTCGACACAAAATTTTCATTAGGGCCTAACTGACAAACGTAAACAATGGCTTCTTCCATAAATTTCTCGTGGCACAAAAGCTACCCATGTAAGCCTTCAATTCTATCCGATAGGTGAACACTTCCTCTTCGAAATGATCGTGGTGGATTGATTAGGCGAGTTTTCAATAACGAGAAATTTAAGGAAGAAACCATTGTTTACGTTTGTCAGTTAGGCTCTAATGAAAAATTTGTGTCGATTTGAATAAGGCCCATCTGACGTTTAATACTACGGGTAGGAACGCCAGCATTGTTTACAAATAATGAGTCTTTTGACGTTTGGTTGTTAGAGATGTTGACTACAGGAAAATCTCTGTCCGCTAGATCCCTGAAAGAGATAGAACACAATTGTACTCAAAAATTGAGTAAAGTGAAGCGGGAGTGTAGTGTTGGTTGGTAGTGTGCTTCCTCTCAACCGTTGTCGCTTATAGTCACTAGATTCATAGTCTGGCGGATACAACGACGGGAGCCAATTTGAACTGTCAGTTGGCGGAGCCAATCGAGCATATCTCGAGTAATTAATGTTAAGGGCCTAAAAGCCATTTAGTGACTATATTGTCGCTACGTTGCCATTTTTGATGATTTCTTCTTTATTAAGGCCCAGCTACAATGGGGAGCGCAACGGCGCGTTGCGGCAACATTTGACTTAAAATATATGGATGAACTGTCAAAAGCTGCCGCAACGCGCCGTTGCGCTCCCCATTGTAGCTCCGCCTTTAGGCCTTGCACATTGTAATTCATCGAGGATTTTATAGTCCAGGTAGGGTGAGAAGAATGGAGCGGTTTGGTGGTGATCTTTTATGTTTCAGCCAGTGGGTCGAAAATGACTTCTTCCGAGGAGATGTCGAAATCGCTGGTCGGTGTATTGCCTGGAGGGGGGTTCCTTTTCGTTTGTGTGTGTGTGTGTGGGGGGGGGGAGGTTCTTGTTCCGTATCATTATCGTCGTCATCGAGGGTACGTGATGTGGTGCCTTTGCTTCGTTTTGGAGCAGTACCAGTAGTTTAGGCACTGTCTTGTTTGGAGGTTTTAGGCTTAAGCGGTTGTACGTTGGGAAGACCGATCTCGTGTGGATTCTTTTCGGTAGTTTCGGAGAGAGTCAATTCTCCTTTTTAAAATTTTTATTTTACCGCAAATTTTTGTTTTCTGTTTGGTTTTGGTTTTGATTTTTGGCAGAGTTTGACGGTTCTGTTGCTCGTAGGTGCAGCGGACAGAAGGTCGGATGTGTTGGATAGCAACCTCACGTTCATATCCTGGACATTTCCCCAGACACTGGGTGGGTGTCGGTGTCGCAGAGCTTGCATCGTTTTTTTTTTCTTTTCTCCGGGTGGTGGGCGTTGTCTTGAGCAATTACCGCACATTTGTGTCGGTAGTTGGCACCAAGCTCGGGTATGCCCGTAATCGAAGGATCCAGAGCGGACCATCGGGACGGCGCATACGGCATCGGATCCAACCAAAGTCGACGTTTTCACGAATAACAGTGCCGTTAATGGTGAGTATTAGCGTGGGTGTGGGGATCCATTCGTTCCCTTCACCTCCGGAGCGTTTTGCTCGGCGAATGTCAGCGGCTTCCTGCTCCTGTAAGTGCTCTTTGATTTCGACCTCCGTAAACTTCACCAATTCGGCGCAAGACACCACAGTTCGATGAATTGAGTACTGGATGTTGGGCACATATGTTACGTTTGTTATATAGCTATGGTTTTGATCCAGTTGGGGGTTGAATATGTTGATTCAGCTTGGGCCAGTCGAGTTGCGTTACATCGGGATTTGACAGTTTATTCGACGCGTAAGGAACTTTTTTACTTTGTATAAGGTACCCAAATTTAGAGTTTGTTGAGTATGTTATCACCAGCGCGAAGCTTCTTGCTACATTCTTAGCTTTTTACTCCATAGTTTTACAATAGATTGTTTGCAACACTTGATCACGATCCGATTAAACTTGTTTGAAGCGACCCGATTAACTCTTGTTTGAGAGATTGTGCGTCACTTATTTTTGGGTTGATTTTCTTCAAAATTTTAGATCCTGCTTGAGACCTATCCGATTGCATAGCTCTCGAATTTTGAGCTTCTGACTTAAAAGATTGTACGGAGAGTTTGGGTCGATCACCGACCGCGATGGCGGCGAGGAGCGTCTATTCACGCCACTTGAAAAGCACTAGTTTAGCGTTCATTCGAAAAGAAAAAAAAACGTTTTTCGCCTCAAGAAACACTGCTCGCGACATCTTCCATAAAAGATAAGAAGAGTATGCGGCTGAGCCTGAACACTGCTCGCGGATTCAACATAGAAAGCACAGAGGGCTCACAACGACAGAACATGGAAAAAAAGATCCTATCGAAACTATAGACACTCAAGTAATAGACCGGACATAGGCCGCCATGTTGTATCCAAAACGAACATTTCCCATACGATTTGACAGTTGTTTTGGATACATCCATTGTGCCAGAATCACATTGTCCGGTCTATTACTTGAGTGTCTATAATCGAAACGAGGCCGAACTGTCAACTGATTAACATCCTATATTCCTTACATTTATTTGAAATGTGATTTTCAGCAAAGTTGTAGCAGAAACAATTGTCTATTTGTTTACGTTCTATACAAATTTCAAACGCAGTCAGTTTCATACCTCGTTCAATTTTATATGTTTCAAACTTAAATGTATAACTTTGAATGGTTTAGGAGGACCATATTTGTATTCAATTAAGCACAGGGAAGCGAAAGAACGTACTACTCCCCATATTTTCAATATTATTAAAAACTTATAGAATGGGAGTAAAATAGATTTAACATTCTCATTCAAAATCTAAAATCGATGAAATTTCGGAAAAAAAATAAACAAAACACTTTTGTCGTATATATAATATAATTTCCTGTACGTTAGTATCACATGTGCTTTCATTTTGACTAGAGATGTATTTAAACCTTTCATCGCTTCACCTTTATTTTCGTAAGACATCACTTATCCAGTTGGTAAATTCGCTTACCCGTGTGTAAATACCAGGAAAGCCGGGTCGTGCGCAACCGATGCCGGTAGAAACAATTCCAATCAGCACGTCGTCGTTGGTTACCAATGGTCCTCCAGAATCGGCCCAGCAGGAATCGACTCCACCGGTGCGTTTTCCCGCACATAACTGCGTACTAGCAATGGTACGTGGTCTGTTTCCATTGCGGTAGAACCCTTCACAATCCTCGTTTCGAAACACGTCGACTAGGGCACGTTGAAGAGTATCTGGCTTTTGTCCGTCCTTTTGGCTCTCATGGTTCCAGCCCCAGCCAGAAACAACAGCAGTCTTACCTTCGACATGTGCTGAAGAGTCCTGTTTATTGGCTATGCAAACAGGACGGATATGTTGGTCAAAGTAGATGGATTTACTAGCTTCTAACAGTGCGATGTCATTGTAGGGCTGACTACACGTGTATTCCGGATGGAATATTATTGATTGAATTGAAACCTCATATGAGCTACCTAGACTATTATCTATCTGGTTTCGGTTGAATTCCGAAATTTTGTACAAACCTACTATTGCTTTTATCTGGCCGGGGCGAACAGGCTTGTTTAGACCACTGAAAATAAAATGTAAATAATATTTCCAATACTGAGAAAAAATAGCACTGCAACAACTGGCAACAGCAGCATTCCAACAGACCTCCTCGTCTTTTATTCCAGAATATTAGCAAAAAAATGTATAACCTGAAGTTTATTTGACTAGACTAGAAATCGAACACAGCCACGTGGACAAGCTGTCCATTTATCGATTGAGGCATTGTTGTTAAGTCTGCGGTTGTCATAAAATCTTACGCAGTGACCATATCTTTTCAGTAGGGCACAAATCACGATACTGTTGCAATTTTCGTCAGTATAGAATTTAAAGATTAAAGTGTGGATTTGAATAATTGTTTCAAATTTGAATGTAACGTCATTTGGGCCGATAAATCTATGTGTTCATCCACTTACTTGCATGCGCAGTGGCCTGCCGTAAGAAACCATTTTTCATTGAGTATAGTTGCACCGCAAAAATGACCTCCACGCCTCATAAGGCTAGCTATGTAGGTAGTTTGACCGCGGTTGGAATCTTGGCCACCTACAATTCTTTGCTGCCTATTGGATCCTGTGCATGGAATCGATGAAACTGTTTGGATGATATATTATAAAAGTTTAACTTGTGTTTATCAATAGATTTCAGGAAAAGGTTGGCGTAAATTAACGTGAGAACATAAGTTTATGAAGGGAAGGGGGTTTTTGTATTTTCTTTCGAGCCATACAAAATTTTTCAGATTTTTAAATAAAACATCTAACAATGGTGGGTAAGATTTTTTTTTTAAATGTTAAAAACGTCGCATGTTAAAAGTATAAGGTCCCCAGCCATGAAGACCTTTTGGACATTTCTTAGAGAAAAAAAACTCTTTAAAAAAAGCATGAGAAGCAGCACGGTCGACGGAATACAGAACAAAAACTTGCGATTCTTGACTGTCTGAATATGTTTATGGGTAATAATGCCAAGCGCCATTAGGTCGAATACAAAACTAGGTCGAATGAGTGTATGTATGATATTTCAAGAATTTTATTCTCGTTGTTAAGGCTCGAACTATGAACAGTAAGTAAAATATACCATCTATATACCACCTGGATATGAGGGGGGTTGGAGAGTTGTTTTCAAAAATATTCACACTTGTTCACGGGGACCCCCGTGGAATACAAAATGGTTGCCACGCAGAGTTCCGCATCTGCGTCATTTAGGCACACTTCTGCTTGTGGCACAAAGTCTTTGCTAACCACCGACTAACGACTACCGCTAACAAAACCAGCAGAGAAAAACAAAGGCGCATTTTGGCTGACAATCGTGTATACTTCTGACTCCGAAGGACGCTAAGACCGAACGAAGTTCCCCGAACTACAAAGTGGACCATCTACTAGAAACTAATTAGACCGATAGTCTCAACGGCCACGAAACATGGACATTGCTAGTGGAAGACCAACTCGTGGTGTCTTTGAACAGAAGGTATTGCGTATTATCTACAGTACACCACGAATTGCTGAGAGAACCTCCCATCGTACACACAGCTAAAATCGGTCGATTATGATGGGCTGGGCAGGACGTAAGAATATCGGACGAAAGCTCAGTGAAAATGGTTCTCGAAAACGAACCGACGGGCAGAAGAAGATGAGGAGCGAGCAAGGTGGATCGATCAAGTAGAAGGCGACCTGCGGACAACTTCTGTGTATAGTAGAGTCCACATCTGCCTTGGTCTGATTGGTAAATAAGTTGTAAAATAAAGGAATCCAATCGATTTCTTTTCTACCATGAATTTTATTCTGCTGTGACATGGGTTGAGCATCCGGATTGTTTGATATAGGTAGCGTTCATTCAGCGGTGCCAAGACATCTTGAACATAACGATGTAGAATGAGATGTTCGCTCATCACCACAATCCACCAAAAGGAGACAGTGATGTTTGCTAGAATTAAAAATATGAAAAGGAAGTGTTGAAAGTTACGTCAGTGTACGGTAGGTTGAAAATAGAATAGAAGTATTGAACATTGAGAGAAATGGCACTGGAACCAAGGACGTTACCTTTTGCCCAACATCCCCTTGACCTACCCCGTAGTGGGTACTTTTATCAACAATCAATATGCAACTAGCGATTTGAAATTGGTTCACTGTTGTAGAACCCCTTGGTCCGAATTACACCTTGAAACCAGTACCTTATTATACATAATTGCGCTTTTGTTTTGATTTGCTATGTTATTTTGACAGAATATTTGAGAGCGTGTTCATGTGAGTTCATTATTAGGGGCGCATTATTAAGCTTGAGGCCGAGCTTGGGATCGATGTTATAGTAAGGCATGCTTCATTTAGAATTGGAACAAACTTTTGTTCATATTGTGGCGCTCCTGGTGGACGGATTTGGAAGTTCTTGGCGCCCACGTGTCGGGAATTTTGTCTTCACGTATGTATTTTTGACATTCCGCAAATCGACTGTACTTTGTAAACAATCAACTTGGAAGCCGAAAGAAGGGAAAAAATGTGCACAGTTATTTGGAAAATCCATTGTGGTCTGCATCTAGGCTAGCTAAACAGCTGAAATTGCCCAGAAATACCGTATGGCGCGTTATCAAACGGTATAAGGAAACATTGACGACGATTCGGAAGAATGAAGCCAATCGTCGGAGTGGAACTGTCGACCGGAAACTGCGTGGTAAGATTTTGAAGACGATTAAGAGGAATCCCAATCTGTCGAACCGTGATTTGGCCAGAAAATTCGGTGCTGCCCATAGTACCGCGAAGAGAACTCGACTCCGGGAAGGAATCAAGTCGTATCGAGCTAGCAAACAGCCATATCGGACCATAAAACAGAATAGTGTGGCCAAAATCCGTGCTCGGAAGCTATACGACCAGGTGCTGACCAAGTTCGACGGGTGTCTTCTGATGGACGATGAAACCTATGTCAAGGCTGACTTCGGGCAAATCCCAGGTCAAAAATTTTACTTGGCAACGGCTCGGGGGGATGTTCCAGCCAAAATTAAATTTGTTTTTGCCGACAAATTTGCACGAAAATTCATGATTTGGCAGGGCATTTGCATCTGTGGCAAAAAACGAAAGTTTTCGTTACAAATAACACAATGACGTCGGAACTATACCAAAAAGAGTTGAAAATGTTTTGGCCAGATTTGGCAAGCTGTCAGTACAGCAAAGTCGTTCAAGAATGGTATGCAGAGAAAGGGGTCCAGTTGTTCCGAAAAACCTTAACTCACCCAACTGTCCCCAGTTCCGCCCTATTGAGAAATACTGGGCAATCATGAAGAGAAGACCCAAGGCAAAGGGAAAGGTTGTCAAAGACATCAATCAGATGAAGACCTGGTGGAATAAGATAGCTAAAACGATGGACGAAGGAGGTGTGCGCCGCCTAAAGAGCCGTGCTACAGGAAAAATTTGAGAATTCCTTCGAAACCGTGACGAATAATTTTATCCGTATTTTTTCATAAAAGTATGAAGAAAACGCTACATTTGTATAAAAAAAGATCTTGAACTCAATAATAAATAACTGAAATACAGGCAATTGTTTTTGTTCCAATTCTATCTGAAGCAAGCTTTACTGACTGAGCCAAGAAAAAAAAATAGTTTTTGTATGGGACCTACTGGTCTTAGAGCTAGTCTATGCTTTTATTCTATTTTCAACCTACCGTACACTGACGGAACTTCCAACACTTTCTCTTCTTTTTTTACCCTTCTTACATCAATAGAAGGGTATTAAGATCGCTTGAAAACTCGACTTTTTATCCGAGGCCCACAGGGCCGAGTGTCATATACCATTCGACTCAGCTCGACGAACTGAGCACATGTCTGTGTGTATGTATGTGTGTGTGTGTGTGTGTATGTGTGTGTGTATGTGTGTGTGTGCGTTACAAATAATGTCACATCGGTTTCTCAGCCATCTGTGAACCGATTTCAGTTCTGTTGACGGAAAATGGAAGCTACAACATTCACATACACATAGAACGCTATTGATTTTTTTTTTTTCATTTGGACATTTCGTTACGAAGATATGAACGAAACAGTACTTGAAGGCCTATTATAATAGTAATCAAACAGTAGTCTCCGATTACATACTGAGCTATTTGTGTACCGATTTTAGTTTTGTTGGTGCCAAATTAAAGCTATGATATCTCCAAATAACTGGTCAAAATTTCATTATGATTGGATAATCCTTCATGGAGATATGACCAAAACAATACCTGAGAGCACATAATTGTGAGATGACAATATACTCGTTGCAGTGCAAAACCGAACAAGACCAATCACACCAATCGATGCCGCTTGCATTCTATTGTGTCGCATCTGGAGCGTTGTATAGCACATACATCGGACCAGCCACACTATGCGACTTTATAGAATTAGAGCAGCATCGATTGGCTCGAGTGGTCTGGTTTTGAACTGCAACGAGTATATTCGAAAATTACACAAAGTCTCCATTTACTATTTTCAACGAATATGTACTTATTAAGCATCTTGAATCCATAGCGAAAATCAAAATTGACGCTTAGGATTGTCTAATAATTCATGCTATGGACTGATTATATGAAATTTCTAATATTTATATAATTTCCCCTTTTATATAACTAACATACACAGGTCATTAAAGACTATTAATGGAAATATTTTAATTTTTGTTCAATCCTGAACAATACGTTCAGGATTGACAAAAAGTTCATTTTATCTACTGAATGTATGGCATATTGAATATTTCTGAATCTTCTTGGAATTTCTGATGAAAATATGTATCCAGTACAATATTGCCCACATTTGAGTTTGTAATTCTGGTGAAATGTAAGAAGGGTTCAGTCTCACCATCGGTGGATTAATGCGGGTTTTTAATTGTAAGAACGATGAGTATTGTGGGTTGTCTCGCGTCGCGCTTTGTGAGTGTCGTGTAGTTCTTATGTCGGCACAAAAATCATAGTGACAAGTTGCTGTCTTCGTTTCTATTTGAATCGCTCCACATTTTGACGGGTGGCTTGGTGCATTAACATCGTCCGCGTTTCATTATTTTCGTCTAAAACAGTCTACCACTCTTTGTCGAACTAATCGTTTTGTCAATTTCTTTCCACAAATTCTGCTGCGTTATTGACACTACTCCAACAGTCCTCAAGAATGGCTTTGGACAGCTTTCCCTCATTATGCACCGCTGCTCCAGGCTATGCTAGAAATAGGTATAGAGTACAGCCATATTCAACCTAAACGTTGAGATCTTCAATGACGATTGACGTAATGACTTGGGCAGCTATCGTATTGTCTTTCTAGCCACACGTAAAAAGCCTCCTTATCGCCATCGTCACTTTCTAGGTCAAAACTCTACACGTTGACTATGCTAAAATTGAATAAACGGACGTTGATTGTTAATTTACACATTGCCACCTCGCTATCACACGCTTCTGCATTTCGCCCATCACGATATAAACTGTACTCAGCACGTTTGTGTCGTCACAACTCCGAAAGATGGTATACCTTCGATCCATTCCAACAAACCTTCTGCAGTGCTTTAATATTGAACATGCGGACAATCAATGAGTCGGAAAAAGTGCGGTTATTTCACACGAAATTAAGTAACTTCAGTTCCTTGTTTTGAGTTTCCAATCGTTAGTTTGTCTGTGCGAATCTACGGTGCTATCACCTGTCTTCTTCGCGTTATAAACAACGTGCAATCAAACTGCATACGTTTGTGAATACCAGCAAGCTTTGGTACACAACAGTCTGTTATGTTTGGTTTATTGAAGAGAGCTAAATCTCCTGCTCATTAGTTGGATCGAAAAGCAGAGTTTTTCCGATCAAGTTTGTGTAGATACCACAACTTAAACCTCAAGTGGCAACCATTGCTTCCGGCTAACAAAAACAAAGTCGACATTGGAGTAGCCGGATGCTTCAACCAATAAACAGACAACTGAAGCACTCCGCCCATCATGTCATCATGTCTATTTTAGCTGGAAGCATCTGCAGAGATGTACAGCTTCAGTACAACGGCTAAGACAGCGGCCTGATCAACATCAAGAGGACCACTGACAAGTGAAAAATTGCTATAGGTGAATATCAACCTGTATAAATGAGTTCAATGGAAACGCTATGAGGATGAAATGGTAACGTCGGCTTCAGGTGAGTCGATCAGTTCCTTCATCGATAAAGCGGGCGTCATGCGTAGACCGATAGTTTCTGATCCTGCTAACCCATCGCCACTCCCTCACCAAGCTACTGCTTCAGGACGTCCATAACGTCAGTTCGACTTCAGCCACATCGCATCTTCTCGAACAATATTTCGCTTCCAACCCACACCAGAAATCCATCAGCAGTAATCATCAGTCTATGGTACGTACCAAGATTTTTTCTACTCTGAATGAACGACCCACTACACTGCTCCGAAACACACAACACTCGTCTTCTTCACTCGATATTCAATCGATCACAAAACAACACAATGATCCCAGAAAAACACAACAGACGTTCACTTTGCACTACCAAAACGTCCGTGGCCTCCGTACGAAAACAAACGATTTGTTTTTGTCACTATCTGGTAGTGACTACGATGTCATAGCTCTTACAGAAACATGGTTCAATAACGATATCGTAAACACAGAACTCGCTCGGACACTCTCAACTTTGATTTCAACCGATGTGATTTTGCATCGCTAAACGAATTAATTACTGATGTTCGCTGGGATGAGTGTCTTGTTAGGTGTAGTATGGTAGAGGCAGTTTCCGTCTTTTTTTTCAATTGTTCGTGATAGTGTCCCGGTGAAGCAACGACGCGGATTTTCGGGGACAAGACAACCTTGGACAACAGCGAGCTTCAACATCTACGGTTCTACGACTACGGAAGGCTAGAAAACGTTTTTTTTTCGGTCGAGGGATGTACAGCGAAAAGTGGAGCTGCGTGACTTAGAGAGCGAATATAACTCTTTGCATGCGCGATGCTTTAGCAACTACATTCATCGCACAGCAGAAAACATCAAGCAGGATCCCAAATCGTTTTGGTCGTTCGTGAGAAGCAGAAAGCAGAACCATGGAATTCCTCAGCGCGTTTCCTACAACGAGACAACAGCCGAAACTCCACTCGACTCGGCAAATTTGTTCTCGTCCTTCTTTCGAAGTGTGCTAAGTAACAACCGATCATCTTCGTCTGAAGCGTACCTGGACAGTTTGCCTCGATACGACTTCAACATGGCGCTTTTCAACTTTTCTCAGGGGGATGTGCTGAGAAAGCTACAAGGGATAGATGACTCTAAAGGTGCTGGGCCAGATCGTGTCTCTCCGATATTCATCAAGAACTGCGCTGATTTGCTTGCCGTGCCCGCCACCATTCTTTTCAATCGTTCGATTCTTGAAGGCATTTTCCCAAGTGCTTGGAAAACAGCTGCTATTACTCCCATTCACAAAGGCGGCAGTATACACAACATCGAGAATTTCCGTGGCATCTCGATCTTGAGTTGTATGCCGAAAGTTTTTGAAAGCCTCATCCACGATTCGCTTTATCCGCACGTGCATCATATAATCTCCGAGTTTCAGCATGGATTCGTGAATAAACGCTCAACTTCTACCAACCTGATGACTTTTGTTTCTTCGTTAGTCGACGCACTGGAAAAGCGACAACAAATCGATGCCATCTATATCGATATCATTTGATAGAGTGCCGCATGCTTTGATGGTGGATAAATTGAATAGAATGGGCCTTCTTACTTGGTTGACTCAATGGATATTCTCCTACCTAACGGGGCGTTGTGCCTACGTACGCATTAATGGGACGTGGTCGGATCCATTCGATATCACATTTGGTGTGCCCCAAGGGAGTAATTTGGGTCCACTTCTTTTTGTGCTATTTGTCAACGATCTTTGTGAAACGATTAAATCGCCAAAAATAATGTTCGCAGACGACCTGAAGTTCTACCGCGTGGTTTCATCGTTACTTGATTGTTGTTCTATTCAAGCTGACATCGAGGTATTGATGGGTTGGTGCAAGCTAAACGGCATGGAAGTCAACGTCCGTAAATGTAACGTCATCACATTCTGTCGAACAAGGAATGCAACCATCTTCGATTACAGAATGGAGATAACGAGTATCGCTAGAGTGAGCACAGTAAAGGATCTCGGTGTACTACTTGACAGCAAGCTAAACTTCTCACAACAAATAGCAGCAACGACCGCTAAAGCCTACGCGGTACTTGGATTTGTTAAACGAAATACGAAGCAGTTTGAAGACGTTTATTGCTTGAAGTCGCACTACTGTGCGCGGGTACGCAGTATATTAGAATATGGTGTTCTTTTGTGGGCGCCATGCCATGTCGTTAATATTCAACGGATTGAACGAATTCAACGCAACTTTCTTCGGTTTGCGCTCCGCCGGCTGCCTTGGAATGATCCAGTACGACTGCCCCATACGAACAGCGATGCGCTCTGGTACGCCTACCGACGTTGGCTGATAGAAGGGTTCTTTTGCAACGGCTTTTCATATTCGACATCCTGAGTAATAAAATTTATTGTTCGGCGCTCCTGGGTAACATACAACTTAACGCTCCAGCAAGAATAACTCGGCGTACGGATTTCCTTCGACTATCTACGCATCGTACTTTATTCGGACAGAACAACCTATTTGACGGTTGTTGCCGTAGGTTTAATGAAGTGTCTGACCATTTTGATTTTAACACATCCAAGACAATGTTCAAAAATAGAATTAGTGTTTAGTATAATCTGTCTGTACGAGTTATTCGAAGACAAGTAAATGAATAAATAAATAAATGAATAAATAAATAAATAAAAAATATCACCATGAGTGCACGGTTTTTTTGTATAATTACTGTAGTAACATATGAGGTTCAGATGGATCATTTCATTAGTTAAAATTACTGTTACGATGCAGGGAGGCGTTTTAGATATACTATTTTTTGAACGGCATGTAGTTTCGGATCATCCTTGGAATTCCCAAGTATTGTGTAATAGTTTTAGACTATTATTTCCCCTCCTGGCTATGATAAATTCATCAGGTTCATGATGGATGCCCACTTCCGTCTACAGTTGCGGTAGGAGCACAGTATATGCCCATGCAGCCATTGCAAATGGGATTATATTATCATTTTATATTATAAAAGTGAGTCAATTTTAGATCGCTAGTTTCCTATGGATTGTTGACGAAGCTTTCGTCAACGTAGTTCGGAGAAAGTTCATCATCCCAAGAGTGCGAGCGGAATATGACAGAGTGTGCAGAGAGTGTTGGCGATGCAAAATCCATCGGTCGAAGCTCTATCTCCCATGATGGCGAATTTTCCGAAGGAGCAGCTTGCAGCATATGTTCAGACCTTTTCTTACTTAGGGGTTGATTATTCCGGTCCGTACCAAGTCATCGTCAGACGCCGAACTGAAAAAGTGCTATGGAGTACTGGTAACTTGCCTCACTGAACAGGCAATCCTTATTGAGATAGCCCACTCGCTTTCGACAAATTCCATCTATTACTGCATAACTGCATCTACAGGCGAGAAACTCCACTGCGCATAATAAGCGACAGAGGTACCAATTTCGTGGGAGCATCAAAGGTGCTTGAAACAACGTTGACGCACGTGCCCGTCGATGATAAATCGTCTCCCGCTTTAACACCGAGCCTTTTCTTGGTTGGGTTATCAAATGGATCCAGACCCTTGGTGTCGTACGATGATAGTGTCTTGGTTGTAAAGCGCTTTTAAAAATCGTCATAGATTCTCGCTATGACTATTATTGGAAACGTTGGATCCTCGAGTTACTCCCGTAATCACACCTCGAGTAAAATGGTTCAGCTCGGTATGGTAGTCAAGACTTCAAATAACGGTCAAGTACGTTCAGCAACGGCTCAGACAACATAGGGAATCGATGAAAGACCAGCGACCAAATTGGCGTTGCTGAACGTCTAGGCGACTGCGAGTAGGCTGGCTCAACTATTGTTACAGATACCCTCGAACACCTGAGCGCACCTTCAAATGAAACCTACGGTACCAACTGAACGATCGATAACTGACAGCGGCAGATCAGGACACAAAATTAATAGAAAGTAGATTGGTGTTATACACGAGGTCGAAAAAGCAATATTAAAGCAATAACACACTGGTGAAAGCAAAACAACGCGGTAATTGGCGAAATTTTGTCGAGGGACTCAACACGACAAACCTCAATGATCACCTTGTGGAGGGTGACTCGCAATATGCGAAACCAATCATCTCTTAAGGAGATTAATGAATACTCCAACCAATGCACACTGGGCCAGGAGCCGAAATTAGAAAGACAAAACCTCTAGCGCGTTGAGAATGCATTTTATCGAGATGATGCTTCAGTATTGTTGCTCAGTTTTATTTGCGCCACTATTTGGTAATTAAAATTTGTTCCAATTTTCACCGCTGCGATACTAACTTTCTTATTTCGCCTTCTAGAGGTTTGATGTTTTCGGTAAAGTTGCAGACATATAACATATAACATTTAAGAATGAGAAAGTTTGCCCAAGACATCAAAGTTCTATGTCTTCAAATAACGAAGTTACAATAAATTTTATAAAATATAACTGAAACTTACGTTTGTTGTACTAATTTTCCTATGTATTCCTATTCGGTAAATATATTAGTTTCGATACTATGTATGTGTTGAACCTAATAATTTGCTTATGTTTTGGAAGAGCTCACATAGTTTTGGGACACAACAAGCGAAATATCAGCCAAAACATTGAAAAATATTATGAATTTCAAAAGCAGTTTTCTTTAAAAATTGCAAGTTGTTGCAAACAAAACTACCCAAGTTTCCAAAGGAACCATATGTGACCTTTAAATTCTGAAGTTATGCACGATACATATGATGATGTATTTGAGAAATCATAATTTGAATTTTTGATGAACTCAATGCGATAATTTATTACTTTTTTGCGTGTACATACATATGCATTCCGTTGTACAGATTCTGATATGTTTTCATGGACGGTTATGGACAAATCAAACGGAATGATTTTCAACTCGACGATCTTTATTCTTTATTCTGTAAATGATATTGTGCTATAAAAGTCAAATGTAAACATGCATTTCTCCGCACTTATATGCGTGTGTCAACGAATAAGGTTGATCGCTGGCACACATACTTCTTTACTTCTCTGTCAAAACCAAGGAGCTATGCGATAATTTATTACTTTTTTGCGTGTACATACATATGCATTCCGTTGTACAGATTCTGATATGTTTTCATGGACGGTTATGGACAAATCAAACGGAATGATTTTCAACTCGAAGATCTTTATTCTTTATTCTGTAAATGATATTGTGCTATAAAAGTCAAATGTAAACATGCATTTCTCCGCACTTATATGCGTGTGTCAACGAATAAGGTTGATCGCTGGCACACATACTTCTTTACTTCTCTGTCAAAACCAAGGAGCTATCATCGAATCAAACGTCGAAGCGGATGTTGATGAAATATCGAAGCAACCATGTAATACTTTTTCGGCTGTCCGCCCACAGGTTATGGGCGCAGACCAGTAGGACACTACGGAAATAGTGTTTGTTCGCGGAAAAGTGACGGAACGGTTCGTTTTCGGTTGATTGCTGGTTGCGTCGAGTTTCGGTAGGTATAATTAAGTGGCAAGAAGGCGGACTAGCAGAGATTTGCGATGCAGAAACTGAACAACCACAACTACTAGTCGTGGAAGTTCAAAATGGAAATGTTGCTGATTTGAGAGGATACGTGGAACGTCATTTTCCAGCCGGCACCGAACCCAGTGATTGACGAGTGGACAAAAGTTGATGCAAGAGCTCGGGTCACGATCGGGCGTTGCATTGAGGACGACCAGACAAGTTTGATGCGCAATTATGCGAATGCCAAGCAGGCATGGGACGCATTGGAGTCGTATTACGACAAGGGATCGTAGGTCTACTTATTGAAAAAGCTGACACACCTGGAGCTTAGGGAGGGCGATTATGTGGAGCAACATATGCAGACTTTTTCCGATTTGCTGCAACGGATCGCGGATATTGGCGATGCGATTCCGGAGAAGCTGCAAGTGGCAATGTTGCTGAGCTCATTACCAGACTCCTACGATTAACTGGCGACGGCGCTGGAACAGCGACCACGGGAAGAGTGTCGTTGCAGCTTGTTTAACCCAAATGACTGGCGGAATCGTAAAAACGCTGGGAGCGCATTGATGGTGCTGCTTCAGGCAGTGGCCAAGCGTTACGAGTGGAACATCGTCGTCAACGTGGAGGAAAGAAGCAAACCAAAACACGATCCTGTTTCCAGTGCAAGCAACCGGGGCATCTGAAGAGAGACTGCCCGCTTGTTGCTGTTACCGAGTCAGCGACGAAACCGCCGAAGGAGAAGCCGGATGAAGCAAAAGCCAAGCAAGCGCAAACAGTTGCCGAGGGACCGCTGGCGTGGATGGTGGGACAAGCTGATCCAACGAGTTGGTATGTCGACAGTGGTGCTTGTCGCCATATGACGGGAAACCGAAAGTTTTTCACCGTGTTGGAGAAAACCAGCGGAACGAGCGTGATGTTGGCCGACGGCGAGAGAGCTGAAGTAGCTGGAACGGGCCATGGCATCATCGTTGGTGTGACTGCTACTGGTGAGCCTATCGACATCGTGGTGAGCGAAGTGTTGTACGTTCCAAAACTCACAAGTGGACTTATATCTGTGACTATCCTTGCCAAGAAAAAAATCGATGTGATATTCAGGGAAAATCTATGTGAGATCCGAAAGCACAACGGAGAGGTATGTGCGGAGGAGAACGACACGGAAACTTGTACCGTTTGTGCGTTCCGGAGGAAGCAATGGTCAGTATTCACACGTCGCACACGTCGAATTGTCTGGATACGTGGCACAGGCGTCTAGGACATCGAGATCCTGATGTAGTTCGATCGGTTCACGTAAACAAGCAAGCACATGGGATGAAGTTGGTGGATTGCGGAGTACGCACCGTGTGTCAATGTTGCATCTAGGGTAAAATGGCACGAGCACCGTTCCCGAAAAGTGTCGATAGAGGTTCGATGACAAAACTGGACATCGTACACGCTGATCTAAGTGGTCCGATGAAATGTACGCCGAGTGGAAACCAATACTTCCTTTGTTTGGTTGATGACCATACACGGATGGCATTTGTGTACCTCCTGAGAAAGAAATCAGTCGCCGCAGCGAAGATGAAGGATTTCATTTGCTTCCGCAAGACGCAGATTGGGAAGACGCCTAGAGTGCTGCAATCGGATGGCGGAGGGGAGTTCAACAGCAAGGAGTTGCAGAGCTTCCTCCAAGCTGAAGGTATTGTGAGCCAGTTTAGTGCGCCATACTCGCCACAGCAAAACGGCGTAGTAGAGAGACGCAATCGATACCTGAAATAAATGGCCCTTTGTATGCTGTTGGAGGCGAAGCTGGATCAAAAGTACTGGTGAGAAGCAATTTTAACAGGTACCTACGTCCAGAATAGAGTACCATCCAGGAGCATTGGGATGAGTTCGTATGAGAAATGGTACGGAAGACTTCCATCGTTTGAGCATTTCTGGATTTTTGGCTGCGAAGCATGGGTACACGTTCCAGCCGAAACACGTAAGAAGATGGATCCGAAAGCACTTAAGCTGGTGTTTGTGGGTTACTCCGATGAACACAAATCCTACAGGCTACTGGATACGACTTCGGGACGAATCACCATCAGTCGGCATGGACAGTGAACGAGATGTCGAGCAGAAGCTGAAAGCAACCGAGTCAACAGTTGAGCTGGAGCCACTTCCGGTTCTGGAAAACGCTCGTGATCCGGAACCTGTTCGTGAACCCAAAGATATTCCTAAGGAAGATGAAGATTTGAACGGATATGAAATCGGGAGTTATAACGGTGAAGAAGAAGTTCATGTTCCAGAGAATGAAGCCCAGCAGGAGAATCCTCATCGTTTCACCAGAGGAGTTTTGCCAGCCCGATTCGGAGACTATTTCGTAGGCATGGCAACGATGGACCAGGATGAACCGACGTCGTACGAGGAAGCGGTCAGTTGCAGTGAGAAGAAGGAATGGATTGCAGACATGGATGCTGAGTACGAGTCTTTGGTGTCAAACGATACATGAAAGCTTGTGGACCCGCCACCTGCTAGCTACATTATCGGTAGCAAGTGGGTGTACAAGAAAAAGGTGGACGCAGACGGCGAGGTAGAACGATTGAAGGCCAGACTCGTGGCACAAGGATGCAGCCAGCGATTCGGGTCGGATTTTGAGGAAATATTTGCACCTGTGGCGATGTGTTCTACTATTCGAGTGCTGTTGACTATTGTGGACCATCGGCGAATGTACGTGAACCACCTGGATATAAAATCTGCGTACCTGTTCGGTAAGCTGGACGAAGTGGTGTACATGCGTCAGCCGCCGGGGTACGCGTCGCCCGGAAACGAGAAGAAAGTGTGCAGATTAAAGCGAAGTATTTACGGCTTGAGACAAGCAGCGAGAGTTTGGCATAATACGCTGATGAACTTGCTGAAGCAGATTGGATTTGAACGCGATTCATTCTTATAACGGAAGGGTATTGGCAAGAACGGGTGGATATATCTGCTCATATATGTGAACGATTTGCTACTGGTCGGTCGAGCAAGCGTTGCAAAAATAACCGAAATACAAATACGTTGTAGGAGTACGAGGTGCGCAATTTTTTTTTGTCCAAATATCCCGATATTATCCCTGGTTTGGTATACTTTTTCGGCTGTCCGCCCACACCTATTACATTCGAATACGCCTCAGACTCAAAACGTCAAATCTCATTATAACTGTGTAGTAATCAACCTTGTGGAAGCCCTGGTTTATCATTTTGGTTCTTCCGGCAGATTGCTTCTAGTTTGTGGGTGGTGCCTTCAACTGATCACTATAGCTCAAGGCTGGTTATTTTAATTAATCCAGTAGGTATTCATGCAAATTATGATATTACCAGCGAACAGTAGTCGCGTAAGAGAAATTGTAGAATTGTTCCTGCAAAGTCTTCCACTTGGTGATGTGGCATCGTATGTGAAAAAGAAAATCACATGTCCTGATTATAAAATGTTTTATGATTTCCTTCAAAACTCAGTACGCTTGCTAAAAGCAAATATTGACTCACGGTATGCTAAGTGCCACCGCATAAAGAATTTGTTTTTTTCTTGAACATTCACAATGGCTGGATTCAAACTCTTAAATTCATGATGAATAATACTCCAAAGAAAAATGTTGGTGGAAGGAAGAAAATATCTTTTGGTGAAGAAACTCCTAGGATCAGGCTCCGTAAATCCACCACAGCAGAATTGGTTTCGGCCACAGTAACGGCATTAAGGACTGATGGATATCGTTCCGTTGCTTGGGTTGTCGAGAACCTCTTTGCGTTTCCGGAGAAAGCTTCCCGTTTCAAAAAACTTGCTCTATCTGCTGAACCAGAGATCAAACGTTTTACAGTCGACGATGCTTTGAGGTTTTAATGCGAAAATGATCTAACAAAACAACAGAACCAAAACTTAAGGAATATGACGCTAAAACAAGGATATGACATTTATCCAGCATACAATGACATCCGCGATTATAAAAGTACTAGTTTTCCACGTGGTAAGGATAAATGATCATAACCTGTGCGTGTCCGAAATAATCCGTCATTTCATTACGTAAACAGCTCAAACCCTCTAGGATTACGTTCTTGTTAAAACAACTTCCAATAGATCGATATTTCATTCAAGTTTAAGATTTTGTGTTTATTTTGAGTTGTTTTTATTCATAACTAGCTGAACCCGGCGCGAGCCTTGCTACGCATGCAACTAAATAAATGCAAATTTAATAAAACTGGCGCGTTTATGGGTTCTTTCCGAATGAATGTGGTTAAAATATTTTCGTTTGCTAATGTGTGTAATTTTTGCAAAAAACAAAGGTTGTGTTTTTAATTTAACCCTCGGGTCGGTCGTTTCTACCGGTTTCTCATTCTGCGTAGAAACGAAGCCGTATCCTGTCAGTTTCAACGTAATTTTCTCCTGCATAACCTTAAATGAACTTTTTGTTGATAATTTAGCTCTGAGAGTAACTCAAGCATCCCCCATTCTTGACTAAGAAGGGGTAAAACTTCTATCAGAAAATACTGCTCACCGAAGAAATACACATTTTGTGTTTTAGTTGTATGGATCATTCTCATGTTTGGTTCAAATTTTTGTTTCATTTGTTTGAGAGCCCCCACCCCCATCCTACAGACAGAATGGGTCTGTAACAACCTAAGAGAAAAATCCTGCCTAAGTACCCCCAGATGCCAAGTTGGTTCCATTTGCTTGATTAGTACTCGAGTTTTGCAGAAATTTGTGTTTCTTCTGTATGGGAGTCCACCCCTTCCAGACGGGGAAGCAGCTTCAAACCATCATAAGAATCTTCTCCGGCCTCAACAAACCCTACAATTAAATCTCTATCGTAAGATCCTTTCCGGACAAATTTGTATATTTGTATAGGGATAATTCTCATGTTTGTTTGACATTTGTGTTTCATTTGTATGGGAGCCTCCCTTAATAGAAGCGGGAGGAGCTTCGAGCTACCATAAAAACAATTATTGCCATCAAAAACCCGCCAGTACCACATTTGGTTCCATTTGCTTGATTAGTTCTCGAGCTATGCAGAAACGGATTCTCATTTGCATGCGTTCCCCCCTTTCTAGAGGCGGGAGGGGTCTCGCACAATCATAAGATGCTTTCCCGGACCCAAAACCAACTGAATACAAGTTTGCAAAGCAGTAGGCATAGTTCCCATGTTTGGTTGAATTTGTGTGTCATTTGTATGGGAGCCCCCCTTTCTAGAGCGAGGCGGAGCTTTAAACCACCATAAAAACGTTTTCTTGTTTTTAAAAACTCGACCATACCAAATTTGGTTCCATTTGCATGATTAGTTCTCGAGGTACGCAGAAATTAGAGTCTCATTTGTATGGGAGCCCCCCTTTCCAGAGAAGCGAGGGATCTCTAACTATCATAAGAACCTTTCCCAGCCCCAAAAGCCCCTCCATACAAAATTTCAAGCCGGATCGGTTCATTGGTTTTCGAGTTTTTAAGGTTCAGACAGACAGAAATCCATTTTTATATATTTAGATAGACTAGCTGAACCCGGTGCGAGCCTTGCACCTTCTGAATGAATCTCGTTAAAATATTTTCGTTTGCTTATGTGTGTAATTTCTGCAAAAAAACAAAGGTTTGTGTTATCAATTTAACTCTTGGACCGGTAGTTTCTACCAGTTTTGCTTTCTGCGTAGAAGCATTTCATAGACAAAACGTTGATCTTCAAACGGAGCCGTATTCTGCCTGTTTGTACGTAATTTTGTCTTGCAAAACCATAGATTAACTTCTTGTGCATAATGTAACACTGAGAGTAACTCAACCTATTCTTGACTAAAAAGGGGTTCAAACTTATAGAATATGCTTTTTACCCAAGAAATACAGATTTTGTGTTTTAGTTGCATGGATAATTCTCATGTTTGGTTCAAATTTCTGTTTCATTTATTTGAGAGACACCACCCCCTTGTCCCAGAGGAAGGCGTCTCGAACCATCTAAGAGAGAAAATCCAGCCTAAAAATCCCTAGATGCTAAATTTGGTTCCATTTGCTTGATTAGTACTGGAGCTATGCAGAAATTTGTGTTTCATTTGTATGCGAGTCCTCCCCTTCCAGGCGGGGAAGGAGCTCAGAACCATCAGAAGAACCTTCTCCGGGTTCAACAACGCCTACATATAAGTTTTCATAACACTAGGTATGATTCTCATGTTTGGTTGACATTTGTGTCTAATTTTCATGAAAGCCCACCCCTTCCAGAGAGGGGAGGAGTCTCAAACCTCCATAGAAACATTTCTTGGTTCCGAAAAGCCCCACATACCAAACTTTTTCCATTTGCTTGATTAGTTCTCGAGCTATGCAGAAATTTGTGTTTCATTGGTGTGGGAGCACCCCCTCCAGATGCGGGAGGGGCCTCGAACCATCATAAGAACCATACTCGACCTCAAAAATCTCTGCAGAAAAATATTCATACCAGTTGGGATAATTCTCATGTTTGGCTCAGATTCATGTTTCATTTGTATGAGAGCCCCTCCTTCCAAAGAGAAGGGGGTCTCAAACCACTGTAGAAACATTTCTTGCCTACAAAACCTCCACATGCCATATTTGGTTCCATTTGTTTGATAAGTTCTCGAGTTATGCAGTTACAATTTGAGATAATTCTAAGCAGTCGGTTTACCAACATTTGGCAGATCGACTGGCAATTAGTGGGTGAGTGACCACCAGGTACTTCGTAGCAAGATACTACAAAGCGGACAGGAAGATTTTATGAGCAAACTCCACCTGCTTGAACCAGTGAAGTCATGGTGTCTAAAAAGTTAAGGAAGTCTAAAATTACGCGATAGTGATAACTAAGAATTTATTATTAATGTGCAAATAGCTTCGGAATAAATCGATCATCCTGATAGCAATATGATTTTGTTGATTATTACTTAATTAATGACATTTTTGGGACATAGGCCGAATGAAGGGCCTAAGCTAACATTACATCCCGTTACCCTATCTGCTGCAGAAACTGAGATTTATATTTCCAAAATATGGCTATCGAGATGATGGCTATCGTAGTGAGTGCAGTTCATATATTTAAGCGGTTTAAATGGAACCAATCAATTGCAGTTGAATAATTCAAAAACCCGCATGATTCCCAATACAATTCCTATCGTTCTCCTTTCATTCGTGTGCAGCTTCGAAATAAAATAATTTGCATAAATAACACTAAGTGTAGTATAACGGTAAGTGTTATGCAAATCGTGGGAATTTTTTTCTTCATTCACAGTTATGTTAGCAGCGAAAAACCTCATAAATGGATAATCGTCATGCTAATTCGTTTTGGCAAAGGCATCATTTTCGGTACCCGGTTAATAATGGTTTGTCATTAAGTTGGAGGTATCTCAAAATAGTCCATTTCAAAGATACGATCTCGGAGACAAATGGACCGACTCTACTATGTGTCCTAGATAAAACTTTGTATAGACTTACCATAATTGTTATGTTTGTATTCTCCGTTGTGTAAAAATGCGGTAACCATGTAGGTAACAAAACAGAGTGACAGACATTTCGGATACACAGTATCCCACAAACACCGATGTGCGGCAAACTTCTCGTCGTAAACCTGTTCCTCCACGGACCAGTACTATTTTCAACATGCCATGCTGTAGATATCTTTCAACTGAACCACGTTTAACTCTGGTCCAATCGCCGTTCCATCCGATTCTCATATTTCCTTTTAGCAGGACACAGAGCTCGAAAAAAATGACAGCCGTCGTGAACGATGAGTAAAAAAAATATTCAGTAGGTACAATTTTCGCTCCCCTCATTTCGTTCTATCAGTCACGCAATATATTCGTGTTAACTATTATGCTATGCTCAGTCATTCCGTTGTCCTTGTGTTCCACACAACTCATTCACACCACAGCAAAGGACACGGCTATTCAAGCCTCAAGAGATTTTGGTTGCTTGACTGAATGTTCTGGTAACCAGTCAGTCATTTTCGCGTTCGTGAGTGATTTTTTCTGCCACAGGATTTCAAGTATTCCCGAACATGGCTGAAGCCAAAGGAAGCCAAAAGGCTAAATGGCCATTGGCGTAACTACTGGGGGTGCCTAGGGGGCCAGGCCCCCCCCCAGGATTCTGTAGGCCCTCCCCAGGATTTTTTCCAAATATATTTCTAATTTGAAATGACACAATTCATAATTTCTAAGGAATCTTAGGGTTTTTTTCCTAGTGTAATTTGTTTTTGTACTTTGCTTTCTCCAGAAATAGTTTGAACGAGTAACTATTTCGGAAGGAGTAAAGTGCACATACCCTCTTCCCCAAACTTTTCTTTTATCCCACTGTACCTTATAGTATAAAAATTCGGTACATATGTCAAGAAAACCATAGTTAACGACCATTAGATCCATGAGAATTCCGATATATCAACATTACATCCAGTTCGCTCGAGAGTTTGCGTCTGTTGAAATGTTTTGAAATTGGAAATATCTTCCCATGGGAGCAGCA
This sequence comes from Aedes japonicus, assembly GCA_034211315.2. Taxonomy (NCBI): domain Eukaryota; kingdom Metazoa; phylum Arthropoda; class Insecta; order Diptera; family Culicidae; genus Aedes; species Aedes japonicus. Next base: position 138,897 of record JASCZW010000420.1, on the reverse strand, counting down.
TCATGGGATCCCACTATTGAACTGCAATTTTTGCTAGAACCAAAGATATGAAGAGAAAGTATCGATAGGTCCTCAAGCGCTCGGCAGGTTATGTAATTGACTAGAATTAGTTTGAAATTGAGCATAGGGCTTTTGTTAAGCAGTATTTCAAAACAAACGTGCTTGATCGTGCTCAAATACCACGATTATGGGTCTTGCGATGTGAAATCTCTGTTTTTACACTCCCTAAAGACCACATGTGATGGAAGCCAAATTCCAATTAGAGGTTTTTGAAAACACAACTTCTCACTTTTACCAGTAGTGTTTTTTCTCGTCGTTGTTTACTTAAAAACCTCGCAGAGAAGCCCGGTAAGGTGTCGTATGCTGATCCTCTTAACAGCATGTTGTGGCGGAAACCCAATCATTGAATATATACACTACTATTTTTTTTTTTAAATGCGTTTGATTCGAAATACTGCTTAACAAAAGCCCAACGCCTTAGCCCTTAACAATTCTAAATTTTAATAATTCAATTCTATTAATATTAAAACCTCTAGACTCATAACTAAAATAATAGCGGCAGAAAAATGTAGAGCCTTTTATGTTGAAAAATAAGATTTAAAACACTTTTCTGTGTACGTATTTTAATTTTATTATTCAAAATGGTTTTACAATAACGAGTTTTGTTTATGAGCGCATTTTAGAATTCACGGTATTATTTTCTCTTGTACGAACAATTTAGTAGAGTATACACACTTAGATTTTTTTACAGAAATCTGTAAATTTTTACCGAATTCTCAACAGCTGAACGTTCGGTAATCAGATTTTACGGATTTCGGTAAAATTTTACAGATATCTGTAAATTTTTTTTCCGGATTTCGGTTGAATTTTACCGAAATCCGTAAAATCGGATTACTGAACGTTCAGCTGTTGAGAATTTGGTAAAACTTTACAGATTTCTGTAAAATAATCTGAGTGTGTAGACTCCCCAGATTGATTAAATGTTTCGAAGCTAACGAATGTCCATAAGCAAAATATGGAGATAGAAGTTTATTCATTAACGATAATATTTTCGAAAATGTAGCTTTAGAAGTAAGGTAAACATGTTATCAGGTAAATTCCTGAAATCATAATATTTATTGAGGTTGACTTCAGTACCAGTAGTTGTTGATATAGATTGCATAATAGGCCTGTATGTCAGATTTTATCAAAATGCACTTCGCATTTATTATAACAGTTGTCTAACATTTATACTTAAGATTTCTTCAAAGGATTTGATTTTCAATCAAAAGGTTTTATTTTTGGCTGGAATAGTTCTTAGTAAACAGTGGTGGCCAATATAATCAATACATCTACAATTTTTTATACTAAACAGTCATATTTGACATTCTCTATGTCTAGACAATAGAAGTAACCTGAATTTCAAACTGTGTTGAATTTATAAACTGTGCTTCTAAGTCTTTAAAATTACCACCATCTTTGAAAACTTTGTTTACTCACTCATGTTTGAAAATTTTATTCACTCCACCATGTTTGAAAATTTTATAACCATTTATTTTCTTTTTCAAAATAGTTTATTTCATAAGAATGAACTATTTTGTCAAAGAACTCATTCTTGTTGAACTTTTCAATTTTAAATTATTTAAAAACTAATTTTTGGCCTAACCTTCTAACAAGGCAACCACTGGGATTTTAACCACTGTTTTTTTTAATTACTGTTACTGTTACCTGTGTTTTTATTCCGTAATATTTTGACTGAAGATAAATTCAGTTAGTATAATTCGAGAAGTAAAATTGCTATGTTTAGAGAGATTGCATTTTCATTTTATCTAACAATTAATTTTCAGAGCTCCGTACAATCTGGACAAACGAACATAATGAAATAAGAAAAAATTAAGAGATAGATCATTTTAATAGTTATTTCAAAAATTAAGAGATAGATCATTTTAATAGTACACGAGAAACATTTAAAGGTAATTGAAGAGCAAAAGCAACATTATAGAGAAAACGTTAAGAAACTGAAGGAAGTTGTGAAGGATGAGTATCTACCGACAAAATTGAAGATTTTAAACGCGTTATCCAATTCAATCTAAATTTTAATATAAATTAAAAATGTTCATTGACTCAATGTTGTTCTTTGAAGTTTTAATATATTCAGTTCAAACTTGACTCTACATAGAGTCAGGTCTATTCTGTGCCTCGATTAGTGAAGATGCCTTAAGAGAATCGAGTAAGGTGACTCGTGTGAGTCCATTCTCCATTTAATCCAAACGGAATAATACGAGGTAGAGGAAACGCTTGCAAGATGGAAAGGCTTTTAAGATGGAACAGCGCCATTTTTGACATTCACAGCGACAACACTATCGCGCTGACTAGTGTTAACCTCATTTTTTTTACTATTCTTCAATTTTCATTTGCTTTTGGAGTGAATACACTCATTCGATTTAGCTCTTCCAGGTTTCAATGTTCGAAAGTGTTGGCATAATTAAAATAGCATTTTTTTCCTAGTGCATAATATTTGGAAATTTCCCATCGATATCAAAAGGCTAACATTTGTGTTGGCTAGCATTTTCGGTGTATTTTTATGATCCAAAGGCATTTCCAAACAAAACGTAAGGTGAAACAATTTTTTGATTTTTTGTGTTTATGACGTCATGTTTGTAAGATGGAACACTGTTAAGCTTGTAAGACGGAACACATTTTTTTCGTTTTAAACATATGAATGATATGTTTTATGTTTGGAAATGGCATGGAATCAACAATATATTGAAATATAACAATACATTTTTTTAAATAACAATTTTCGATGCATTTCGCAAAAAAGCCATAATTTTTTTTGACGACTATAAATAATTAGTTCCGTGGGCAAAGTTGGAGCCTTTTAGTTCTCCTTTCGAAAGATATCTTTGAATCCGCGAAAAAATAAAAACTATACATGTTACGAGCAAAAACCGGATCGTGTTCCATCTTACAAGCCTTTCCTACATATATTCACGACACTCGATTCTTTTAAGGCATCTCGACTCATCGAGGCACAGAATAGACCTAATTATTCGATTAAACTTGTTCTGATTTATCAATTAAAATTACCTATCCCCAACAATTACGCTACTTTCTTCGCTCTTCTCAATATTTCGATAAACGAAAAAATCCTTCGGGTAGGCCCCCTCCAGACTAATTGTCTAGCTCCGCCAATGTAAATGGCCGAAATCGCTACAGAGTTTGTGGGGCATTTGTTCGAGAAAAGGCATTTGCAGGATCGATTCGAGAAGTTTTGGTTTTTATGAATGACTGTTCTTTCGTCTTCACGGTAGAACGTTGAAATTGAATGAGTTGTTTGCACTTACGTACATTCACTGCTTTCCGGAACGAATGAATGATCAAAGTAAAGCAACACAAAACAAGTTGACTCATCTTGCACAAGAGTTTCATGAAGGCAAATTTGTGTTTAATTCATGTTCGCTAAGAACAGTGCGTGATGACGAATATTTTAACTCAGTCAGGGTGCAATTTGAGAATTGAATATGATATTTTTAAGCTCTGGCAGGACATTTTCAGATTGTCCTTCTTTTTCACTTCGCGAAACTGATAGGGTTCGGTCTGCGGCTGTTGGTGGTTACGCCATTTGGTTGCTTCCGCTGCTTCGGCCGCAAGATGATACTCTGACAACGGTCACCACTGGCGGCTGAGACCAGGAAAAGCGTTGACTGAGCACTTTCCATCTTGATTGTTATCTTGATCTCGCTTCGGTCCTCATCCCGATTCGGAATTGTAAAGAAATCCGACCATACAAAGGCTATCAGCACTACCGTTTTGACTTCCTTGTCAGTTTTCCTAAAAAATGTGCTCCTAGCCATATCTTTACTTCGATGCGGAAACACTAGCAACACTCTATAAAAACGCGTAATCGGACATTTTATTAAATTATTATACCAGGGGCTTTTTAAAATGCTTGAAGAGCAGCAGTCGCAGCACCGTTACCACTCTCATTACTTAAATTTTCGAAGTTAAATTTACAAATATCGATTTATAACAAACAGAAAAAACGTGACAGCTGACGCAAAACTCAACCGTCCGCGGGCAGCGCTTGCTGCGATCTTTTCGATGTCACTTAAACAAAATGGGATTACAGCAAAATAAATCAACCAAATCATAGCATTTATTTTTCATTTGAAAGATACATGTTATAGAAGTAAACCGTATTAATTCAATTCGAATCTCTCGCCATTTTCCTTGATAACTTTGCGCAACCCAAGTAGCACACTACGATCAAAATTAGTTGTAGTAACTTGATTATGACTTAGCAAGTCATATTTATGTTACCTCAACCGAATGGCAACAAGTGTGCTACTTGGGAAACGCTTTGTTATCCCATCGTAGCTGGCACGCAAGAATTTCAGAGGAATTCGGTCCCAAATATCAACCAAATGTTTCTTGTATCGATCTAAAGTATAACCTCAAAATAAGTAGTCAAGTAGGTTGAGATCCGGTGAAGATGCAGGCCATTTTTTGCTTGTGATGATATCGGGCAAATTTTCCGCGTACCACGCTTGTATCTTCTTTGCCTTGTGAGCTGTTGGAGTCCTGTTGAAAACAATATGGTGTATTCCCATACAACGTTGAAGCATGAAGAAGTAGATGGTTCTTCAAAACCTGCTCGATGTAATAATTAGTGTTGATTTTTACGTTAGATTCTATAAAATGAAGATGAAAAGGCGCCCGCTACTATGGTTTTCGATACATTCTGATAGCATTCTACAGCTAGTTTATCTCTTGGAATATTGGCAAGACTTTTGCCATACACAGGATCAATTTGTTTTCATCCGAAAATAAAATCTCGCAGTCACCGTTCCGAACCAAAAGATTTCTACTTCTTTGGACCCTGGCTTTGACCGTGAACCCGCTGTTTCTTGTACGGCTTGCATTCCAGGTCATGTCTGAGGATCCTGTTCATTGAAGCAGGGGACAGTTAAAATTGTTTGCATAATTTATGGCCAGATACGGCCGGATTACGTATTATTCGCTCCCTCACACATTTGATCTTTTTCTTCGTTCTGGCAGCTCCTTTTCGTTGATTGTGGACATTTCCAGTTTTTTTAACCGTTTCGAGGTACGAAAAACAAAACGCTTACTCACTCTGAACTGCTTAAGGCTATTGAATATCTAACAAGGTCTAAGCTTTTGCAAATATAATTTTAAAACTTGCGCTTTTATGGCTTCAATGGTAGCTGATAAATATAAACAAACGAAATCGCTTATTTATCTTCAGCGATACGCTGTCAAAAGAATACATCCAAAAAGGATATAATCAATTCCACTGTTCAAATAACTCAGCTAAAATAAACCAAGACTGAAAAAAGGTGACACCTATTGTGAGGCACACCGTGGATGCTCATATTTACTAGAAATCATATAAGTGAGCATAGTCAAAAAACCAGTTCGGCTTTTGTAAAGGGAAGTCGACGGTGGACACCATTCTGTTCGTCACCATAACGGCCGAAGTGGCAATCCAGCGCAAGAGGCGAGGTGTCCGCTACTGTGTTGAGGTCACCATTGACGTGCAAAATGCGTTGGGTTTATTTGTTTTATTGCAATCTTTAGCTGTAATCAAATCGGCTTTGTGTTTGTTAGTAAATCTGATTGATTTGTTGTTCAACATTTAATTATCTTAAAGATAAATCATCCAGCTCAAACCATTGTGGAGGTATGTGGCGAAACTATCATCACCGATTTCACGAGGGAAAACTACGCTCGCGCCAACGACGATTACAAATCCCTCAATAACAGCTTGTATAACACCCATCAGTTTCAATTGCAAAGTCACCTCAAAACGAACCCGAAAAGCCTCTGGCGGTTTGTAAACGAACAACGGAAAGAAACCGGCTTACTCTCTACTATGACTGATGGCACTCTTGAAGCTGACACTATTGTGGATATCGCCAGCTTGTTCCGTACGTCGGAGCCTCGAAGCGGCTACTAGCAACGTTCCCCGCATGTCTGTATTTGGCTCTGCTTTCACTATTTATAGTGATATGGTGATTTCAGCCGGGAAGCGGATGAAAGCTTCAACTGGATGCAGTCCTGACGGTATTCCTTCAATTGTCCTGAAGCGTTGCCTAAACACGCTTGCTGCGCCCCTGGCTACGGTGTTCAATTTGTCTGTAACTTCCGGCGAGTTTCCTGAATGCTGAAAAGAGTCATTTGTATTCCCAATACACAAGAAGGGATGCAAACGTTCCGTCGCCATATATCGTAGGATTACTGCACCAAGCTCTGTATCCAAGCTATTTGAACTAATTGTTCTGCAAAGGCTGGTCAATGACTATTCACAAACTATTTCTCCAGACCAACACGGTTTTGTGCCCAAGCGCTCGACGGCGACCAATCTAACCGTATTTACATCGTTCATCATGCGCGAAATGGAACGCGGTTATCAAGTAGACGCCATTTACACAGATCTCTCTGCGGCCTTCGATAAAATGAACCATCAGATTGCCATTTCTAAATACGGCAATATTGGGGTTCACGATCAACTGGTGAACTGGCTCCGTTCATACCTGACTGGTAGAACTATGTCCGTGAAGATTGCCGATTATGCCTCATCTAGCTTTCCGGTAACATCCGGCGTTCCTCAAGGTAGCCACCTTGGCCCATTCCTTTTCCTGCTATATATGAACGGCGTGAACTTGGTCCTCAAATGCCTGAAATTAACCTACGCGGATGACCTGAAGCTGTACTACGTTGTGAAATGTCCGGAAGACGCCCACTTTCTTCAGCAGGAACTGCAAGTGTTCGATAACTGGTGCCGAATCAACAGAATGACCTTAAATGAATCCAAATGCTCAACTATCTCCTTCGGTCGAATACGTGAACCATTATCTCTACGACTACATCCTTCGAGGTACGCGCTTGAAACGAGAAACAACGGTCAAGGATCTGGGAGTGATGCTCGACTCCAAACTGTCGTTCAAGGTTCACATTTCGTATATTGTTTCCAAGGCCTCTTCGCAGCTAGGATTTATGTTCCGCTTCGCAAAAAACTTCAAGGACGTTTACTGTCTGAAGGCATTATACTGCTCTTTAGTTCGCCCTTTCTTGGAATACTGTGCCATCGTTTGGTCCCCTTTCTACCAAATCGCAGTCCAGAGGATCGAAGCTGTTCAGCGAAGGTTTATACGCTTTGCTTAGCAACATCTTCGCTGCCAAGACCCTCGCAGATTGCCAAGTTATGAAAGTCGGTGCAAGCTCATCAACCTGGAACTGTTTGAAGGTAGGCGTATCTCTTGACCATCAACACGCGACGACGAAATCTCCGTTTATAACAGTTCTTCGTGTTCCGGTACTCAAGGACCAACTACGGCAAACACGAACCTGTGCAAAGCATGTGCCGCGTTTTCAACAGCTGCTATAATGTGTTTGATTTTAATGTATCCCTTGAGGTTAATAATCGTTGTTTCCGTGTATGTCTTTGTTAAGTTCTGTTAATTTTCGTATGTAAATTAATTTTTTAAAGGGTCATTGGGATGAACATTTTTATCTGTTGACGAAAATAAAATAAAATAATAATATGCTATATAATTTGCGATCAGCCAAGGATATCCCAAATTTTGTAAAATATTTTTAAATCATTGGTTTCTCGTAGCTACATTGTATAAACTTTCAGGTTCACAAGTGGCATTGTTATTATTATTCTTATATTCATTCAGGATATTATTTATCATTATAATATTCATTCAAATATCATATATAAATATTACTATATTTATATTGGGAAGGGAGGGAGCATCAGAGTATCACTCAAGCTGGAATTGGACAATGGAGTGGTATGACTACCGGCGTATAGGAGAGAACACACAGTATCATTTTCTTTATCCTACCGATTCGTTTGGGAAGCTGTGAATTCTACTCCAACAGTTTCAGCGAGAGTGACGCGCCCATCTTAACAAGCCATCTCGTACACAGAGAGGAATTTGATTGTCGATTTTACCATTATTGGGGGTTAGGATGACTATTGCAGTATAGTGATTTTAAACCGACTATGATCATGGTCAAAACGGCCATTAAAAATAGTTGATCCAACATTTGCCATAATGTCGGAATAGTCCTTGTTACCATGATCATAGTCAAAAATGCCATGAGCGTGGTGAATTCCACCATTTTCATGGTTATTGTAGCCATTATATGCAATAGTCATCTTGACCATGATATAATTGTCGGTATAACGATAGAATTTTTTTCAGAGTAGAAAGCTTAAGAGGGGATATGCAGTTAGAACGAGAAAAAATACTCAATTTTGAAAAAAAAAAAAATTCAAATCAATTGAAACTTTTCTACAATTATAAGTGTATCCATGTAGCATACAAAAATATTTTTTTCCAATTTTTTTTCAACAACGGCCGCCATCGTTAAGAGTGTGTTGAAAAAGTCGTTGTATTTTGCTTGTGCCGGCTATCCTGGTCGCAGTTTTGATCTAAATCCGGCTAACCCAAAAAAATTACATTAATTACATTTACAGTTAGCAGATGAATTCAGAAATTAAGAAAAAAAATGAACTTTCAGCGTAAATTTTTTGAAAAAATGCACATTTTTTTCGCCTTTTTATCACATTTTTTCATACTTAGTAATGAAATATTACAATAGTTTTTAATTCATATAGAAGGCATTAATCCACCGATGGTGAGACTGAATCCTTCTTACACTTCACCAGAATTCAAATGTGGGCAATATTGTACTGGATACATATTTTCATCAGAAATTCCAAGAAGATTCAGAGATATTCAATATGCCATACATTCAGTTTATAAAATGAACTATTTGTCAATCCTGAGCGTATTGTTCAGCGATGTGATTAAAATATTACCATTAATAGTCTTTAATGACCTGTTTATGTTAGTTATATAAAAGGGGAAATTACATAAATATTAGAAATTTCATATAATCAGTCCATAAAATCATTCAATAAGCTTAATAAGTACATTTTCGTTGAAAATTGGTTATAGTAAATGCAGACTAATTTTCGAATAAACTCGTTGCAGTTCAAAACCAGACCACTCGAGCCAATCGATGCTGCTCTAATTCTATAGAGTCGCATAGTGTGACTAGTTCGCTGTATGTGCTATACAACGCAACAGATGCGACACAATAAAATGCAAGTGGCATCGATTGGTGTGATTGGTCTTGTTCGGTTTTGCACCGCAACGAGTATATTTTCATCTCACAATTATGTGCTCTCAGGTATTGTTTTGGTCATATCTCCATGAAAGATTATCCAATCATAATGAAATTTCGACCAGTTATTTAGAGATTTCATAGCTTTGATTTGGCACCAACAAAACTAAAATCGGTACACAAATAGCTCGGTATGTAATCGGAGACTAAACTGTTAGATTACTATTATAATAGGCCTTCAAGTACTGTTTCGTTCATATCTTCGTAACGAAATGTCCGAATAAAAAAAAATCAATAGCGTTCTATGGGAATGTTGTAGCTTTCATTTGCCGTCAACAGAACTGAAATCGGTTCACAGATGGCTGAGAAACTGATGTGACATTATTTGTAACGCACACACACACAAACACTTGGAGTTCGAATTTCGAAAAAAGGGTTTCAGGAGCGTATTCTACGAAAAATTTACTAACTTTTAATGCAAAAACAAAAAAAATAATTTTTTGGTCATTCTAATTGTTTATCCCCCCTTAATAAGTATTGCGAATAGAGTTACTCGATTTGTTGGATCGTAACGTTGTATGGAGAATCTTATGTTCCCGCGGGTTTCGCGTAAGTGTCTCTGCTTACGGGTTTACCGCACCGTTCCTGGCCCTTCATACAGCGTTACTGTGAATGCAAACCGGTAACTCAATTTGATCTTGCTATTAAGTGGAGCTGCATACATGACAAGGTCTTAGAAGGGTGGCTATCTTACATTCATACATATATACATACATTTCTCGAGTAATTCATGATTAGGGCCTAAAAGCCATTTGTAAACAATGACTTTAAACGTTGATATCTCACGAATCCCGAGAATCCCACTATATCCAGCTACTCCATATGGTAGAACTAACATTCTTCTACCAAATGCTGCTTTCATTGCACGAGAGTGATGTGAGATTCAAAAGAAATCGACATTTAAAGTCATTGTTTACAAATGGCTTTTAGGCCCTTAACATGAATTACTCGAGATTTGTCCTTAATGTTTTCATTAATGATAAAAGCGCGTTTAAATTATTCTGGTTGATTAGGGGAAATATGAGCATGATGATGATGATAATGAATGTATCGAAAATAAGCTATTCACGTACATTTGCGTTGTACGTGTGTTTTTGTGTTGGTTTTAATCTCTGCATCATAGCATGCTGTGCGTTTGACTGTCATCTTTCGTTTGTTTACTTGTTTGCACGCTTTAAATTCTTCGTGAAAAGGGTGTAACTATGCGACAATTGGCGAAGCGCTTTGGAATTCATCATGCTAGTAGAAAATCCACCACTTATCATGTTTGGAGAACACTGTTGGATGAACTGCCAGGAAGAGGCAGAAAACCCGTATCTTCCAACTCTAAACCGGATCAGAAAGTAGTAGCTCTAATTCGGAAGAACAAATTTATGTCGATTTGTCATTATGTCGTCGAGATATTCGAATCCTACAAGTGGTAGTAATGTCCGATGTTATAAACCTTAATAGCCCCAACAATATAATTTTTATGGTTTACTGATGATTATAAGTTCAAGAAGGCATTCCGTAACTTCTTTAGTCGTTTATAATTTGATTAAATGATGTCTAGTTCTTATGTGCTCTGAAAATCATCGATGCATACCTTGTCTTACTTTGTTTTATTAACCTATCACTTTGTCAGCCTTAGTCAGTTCTTGTCTTCTACGTTATTGAAATAAATTCTATAGTCTCCTTTTTATTTGTCTAATATTTATCTCTAAGTCTAAACGACTCGCTTCAAAGTTTTACATGAATGTGCAACCTAACAATATTTGAGTCGTGGTCAGCTATAAGATTCAGTTTTCGGTGGCAAAGTCTATTGCTATAAGTCTATTGTTATACAAATATCGGACATGAAGTCGTTAAAAGGTTGTTTGTATACTATTGTTATAAAGTGTAGTATCTTGGCGCCACGTTCCTAGTTTTAATAAAACTTCTACACAGTAAATCCCACAGTCGATTCCCTACAAATATCGATTCATTAATCAGAGACCTGATGGGCAGACATTTTCCTGTGGCCTACATTTAAAACACCTCGTCTTAAAAAAAATGTATTTGGACCATTAAAGCTCATCACCTCAGGGAACGCATAAAAATGGTGTTGCAGCCAAGTAGAAATGTCACATCATTATCACTGAGAAAAGAACCTCATCAGACTGCACCAGCATTCAAGGCTACAAGACAGCACGTCCGTTGAAATTACATAAAAATAGTCAACATGTGATATCACATATCCGGGGGAGAGATATTTAACGGAAACTTAATAAATCTACAAAAATTAAAGAGAATTATGAATATGCTACTAGACCAATACATGATTTTCTATGTTTTTTTTTTAAATTATTAATCAACATAACACAATATTTACTTCTTATTTCTGAAGAACGCTCGGAATATGCTCTTATTAGATCCTGTATTACTTTCACCGTAACTTTTCGTTGTGCTGCAGACCAAATTTGCTTGAGGCAGCCAACAGAGCTTCTCTTCCATCTTTCTTAAGATGTCGCTTAATTATTGCCCAGCGAATTGAAGAGATTTTGGGATACTTGCCTACTAACGGAACAGGAGCTTGTCCTAGCTTAGTTTATGTTGTCAGCGGGCTTCTATCAAGTGAATGATTTTCTGAAACTTCTGAAGTTATCCATGTATCAAATTGGTAATTCTGTGTTTATCAAGTCATAAATGCAATGATCGCCTCCCAGGATTGGAACCAGCTACTGAACAACGCTTCTATCGATGCCTCCGTTACCACTTTCTATAGAACTCTCCATCAAATCATCCGGGATGCTGTTCCTGAAAATCCTCGTAGGCCTTCTTAACAGTGGTGGACATTACAAATCCGTAATTTTCGTAACCGCTGACGAAAGATCAGCGGTTCCTCCGCATCAGGAATTCTACGAGCACGAGAGAGTTGAAGCTTCCTGAAGAGGAGTACACTTATCTGCAACAGTATCCAAGCAATTTTTTTCATTCTGGACCTAGATCAACAATCAGAAGAGTTACCGTTGATGTTTCGTATAAGTCTCATAGCTCTTGCTCGTCGGTCACAGCTGCGAATCTATTTGTCGAGTGCTTCCGTTCGGCGACAACCCACGACAACCCACCTCCGATGTCGCAGCAATACTTGCAAAGCCTTCCATTGTACAACCTTCGACTTCCTAAAGTCATGATGACGATATTCTGAAAGCTCTCAGCGCAGTCGATTCATGTGAAGGTCGTGGTCCCGATCCCGAAAATCAACATGGTCTCGTAAAAAAGCGGTCAACCACGTCGAACCTCATGACTTACACTAACACTGTAATCATTGAGCTGGAGAAGCGTTGTCAGGTTGACGCAATCTACGTTGACTTCCCAAAGGCGTGTGACAAGGTGCCTCATGAATTGGCCATTGAAAAATTGTAGCGCCTGAAATACCTTCATGGATCATTCAGTGGCTGAAATAATATCTGCCTGTGCGCAAAGCTTTTGTGAAAGTACACGATGCTAGGTCGAAAGTATTTGATATTTCTTCCGGCGTCCCGCAGTGCAGTCATCTTGGTTCCCTGATATTTGTCCTCTTCATCAACAACATGTGCCAGAGCCTCAAGTCTGGGAAGCTGCTCTATACAGATAACTTAAAGCTGTTTCGCGTGATAAAGCAGATATTGAACGTGTTTCAACTTGGTCCGAAATGAACGGAATTCAGATGAATGCGGCAAAATGTTAAGAAATATCGTTCACTCCTTGTAAGAGTACTGTATCTTTTGACTACGGGCTGAACAATTTGCCATTAGAAAGAGTTACGTCGATCAAGGACCTTGGCGTCGTACTCGATAGTATACTACGCTTTATCGAACACATTTCAGTGACAACTGTGAAAGGCAATGCAATGCTAGGTTTCCTACGCCGGAACCCAACATATTTTAATGATGTACATGCACTGAAGACCCTGTTCTGCGTTTTAGTTCGCAGTGTACTTGAATATGCAGTGCAGTTTTGAGCTCCGTATCATGCCGTCCATTTATCTCGTATTGAGAGAGTCCAGAAGCGCTTCATTAGGTATGCTCTAGGCGGCCTGCCACGGAATGACCCAGTGAATATACAGCCATACGAACATCGATACGCACTCCTCTATTTACAACTCCTGGCGAGTCAACGAGTGATGCTGCAAAGGTTGTTCATTTTCGGCGTGTTTAAGTGCAACATTGGATGTAGCAGCCTTCTCGAGAATATGGAGTTGTACCCCTAGTCATCGAAGAAATTACGGCCTGAGAATACCACTGGATTTATGTTGTAGACGTTTCAATGAAGTGTATGACTGTTTCGATTTTAATGTTAGCAAATTAGTTTTTAAATTTAGAATAAAGAGTGTTGGTTACCCAGTCGCACCGACTTTTGTGTCGAAGATGTTTTCAAATAAATTAAATTATACATCAACTTAATATTGGTATTGGGCATATGTTATGAATCTGGCAGTGAAACGCTTCTGTACGAATAAAATACTGCTTGTGTTCAGAATGTGCTTGATCTTGCGGGCGGTCGCAGTCGTGTACTGGTTGGTGATTGCAATCTTCCCTACTTTTGTTGAGTGCACGATGATGAAATCAACTCTTGTTTGCCCGTTAATGCTTCATCTGAGCAAGAGTTAGCTCTGGTAGAGTCTGTTGTCACCAAATTAACAGTTTGACTAACGTAAATGGGCGACTTCTAGATTTGGCATCCGTGAATGAGGATAAATGGGTTGAGTTACTTCAGCCGCCGGTGCCGTTGCTGAAAATCGATCAGCACCATAATCTCTTCGTCCTGAAATTTGACTTTCCTGACATGTGCAATATTTCTAGTGACTTCGATTTCAATCAATGTGATTTCGCATCGCCTAATGCATTAATTTCTGTTTCCAATTGTTATTAACGTGTGTTTTCTATTGTTCGAGATGTTGTCCCGATTAAGCAACAAAACCGTTCTGGTGGAAGAAGACAGCCATGGTGGAACAACGAGCTACGGTATTTGCAAAATCGTTTACGCAAGGCTAGGAGACGTTATTTTCGGTCGAAGTATGAACAGCACAAAGTTGTGCTGCATGCCTTAGAGAGCAATTACAATTCGTTAAATGCACGTTGTTTCAGCTGCTACATCCACCGTTCGGAGGATAACATCAAGCAAGATCCGAAATCGTTTTAGTCATTCGTGAGAAGTCGTAAGCAGACTTATGGAATTCCTCATCATGTTTTTTACACCGATACTAGATGCTTCCAAAGGAGCTGGTCCAGATCATCTTTCATTGATTCTTATAAAAAACTGTGCTTACTCGCTCACTGTACCTGCAACAATCTCCAAACCTTTAAACGGGCAGAATACACAACATAGAGAATAACCGTGGCATCTCTATTTTGAGTTGCTTGCCGAAAGTATTTGAAAGCCTTATTCATGATTCACTTTATCCACACGTTCATCACATTATTTCCGAATTCCAGCATGGATTTGTGAAAAGCGCTCGACTACAAGCAATCTGCTGACATATGTTTCTTCGCTGGCCAACGCACTTGAAAAACGACAACAAATTGATGCCATATATATCGACTTCACCAAAGCGTTCGATAGAGCCCCGCATTTTCTGGCGAAGAGCCTACGTATGCATTGTTGGAACAAATTCGGTATCATTCGATATTACTTCTGGTGTGTTCCTCAAGGCAGTCATTTTGGCCCACTTCTCTTTGTGCGGTTTGTAAACGATCTGTGTGGATCGATTAAATCCCCGAAGGTTATGTTCGCTGATGACCTGATGTTCTACCGTGTTATTACTTCGCTAGTTGATTGCTGCGCCATCCAAGCTGACATTGATACGTTGATGAATTGGTGCTTGCTAAACGGAATAGAAGTTAACGTTCGAAAGTGTAATGTCATCACTTTCTATCGGACAAGGATTGCTACTATTTTCAACTATACTATGGCATCGACCAGCATCTCCAGAGTCAGTACTGTCAAAGACCTTGGCGTGCTACTAGACAGTAAGCTAATTTTTCCTCAACCTATCGCTGCAACGACGGCCAAGGCTTTCGCCATTTTTGGATTTATCAAACGTAATACACAGCAGTTCGGAGATGTATACTGTTTGAAGACACTCTATTGCATGCTGGTACGCAGCGTTCTGGAATATGGTGTGCTTATATGGGCACCATTCCATACCACTCAAATAAACCAAATTGAGCGAATACAACGTAACTTCCTTCGATTCGTGCTTCTTCGGCTGCCGTGAAATGACCCTATTTGGCTGCCACCCTACGATCATCGCTGTGATTTGATAGACCTGCCGACTCTGTCTAGTAGGAGAGTACTTTCGCAACGCCTGTTTATATTTGACATCATGAATAACAACGTAGACTGCTCAATACTGTTGAGTAACATTAATATCAACGTCCCAGCTAGAAGAACTCGACGCGCTGATTTTATGCGTATTCCTGTACACCGTACTCACTTTGGACAGAACAATCCGCATGATGTCTTTTGCCGTCTTTTTAACAAAGTTTATGACCAATTTAATCTTAATACGTCTAAGTCAATATATAGGAGTAGAATTAGTTAATAGCATCTGTCTGTACGATATCTTCGAAGACTAGTAAAAAAATCAATAAATAAATAAATATCTGCTTCTGACACATTTCATCATCGGTGGTCTCCACATTGGGAGAATACAAAAAAAAAAGAAATCAAATAATGGGGAAATACATTAAATCATACTGGTGGAAACCAGTGTTTGTACCACTCACCGGTGTTCCTCTCCGATGTCTATAAGTAATTATATGAAGAGAGGAATAATTTATGTGAAAGAGTCGGTGCATGCCAAAAACAAACCCAACAGCAGGAGATAATTTCTCACCCATGTTAGGCATTGGAAGAGGGAAACAAACAAATCGCTACACGGCCAGCCATTTTAACTCAGTTTTGAGTCGTTTTTGACTCACTTTCGTCAAAAGTGGAGTCACTCAAATTTGAGTAAATGTTACTGAAATTGACAAGTCGACAAATCATAAACATCCATCTGATTTGAGTCGATGTTTTTGGTATGTCGACTTGTCAATACTAGTTACATTTACTCAAATTTGAGTAACTCCACTAATGACGAAAGTGAGTCAAAAACGACTCAAAACTGAGTTACAATGGCTGGCCGTGTAGAACCAGATCAAGCAATAGGTAGTATATGAGCACGATCAGTCGCACATTCTTTTGCCAGTCAAGGGGGTAAACCTCCCCCCTTCTTGCCTACCCTGCATCCGGGGTAGCTTGGTAAAAGAATGTGTGCTCGATCGCATAATACCGTTCAAATGCCCTTCCGCTCGTTTTCAACTTGCATCTTTCAATTTCATAGCCTGCCGTACTCTAACGAAACATTCCAAACTTTTTCTTCATTCTAGCATTAAGGAGTGTATCGAAAAGTAGTTATAAACTTCCAAATAATAAAATAGGCATGAAAACATGGTTAAAATTAACATACTATTTCAGTTTATTATAGCTTAACATGTTTACAAAAGATCCAAACGGAAAAACTAGTCATCATGTTCATTTCTGTAGAATGCCCGTACCTTTGATTTGACACCTGCCATCAAATTCTGCACAGTGACCTTTGTGCACTTCCTGGATGCCGCTGCCCAATTTTTCTTAAAATCGGTCATGTTTTGGGACACTGTACCATCCTTCTCAAATATACGCTTGACTATTGCCCAATAGCGTTCGTTCGGTCGCAACTGGGGACAGTTTGGTGGGTTGATGTCTTTTTCTACGAACTTGATGTTATTCTCCGTCAGCCACTGTAGAGTGGATTGGCGTAATGTGCCGATGCCAAATCTGGCCGAAGAGGAGGACTGGTGCTTTCTATACAATGGTAGCAACCTGTTCTTCAAACATTCCTTTTGATAAATCTCAGCATTTATAGTTCCTTTTGTATAGAAAATTGAAGAACGCAAACCACATGCAAATAGCTTGCCAAATGAGCACCTTCTGACCGAATTTCTCCATCGCAACAGTCGTATCTGCGGTTGGCACGTTCCCCAACAGATTTAGTATAAAACTGCTGCGGCCCCGGTAGCGTTCTTGAATCTTCTTTAACGTATGTTTCGTCATCCATCAAAATGCTGGTCGACATTGTCCAAAATGCAGCTGTACAGCTTTCGAGCCCTGTTTTGGCACGAGACTTTTGTTCCGGAGTTTGTTTGGGCACTTTCTGCTTTTTGTACGTCTTCAAGTCATTCCTGCGCTTGATTCGTTGAATCATTCCGATGCTGGTCCTGAACTTCTTGGCTAGATCGCGAGTAGAGGCAGATTTGTTCCGTTGAATATAATCCACAACTTTTTGGTCCAAATCGGGGTTGCTGGAGCCGGGTTTCCGGCCACTTCTTGGTAAATCCTTGAGGGAGCACTCCTTACCAAACTTTTCGATGATGCGTTTTACACTTGCCGGGTGAACATTTACTCTTTTCGCAATCTGGTTGTAAGTAACACCCTTTTCGGTGCACCAAGTGTGCAGAATTTTCTTTTTAGTCTCAAATTCAATTCGCGACATTTTGAATACAACTTTATCAACGGAAATGAATGAACCGAATAATCATTTTTGACATGTAAACAAAGCAAATGGCGCTTACACGCTAAAAATATATACAGTAGTTTATGCGTAATAACGCATCGAATGTTTATAACTACTTTTCGATACACTCCTTAAATCCGTGTTCACAAAAACTCAACCACCCACGGACTACACGTGGACGTCATCTCCTGAATATAGCTAACTGTACTCGAACTTCTCACTAAGTATTCCAGATACTTCTTACAGTTTTTAATAAAGAGATATCTCATCCGAGCAATATCCTAATCTAGACTGTTAATCAACCTTGTCATTCAAGTTTGGTCAAATCCGCCAAAGCTTGCTGCTATTAATTTTGTTTTTTGAATCTCCAGATTCTTTACTGGCGATCAAACCTAACGCCAGTGCAGTAAAATTGCTCTAACTGTAACACCTAAAGCGGAATATCGGTATGTTCAAATGATATTCAACATTGAATATCATTTGGATATTACATTGAATGTAAAACTTTTGATATTACAGTTAGGGCCAGGGATAAGGTGCTACTCAAATCTCTTTGAGTGTAGCACGCGCTGCTACGAGACAGCACATTAAATTTCAAAGAGACGTGAAAGTGCAGTCTGTACTCCCGTGCAACCTTGTTGTGCCGTGCGCTCAAAGCCGCACATCTCATTTTGAATTTGCTCTCGTCTCTTTGGGTGCTAACGATTGCACTCTCCCTTGTCGTCTCTGTGCAAACACATGTGCAAAAAACAGACATGGCGGCATGGGCCGGACTAGTATGTGAATAATGATTTTAATAAAATGTTGCCTCTATGAACCCATACAATGCCTTTTTGTTACTAGCATCAAAACTTTTCATTTTGCTACCATTTACCAAAGCATGAGCCAAAGCAAAGAGTAAAGCACTGAGTAGAGCACTGTGCATTACTCTTTGTCTCTGAAAGAGTAATGCATGTGCGACTATCTGTCTCTCGTGCTGCTACGAAATCTCTCGCACTTTCGTTTTGTGCGCTCTTCTGAAACAGGAGACGCACACTTGAAATTGGGTGAAGCACTTGCCTATTTTGCACTACTCTGTGTTTTTCGACAATCCCTGGTTAGGGCAGTGCACTGTTAGACAGAGTTGCAGAATTAAAGAAAAGGTAAAATCCCATCATACACCAAATCCCTAAATTCATTAAACTTCCAATACAATTGCCGATAAATTAATCCAACTGAGTCGAAATGACAATTTACAGCACTGCTTACTAATGGCTGATTGTGGTCTACTGGATTTAAATATACATATGAAATTCCTCAGCTTCACCATTCTCAGGTACTTTCTTTCATTTTATTTGCTTATTGTACACCATCTTCGACTATGTTGTACAGACTGATTACTTAGAATTACTTAATCTAAACCTCTAATTCTAGCACAAAACACATTTTTAGACAAAATAAAATCAAATTCGTTACAAACATCGTTAAAGGATCGCAAACACAAGTTAAAACAATTATTGAATCCGAAGTTCGTTCTGTGAAACGGAATTGCCAGTAATGGGGAATTTCGGAACCGACGAGGAGGAGTGTTCCACGGAATTAGTTCTAGGAGTTCGGGATATTCCACATGGCCCATTATGAGGTCGAAGATGAACAGCCGTTGCAGTTTAATATGCCTGGCTGAGAGGGTTTCCAAATCGATCAACTTGCATCGGTCAGGATAAGCGGAAAGGTTGACTGGATAATTCCATGGGAGCCGATGCAATGCACACCTCATGAAACTTTTCTGAACCCGCTCAATTGCAAGAATATGCGTGACGTAAGATGGAGACCACACCGGTGAGGCGTATTCTAAGATGCTGCGAACTAGCGAGCAAAAAAGCGTCTTTAGGCAATAAACGTCAGTGAAGCCTGAAGTATGACGACGTATAAATTCAAGTACAGTGTATGCTTTAGCAATAACGATGCTCATGTGCTCATTGAACCTCAGCTTCGAATCGACCGTAACACCCAGATCACAGATAGAACTTACACGTTCCAGAGAATCCGATCCCATAGAATACTGGTGCAGAATAACGTTGTTGCAGCGGGTGTAAGTTATTACTTTGCACTTTTTGTTGTTTGTGCGCATGCCGTTGTTACCACACTAGGTTAGCAAACGGTTTATATCCTCCTGAACTTCAACACAATCGGCGGGGGAAATAATCACGCGGAAAAATTTCAGATCATCGGCAAATGCAAGTTTTGACGATGAAAGCAGTTCAAACAAGGCATTCACATAAATAATAAAAATAAGAGGGCCGAGAACACTGCCCTGGGGTACTCCAGATGGTATGTTGAATGTCCTGGAACGCACTGAATTCACAGTTACGAAAGCATCGCGATTAGACAGACACGAATAGAGCCATTCAGTGATCCATGTTGGAAATCCTAGGTGGCTAATTTTTCCAATGATGAGATTGTGCGGTACTGCATCAAACGCTTTCGCAAAGTCGATAGAAACCGAATCCACTTGTCGCTTTGCTTTCAGTTCACGTGATATCGTTGAAACGTAGCACATTAGGTTCGATGTTGTAGAACGGTGCTTCACAAAACCATGTTGAGCAACGGAGATGATCGGTGCAACAGCTCTGTATAGTACTGCGTAAATTAGTTCTTCGAAAACCTTACTGAGAGTGCAAAATATGGATACTCCACGATAATTTACGACACAAGTGTAACTTCCGGCCTTATGGATCGGTACTATGGACGCCGTTTTCCATGCAATTGGGAATGTTCTGTCCTGGAGTGAGCGGTTGAAAACTGCAGCGAAGGGCATGGCAAGAGTAGTGGCGCAATGTTTCAAAAATACAGGAGGTAGGCTATCTGTTCCTAGTCCTTTAGTTGTGTCGATACCTTCAAGAGCTTTCTGAACATCGTTCGTAGAAAACTGTATGCAAGCCAAACTAATGTCATAGGACGGTATCTGTTCAAAGGATCCGACGTTGAGCAGGAGAAGCTTTACTAAACACGCTTTCGAAAAATGTGGCAAAGAGATTGGCTGCTTCTGAGCTAGATTGAGAGGTAGTTCCATTGAAGTTGACAGAACCAGGAACGCCGCGACTAGCTTTTCGCTGCTTGATGTAATTCCAGAAGCAAGAAGGGTTTTACTTGACGGTTGTCTGAATCCTGACCAAATAGCTTTCATGCGTTGCCGAAAGGAGGGCTGTATACTCCGATTCAAGCTAGCGAAGTCTACTCTGTCGGACTCGTGTTTCGTAATGTAATATCGGTTACGCATCTTACGAAGATTGTTGCTACGGTTACGCAGATCTGGAGTCCACCACGGTTGGTTGAAAACTCACCAATTAATTAATTAAATTAATCGCCAATAAAATAGGATATGCCAGTTTTCATTTTGACCGAACGCTATCTGCACACTCAGATTATGTTACAGAAATCTGTAAAGTTTTACCGAATTCTCAAAAGCTGAACGTTCGGTAATCCGATTTTACGGATTTCGGTGAAATTTTACCGAAATCCGGTAAATTTTTTACAGATATCTGTCATCAGCATGGCTTCATGGCAGGTCGTTCCACTACTACCAATTTGATCTGTCTCACGTCGTATGTAACTGATAGCATGAATGACCGAGCTCAAACAGATGTCATTTATACTGATTTGTCAGCTGCTTTCGACAAACTGAACCATGCTATTGCTATTGCTAAGCTAAACCGACTCGGGATCAATGGCATTCTATTACAACGGTTTCAATCATATCTTACTGGTCGTCAACTCATGGTTGCTATAGGTGACTGCCGTTCCGATACTTCTTCAGCGACATCGGGAATACCTCAGGGTAGCCATCTTGGACCGCTGATCTTCTTGCTCTACTTCAACGATGTTAACCTTGTCATTGTGGGACCTCGACTATCATATGCTGATGATCTCAAACTCTACCTCCGTATCTGTTCCATTGCCGATTGTCACACTCTTCAGCGTCAGCTACATGCCTTCGCAGACTGGTGCATCGTTAATCGAATGGAAGTGAATCCTACTAAATGCTCAGTTATTTCCTTTTCTCGAAAAAAGGACCCGATCATCTTCAACTATAATCGATCAGGGATAGACATTGAACGGGTGAGCCACGTGAAGGATTTAGGCGTAATTTTGGACTCGCGACTCACTTACAAGCAGCATATTTCATATGTGGTCGATAAAGCATCTAGAACGTTAGGTTTTATCTTTAGAATCACCAAAAATTTTACCGATGTTTATTGCCTGAAGTCATTACACTCCTCGTTGGCCCGATCAGTTCTTGAATATTGCTCTGCAGTTTGGAATCCAAGCTACAACAATGGGGCTGAAAGAGTCGAATCCGTCCAACGCCAAATCCTGCGTTTTGCGCTTCGGTTATTACGTTGGAGAGATCCTTTCCATTTGTCTAGCTACGAGGATCGATGCCAACTGATTCATCTGGAGCCACTTTCGACACGAAGAGACACTGCCAGAGCTTTATTTATTGCCGATACCTTGCAAGGAAGAGTGGATTGCCCAACCATACTCGAGCAAATCAACCTAAATGTACGACCGCGTGCATTAAGGAATAATTCGATGCTGAGTCTACCTTTTCGTCGTACAAATCACGGAATGAATGGAGCAATCAACGGACTTCAAAGAGTCTTCAACAGGGTAGCCTCAGCATTCGATTTCAATGCACCACGTCAGACACTTCGGCGCAGATTTAGTCAGATTTACTCCGGCACAGTTAATCGTGAATAACAGTTTTATGTTTTTAAGTTATAATTATTGACTTGTATTTTAGATTTTATATTAGCATAACACCATTGGGACTGATTGAAGCCTGTTGGTTGATTCAATAAAATAATTCAACATTGGGTAAAACTTTACAGATTTCTGTAAAAAATCTAAGTGTGTGAAAACTTCTGCGCTTTGCTTGATCACCAATTATTTATATCTCGCGTATCATAAGAACGTAACTGCAGTGAACGATTTTCTCTTCCGTTAATATCTTGGCCGGAACGATACTTTTATTGATCATTCTGCTAGACTCAATCGTACTTCATCATACACACTTAGAAAATTTTACAGTATTCGGTAATTTGTTACCGAACTTTCAACAGCTGAACGTTCGGTAATCCGATTTAACGGATTTCGGTAAAATTATACAAATTCCGATAATTTTTTTTACAGATATCTGTTGAAAGTTCGGTAAAAAATTACCGAATACTGTAAAATTGTCTAATTGTGTACTGCATCGTTAAAAGGTTGTGAAATTGAATCAATTTGCCGCGATAATACGGAGAGAATTCGACAAGATAAAATCGAGCACTGCAGTTACGTACTTATTATACTAATTGCGACATTTGAAGTCTGTCATTTGAAACCTTTATAATGATACTATATTATAAAGCTAAATGAAATATGAAAATAAGAAATATATAAGAAGTCAATAAAAGTTCACAAGTGAGCGCTTCATTAGTTGGCTTATAGACTTAGAAATATCAGCAAATAATATTGGAAAAACAAATGAAATTGGGTACGAGTATTTTAAAAATATATTAAGGAGTAGTATTAATAGGTAGTATTATAGTGGCATGTTTCTTACAGTTAATCTGACCATCCGTTGATTTGTGAAGATACATGAAAATCATGACGAACCATATACTGCAGCCTACAGAAGAACGCATTTTGAACTATCTTATTTCAAATACGATTCGATACAAAGAGTCTATCAACGTGTCCCGCACAAGAATTTCGAAACCGATCGCGAAAAAGTTCCACCCGATGGAGGATTTGAGTGTAAGGAAATCCGACTAGAAATGACGCTGAAAACCGGAAAAGCTATCGCTATTATATAGCGATCGGAAGGTCACCCTATACGAAAAGAACAACCGTGTTTGAAAAGATCTCTTTGAACATTCTTGTACTCACCGAATGATTCCTATACTGTTTAAATTGCTTCCTGGGTGTGAATGATCAGAAGCATGAGCAGATACAAAGCTCCCACCCTACCTCCTTCACTTCTAATTGTTTTTCTGTAAGCATCGATCGTCGTGATCATCATCGACGCCATCATTAACGAAATCAGCAGTCTCTTCAACACTATCATTTACAGCCGTATCAACCAGTAAATGCCTTGTTTGTATACAAAACAACCACGCGTTCCCGGTCGGCTTTTTATCTGTAGAAAATGTACTAGGTGACAATTTACGTTCATCCAAATGTATAATTTACCGGCATTTTTCGCTCTCATCTCTCCGTCATATACTAAGAATCGTTTACAGTTGCTATGTGGCGTTTTCCTGTCCTGAGTAAACGAGAATAATGGGTGTGTTTGATGACGAAACACAAAAGCATCTGTTTGTTACTACCAAAACCTAACACATGATGAGAAATTCAGGTATCAGTGTTGATCATGTTAAGGCGTTTCCGTGTTCGGCTTTTGTTAGATTGTTCAAGCTTTAGTTTGTTAAATGATCACACCGAGGTTGAAATCAGTGAAGCTTAACTACAAGTCAATGCGATCTATTGGGCACGTGACGCAAAAATGTATATTTTTATGACCACTTCCCCATCATCCGATATTTTGCATGGAAATAAAACAAGTTTTGTATCAATCGATACAGTTTCAAACCCCTCCCCCTGCTACTTCCCGTGTGTGGCGTCCTTAATGGATGCCCCTTATGCTAGGCTCAGGCTAATCGTCGGTACTCGATGAACGGCGTGTGGAGGTTTGGATTTAGTTGGATTCATTAATTGATACCTGGTTTCATAGACCAAATTTTTGAATAGGAGTGCAGCACTTGTGGTTTATTATTTCCACAACATTGTAAAAAGTGCATTGCGCAAATGATAATTAGTTTTGAACTTCAATTGAATAATGTGAGGAATATACCTCTCAAGCTTTAGATGTTGGAATTAGAGTAATAGGGGAACTGGGGATAACCCTGGCCCCCTGAGCATTTTGATTATTTAAACAATACAGAGAGCTAATATCACTATCCTCATCACACAGAATCTTTGTCTAGGTAGTTTCTTATATTCTAATGTAGTATGTACGTTATCATCCTTTAAAAATGTTATTTCATGAATTACCGTTCTATGTAAAACCTAAAAAAAACGTTACTCCCAAACAGTGCGGGAAAGAGCGGCACTCCATGGCGGTAAGACTGGCATGCTTTATCAAAACAGTTATTTATTGTAATATTTCAGAATAAATTAATAGCGGAGTTTAGCGTGAAGGTATATATTTATAGTATGAATGATGAATAAGGGTTAATCCATGAATAACGTAATCTATTAAAGTAGTTTTTTAGTTTAAAATAATGTGCTTTTTTAAAATCTGAGGACGTTTTCCAATGCAGGTAGAATGAAAAAAACATTTGTTTTAAAATAGAAATAATTTACCAAAAATGGGTATGTGTCCCTTAACGCAGCCTAATATGCAACGATCTATAACATTTTTTATTATAACTCATAAAGTTTTTCAGCTGTAAGCGATATTTAGCTAGTTATACACTTGCTTAGAAACTTTTAATAAGACATTTGGTTGTATGTACCAGGAAAAGTTACAAAACTCATTTTATAAAGTCAGAAACTTTCGAGGGATATGGATGTAATGTCGGTCTAGAACCATCAAATTGAGTCTATTCATGGATGCAAATTCGTCCCATTCGATGGATTTTTTATTACCTGCAATCTTCGTAAGATTTTCTTTCTGATTCTATGATTTAAGGCATCTATCCATTTTTTTTATTCGCATTTCCCAACATTAATTTTCACAAAACAAACTAAACTTAAACTGCTTTGAAATACTTAAGAGATTTTCCTAAATGATTTATTGGCCCATTGATAATGAAATATAATAATTCACTCTACACAGGTTTTGTTTCTTTGGCTTTTGTTTAGCTTAGCCATTTGGAGAATATTCAATCGAAAGTCATACATTTCCATTGAGAATTTTACCAATAACAACAATTCTAATATACTATCCAGACAACAGGCCTTAGTTTGGAACAAAGACAACAAATATGTCCCTAACATTGGGTCCACCGTTTTTTTTGTTAATTAAATGTTATTTCATCTGTGTAAACTGTTAGTGTTTTACTTATGAATGTCTTGTGTGCCCGTTCAATCAATCATCTTCAAACTTTCAGGGAGTAAAATAAAACATGTGATGAATATTTTCCCATGTTTGTTTTATTCAATTTCAATTCCATATCCAAATGCACGAACCTTCTTCTTCACACTACTCATAAGGTCCTGTACAACACTTGGACGAACTTTTTTTTTGCGTGGCAATCCATTTTTTCTTCATATCTTCCTCCGATTTCACTTCCTTATTATGCTTCCGAAATGGTTCATTATGGCCCAGTACTTTTCATTTGGCCGCAGTTCCGGTGCATTCAGGGGGTCGAGATGCTTCGGCACGAAATTGACCTCCTTAGCCTTGTACCACTCCAAAACCTCTTTCTAGTAATGGCACGAGGCTAAATCCGACCAGAAAATCGTAGGACCAACGTGTGACCTCAGAAGATGAAGTAAACGCTTTTGGAGGCATTCCTTTAGGTACACCTGCCCATTGATCGTTCCAGTTGTCACGAATGGGGTGCTCCGCTTTCCACACGAGCAAATTGCTTGCCAAATCATATATTTTTTGGCAAACATTGACATCTTCTGTTTTGTAAATCAGCATCTGATCGAGTTACCGGCATGTAAATCTAATTTAGTTGGAATTATTATTTACAAAACTGTGTGCAACTGCTTTACCAATGTATCAAGAATATGAATTGACCATAACCCATGTGATGATGATGATGATGATGTGAACTACCATCTAATGTAGAAAGGCAACTGCCTATAGCACTGGACTGTTTTAATTAAACGATTTGATCAAGGTTGTTCTGTGGTAAATGTTTCATCATGTTCCTGTATGAAGAGCCAAAAACGTATTGTGGGCCCGTAAGCAGATACACTTATGCGCAACCCGAAGCTACAGGGGTCTAGAGAGAATCTCCTTCCAGAAACAAGTTCGCAGAAACCACAACAAAACCGAACCCTCGCCAATTAAAAAGTTCCATTAGATGGGGAGAAGAGCCCTTTATTCACGAAATGTTAACAACAGGAAGTTGGCAGTCCCACTTTTCCTATCCAAATCGTTTCAATTGGCTACTCTGATGGTCTCTCTTTTTATCCCAACATATGGTGTTACATAAATATATAAAAAAACTCAAAGAAATTAATATGATTTTCTTACCTTGATATTGAATTCATCTTACCTTGAAGCTTGCGTTAGCATGTTTGGCTAAAAGTAAAATTGGTTAGGGTTCCTCCTCACTTACTGCTTCAACCTTCCTTCGATGTAGGGTCCATATTATCGTCTCGGTGTTTCTGCTTTTGAAGAGCTGACTTTGGTAGCGCATATCGAGACTCACAATGTGTCATAAGACACCGCTCTCGGCCATGGAATAGGAAAGAGAACAGGAGAAAGGAGAGAAGCATTAGTAACTGGTAACATGCTATGCGCTCAAAAGTCTCACATTCATGGTGATATACGCAAAGTCTCACATTCATGGTGATATACGCACAACGGCCGTTCAGAATGGTTCGATGGATGCATATGAGAGATCATTCCCGATGAGTTTCCTCTCGTTTACTCAGAAGACAAGAAACATTTTTCTACGTGCTACATTTGGGAATATCAGGACAATGATCCTCCATCGCATCTTCAAGTGGTCATTACAAGCTGTCCATTTGGTTCAGGCACTTATGAACGTTTATGTGGCAGCCTATTCACTCATGAAATCTGGCGCGACCAACTCGACAGAACGCGCCCATACCCCTTTCTGAACCGAAGGGCAGGGGGTTTGGCCATAACCCATGTGCCTCCCAAACACTTAAGTCCAATCGACACGAAAATGCAAAGTGATACATCAGGATGGACGACAGTAATATCCCAAAGCAATTAAATATTATACAACGAATACTACGTTGTTCAATGGGTTGGTTTTGTCAATATAGAGTTGGTTGTCGCAACATTCTAGTCACTGAGAAGATAAAGATGACACCTTACTGTAACGGCGAGTGGACTAATGTTGCGGCTCTTTTCGACCCGGTTAAAGCGACGGCTGTTGCGAATAAGGAATTGGAGACGGTCAAAAATAAAGTCGTATGGTCGGTGGGGATTTCAATGCTTGCACAGAAGAATGAGGCAGTAAATGTACCAACACGAGAGTTTTAGCGTATTGAAAGTTCTGTCAAAGGTAAAGGTCATATTGCCCGACGAAGGTACCATCACCACCCCTGTTGATTGAATCATTTAGCTCCTACCCTCAACACAATCGGGTCCAAGGGCCCGCAAACTCTACGATTCGTTATTGTGTAGAAATTCTGAGTGTATAATAATGGACGATGAAACGTATGTGAAACTAGATTACAAAACGCTTCCCGGACCACAATTCTATACTGTAAGCGGAGACAAAGACATTCCCGAAACGGAGAAGGCAATTTTTACCGAAAAATTCGGTAAGAAGGTTATGGTCCGTACATCACAACGGAAACGATGAATACTCAGAAATACGTTAAGAAATGTCTCCAGAAGCGATTATTGCCGATGATCAGGCAACACGAAGGTCAAGTAGTGTTTTGGCCTGATTGAGCGTCATGTCATTACGCAAAGGACACTTTAGAACGGTACAAAAGTCAAAATGTATGTTTCGTGCCGAAAGACATGAATCCGCCGAACTGCCCGGAGGCACGGCCAATCGAGACTTTTTGGACTTTAACCAAAGCAAAGCTTCGAAAATTCATAAAACCAGCGGACGACATCCAAAAATTCTTCCTTATCTGAATTGTCATCGTCACTACTTCAAAATTTCACTGTACTTTCAGTACACTTTTGAACTTCTCCTCTATTATGATCCCACCCAGATCCCGGCACATGATCTCTACTTTCTGAGATAGCGCTCTAACAGTCCCCTCTTCCAATGGATATTTTTAACGAGCTTTTTGAAGGCAGTGCTCTGATTTATCTGACCGAATTAAGTATGTAACTCTAAAGAGTAGAAAAGCATATGACGATATAAAATCTGCTCTTGAGCAAAACTGAGTTTTGACTATTGATGTGCAGCTAAAGATGTTGAGGAAAAAAATATGCTTATATTAATGCGATAATTGAAATTGAAGTTTAATTGTATTAAAGATTATAGTCGAAAAAAATGCAAACCTTTTTTTGTGTATAACTTTTTATTGCATGGGTAAAATTTGATGAAATTTTGAGTAAAACTAGTTCACGTCACAATCTGTCAAGTGGTTGTGGCAGATGAGGGATTACTTCCAGCGAAATCCGAGACATCAGATTCAGGGCGTGGCCAAGATGGTCAATTCTCCCGCCTGATTTGTCCAGCAGACAATTAGGCGGGCCGGATTTCGTGTCTTCAAGGTAAGGAAGGCGCCTCACAGAACCAGAATAATAAATAGAATACGGTGGCCAAATCCTGCGTCAGGAAACTGTACCGCGGTGGTCGGTACAGCCGAAATGCATCGTAATGGACCATTCCCGCCTGGATGTTCTGGAAGTATAAGGTCGACAAATTTGTCAAGGAGTACCGGGTATAGCAAGCGATCTGTGGGTGCGGTAAATTAGAGCGTACATAACGACTGGCACCATCAATACTCAAATATCTAAAGAAGAATGCCTCCAGAAGCGCCTGCTGCCTTTCCTCCGGTCCCACGAAGGTGGCACTCTATTTTGGCCAGCGTGGTACGAAGCCAACAATGTTGTTTTTTTCCGAAGGAGGGAAATCCAACAAACACGCCAGAACTTCGCCCAATAGAAAAGCTCTGGGCGATTATGAATGGCAAGCTCCGGAAAACAAAAAATGAAATGAACAAAAAGTAAAAAAAAAAAAATGTTTAAAACTATTCATGGACATTCCGGTCATTAGAACTGTTCCTTTTCCCTTTGGACTGCTTGTTGCACTGCAGGATAAATGTTTTTAAGAACTGCTCATTTCGTTTCGTGTAATTTTCGGCTACACTTCTTATAAGACCGGGTCATAGGGACAACATGAGCAATGAATGTATAGGGAGATATCATGTAGTCGCCACAATTCGGGCACATCTTGGAACTTCAACCGTCACAATCGGCAAACATCGGCACATCTACAATATACTTATGATATACACACTGAGAAGAAAATACGTAATGTAGATGAGCCTTGTGACCTACCCAATTTGCCGAGTGACTAATCCCTTGGAGGATATGCTATGTGCTGACCATAATTTGAAACCGTCTAAATATTGTGGAGCGAGGTTTTCAAAATTTGTATCAATCTTATGCAGAATGAAGAGATTGGACTGCAAATAAATTGGATTTTTTCGTCATATTGTTTGCTTACAACTTATTGCAAATACAAACATAACAAATTAACCTACTCATAAATAAATTCATAAACCTTTTTTTTAAATTGAAAAGCGATGAAATTAATACAGAAACATGAATTCTATTTTGAAGAAAATTGGCCTTCTGCAATGGACTAGGATCACCAACATAAGAAATAATTTCTCTTAAAAACTGAATGATCATGAAACATCAACAACAAGAAAATAACACATTTTTTTAAGTTTTAGTTTATGATAGAAATAAATTTATATAAGTTCTATTCCGATGCGAATATTGATTAAAACGAACTTAATGACGTTACTGATCATTCTCTGACATCCCTTATGAGATTTTTAGATAGATGTAAAAACATTTGCACTAATTCATGAAATGAGCGGAGCAATGAAGTGGCGCTAAACCATACTGAATAATATCAAATCATTTTGTCGCGGAATTGGCAGCAATTCATTTCTCCTTAGAAACTGTTGCCTCGCTTACACCGGATCAATACTTCATTTTCACGAATAGTCTCAGTTCTATAGAGGCTATTCGCTCCTTAAGGCCGGTAAAGCACACCTCTTAATTTCTTATGAAAATACGAGGTCTTCTAAGTGCTCTATCTTCACGTTCTTTTATTATCATCTTTGTTTGGGTCCCTTCTCATTGTTCGATTCCTGACAATGAGAAAGCGGACTCGCTTGCAAGAGTGGGCGCTATGGAAGGCGATATTTATAACCGACAATTCGCCTTTCACGAATTTTTCTATATTTTTCGTCAGATATCAATCGTAAACTGGCAATATAAATGGAGTAAAGGAAATTCTATCACTCCTAAGGTGTCTAAGAAATGTTGGTTCAGGGGATTGGATGTGGGTCGAGACTTCATTCCTGTGATGTCTCGCCTCATGTCTAATCATTATTCTTTGAACGCTCATTTATACCTTGTTGCGCTGAGTGACAGCAATCTCTGTGAATGCGGACAGGGTTACCAGGACGCAGATCATGTTATTTGGTTTTGTACTGAGCATCGCGGAGTCAGATATGAGCTTTATGATTCCCTTCGGGCTCGAGGTAGACAACCCAATGTACCGTTTCGAGATATTTTGGCTGCACGCGATCTAGAGTTTATGAAACTCATTTATGTGTTTTTGACTAACATTAGCTTTAGATTGTAGTTTGATTAACTTACTTGTTTAGGTTCAATTTTTGAGGTGTGTGTGAATGTGGTTGAGTGTGTGTGTGTGAGTGAGTGATTTTTTCTAATTAAAGACGTTTAGTTAAAAAAATTGTAATTTGAAGTTCTAGATATAAGAAAACCATTGTTCCTTATGCTTTGTTCAAAATTTCCACCCCAATTTTCCCATCCTTAAAATTGTTATTCCTATTAACCTCGAGACGACCGCAAGTAATCGGTTCTATCCCCTTAACCTTAGTTCTAAGATAACTGATGTATATAAACATGAAAACTTGGCTCTGTAAAGTTGATTCGATTGAGCCTGTACAAATAAATGAATTCGTAAAAAAAATTATTAAATCAGAACAATGATGTTTAAAGTTCCAATGAAGGGTATGCGCTTCGTCAATCAGAAATAGTATTGAACTCATTCAAACTTGCCATAACAGCGGCCATTTGTGGAACCTTTCAATTATGTCTATATGAAACGAGAATAAAAAATGAGGTGTAAAAAATAGATCTGCCATTCAAACGAACCATTGTGGAGGCATTTACCTACAAATCGAAAAAAAAAAAACATGATCGCAATATTGAATCATACGAACGGAGTTTGTTGAATAGTAAAGAAGATGCTAAAGTAACAATGGATAGCAATATTTCCACGGGTTATTAAGTAATAGGTACACAAGGCAGACATTGACATTGAAGACCATACGTGTTTGCACACTTATTGATATTATTTCTCGGTATACCGCTTTTCAAGTTTAAGGGTAGTGTAGTAGTAGCATGAGAGAAGGTGACCCACGTCTGAGACTCAACGGGTGCTTCTCTATAACCAGGAAGGTAAGTCGTAGCCGCACCCGGTGTATTACTGCACACAGTTTAATGAACTTATGCTTATCGCATATCGTCACGTCAGTCAGTTCTACGTCAGCTTACAATCAGTAATGACGGTATGGTGATGTTCAAAGTAATAAGTTATTCAAGTTATTTGAAATGCAAATGACTTATTCAAAAGCAAATAGAGAAGTTGGATATTGACGAGAGTGGTGAAATGCGTACAGAAATTTATGAAATATTGACCACTAGAACATCGTCCGTTGTATTTTTGCTATCACTTTGCGGAACTTTTCAACTTATTCTTCTCCAGGTTTATTATGCATTTACTGTTAATAAAATATTCGACCGTGCATCGTTAAGTTCAAGTTCATCTTTTGGGAGTAACGTACGGGATCGTTTAAAAGTTTATAAGCGAAGTGTCGCTGATGAGACACATCGGTCATAATGAATGAAAGTATACTTTTTGCGAATAATGGTTTGTTTGATGACGATGATGACAAAGCTCCGCCTTCGTGCACGTTTGTTTATTTACCCACGAGTACATCAACCCGCATGTGGGACTACTTTGAACTCAGGTGACTCGGTTTGAATCATTGGAGTTAATTCTTTGAACGGTGGAAAAGACATCGTGATTTTCCTCATACGCATATTTGAACGTTAGGGTGGAGCACTATTTCGACAGAAACAAAAAATCCGTTTTCCTTCGCTATAACTCTATCGTACTCTATCTGAGTGGCTTGATTTTTAGAATATATAGTGCCACACTTACAAACATTCAAGTCGTTTAATTTGAACGGCTGACTATTAACGATAGAAGGCAGGAATTAGCTCGCAGGCCAAGAAGTGCTCCACTCTAATACTATTAATGTTCCATTTGGAGTTAATGGTTCTATTTTGGTCTGGAAGAACATTAGAATCAACAAACGCACCCCATAGTCTATACTAGTTGATTTTTTGGCACTTAAACACAACAAAAACACTTAAATTTCCATATGACGATGAGTGTTGCGAAAGTTCAAAGCAGTGCACAATGGCCGGACTTTTATGAAATTTTAGTTTTACAAACAATTTTATTCGATTCTTTAAATAATTAGTACACTGATAGGCAAAATAAAGTGCCCACCTATTCGTTTTTTCAATTTCTATCATTTACTTGGTTCAAATTAAAGTAAACACAGTGTAGTTATTTTTCTTATTTTATTTTTTATATTCTTTTTAAGTTTCACTTATGGAATACTGAAAAAAAATGAGTTTTAGTTAAAGAAAAACAAAATCAATTTGTGTTGAAGAAAAAAAAAAAACAGTGACAAAATAAAGTGCCCACTTCAAAAATCGATGTTTTCGATAAGTTTCCATTGGAAGACCCCTCGATTGTTTATGTTTTGATATTGTGACATGTTTTAAAGCAAACGGCTCAATTTGGTGCATTTGTATACGTGATCGCATTTGATTCTATTGAAAAAAATGGAGAACGCAGTGCTTTCGAAAGCAATTCCCTTGTGTATCCGAAAATTGGTCGTTCGTGATGTGCAAAACGGTGAATCGTACCGGGCTGTCGCTAAGAAGTACAGTATCAGTAAGGCAGCGGTTAGCAAAATTCTTCTGAAGCTTAAAACGTTTGGATCAGTGGTGGATCGCCCTGGCAGAGGCAGGAAGCGGAAAACGAATGCGAGAACGGACACCAAGATCATGCGCGAAGTCAAGAAGAACCCGAAGGTAACTGTCCGCGAGATCCAGGAAACCCTTCAGTTATCAGTTTCCGGTCGAACTGTTCGTCGCCGTCTCGTAGCACAGGGGTTGAATAGCAAACTTGCCCGGAAGCGCCCATTTATCAGCAAGGCAAACAAAGCCAAACGGCTTAAATTTGCTAAGGAGCATGCTGATAAGCCCCAGAGTTCTGGAAAATGATTCTCTGGACGGACGAATCAAAATTCGAGCTGTTTAGCCGAAAGCGGCGGGTTCGTGTTTGGTGCAGATCGGGAGAGGAGCTTCAGGAGCGCCACATCCAAGACACGATGAAGCATGGAGGAGGAAATGTGATGGTCTGGGGGTGTTTTTTGTGGGGTGGAGTGGGAAGCATTGTGAAAATCGACGGGATAATAACGGCAGATTCTTTCATCAACATCCTGCGAGAAAATCTGGAGGTTTCGCTGATCCAGACGGGCCTTGAAGAAAAGTTCGTATTCCAGCAGGACAACGACCCGAAGCATACTGCCAAGAAGACCAAGTCTTTCTTCCGGTCTTGTCGGATCAAACCGCTGGAATGGCCTCCACAATGCCCGGACCTCAATCCCATCGAGAATTTGTGGGCGATTCTCGATGCCAGGGTTGACAAAACTGGTGTTACCAATAAAAATAACTATTTTCAATTATTGAAATGCTTTTAGTTTACTTTAATTTATGTTTTCTGTAGCCTATATGAAGTGGGCAATTTATTTTGTTTTTTTTTCAACACAATTTTTTTTTTTCTTTAAGTAAAACTCCATTTTTTTTGCAGTATTCCATAAGTGAAACTATAAAAGAATATAAAAAATAAGATAATAAAAAAAATACAGTGTTTACTTTAATTTGAACCAAGTAAATGAGAGAAATTGAAAAAAAAACGATGAGGTGGGCACTTTGTTTTGCCTATCAGTGTAAATATGGATATCATAAAAGATTTTATTCTCGAGTATATCATAGCATAGCAGAAAACAGCAACAAACCACATACCTAAGTTCTCCAACAAGATTGCGCCCTTCACATTCAACAAAAGTTACGTAGGCCGGGTGCAAAAAAAAGCCGTACTTTAGCCCTAAACAATTATAGCCAGCTTTCTCGCCAGACGTAAACTCAATGGACTTTTCTATTTGGGTCATTGCTTTCCCGAAACGGATCTAGGTAATCATTTTAGCGAAATGTGACCGAATTGAACTCTAAGTCTATCCTGTCATACTTTAATATATTAGTCTTCTTTCTTAGTGTTTCGAGCTTATCCCTAGTAGCACACTTGTTGCCATTTTGGTTGTCATAACATAAATATGACTTGCTAAGTCATAATCAAGTTACTACAACTTATAATGACCGTAGTGTGCTATTTGGGTACAGCTTTCACAATTAGCTTATTACTTGCTCTCAACTTAGTGTGCTGAATGCACTTCCATTAATTTTTATTAATTGGGAGCTTTGTATGCCAGGTACCATTTTTGCATTATCATGGTTATGTGGCAAGTACAATCCTTTGTTCAGGGCGTCGAGCAATTTCAAGAATCACACCGGGAATCGAACCCAGCCACTTCCAGTAGGGTGTTGTTTTTAGCTGCGCCTTTGCCGACTGAACTAAGAGAAAATCTTAATATATTAGTAAGAATACCCGAAAAGAACCAATAAAAAAATTTGATTTTAATTCAAAGGAATGACGATTTATTTTTGCTTCACACGACCCTGTAAACGTGACGCTATTGTTGTAGGATATAGTAATATTGCCGTTAGTCCCGGCCCATGTTTCGATGGGTTCGATATGTAGGGTCCAGGTCGTCTCTTTGGCATGCCGAACCAGCTCAAGTGGCTGAAAGTTACGTTGATACAGCAGAAACAAATGTGCAACAGGACACCATCTTCGGATGGTCGAGCTCTTCGGATAATAGTTTGTTCAATTAATCGTCGCTGCGAATTACCGATTACGCAGCTACAAAGCAACACCATGTTGGGCATAGAGTATGGTTGTATTGGATTGCCACACAAGCATGAGCATGAGCATGATTGACCGCCCGAGGTTGCTACTTCGTTATTGCCAGATCAGCTGTTATTACACAGAGAACCAACAGATGATGCTTAGGACCAACATACATCTTCAATGTGTAAAAACTGGTAATCTAAAACCAAGGCAATACCGGCGCCGGCTCCATCCGTAAGGAAAAGATAGGAATATGTTGACGTGATACTCGCTTTATGGGAAGCCGAGAACACCCCTGCACTTCCACTAGAAAACACTGGGATTTGGCAGCAGGATTGGGTAGCAGCAGGGTTCGTTTTGGTTAACGATAAGCTGTCAAGTGAAATATTTGAAAATTAGTACCGATATCCGCTTTGAACCGATTTAAACCAACAGTAACGATGCTATTGGGGCCACTCACAAAGTGTGATTGTGGTTTTTCACTGCGAATACAAAGTGATTTTTTAATAATGCTGAAAAGCCGATTTTGACCGGTTTAAACCAACAGTAGGGATGCTATTGGGGCCACTCACATAGCGTGATGGTGGTTGTCATAGGGAAACTAGAAAATGTTTAATGCTGGGAAGCCGTTTTGGACCGATCTACACCAACAGTAAGGATGCTATTGGAGCCACTCACAAATTGTCATTGGGAAAAAGGAGTGATGTTTAATAATGCTGAAAAGCCGATTTTGACCGGTTTAAACCAACAGTAAGGATGCTATTGGGGCCACTCACAGAGTGTGATAGTGGTATTTCATTAGCAAAACACGTCAATTCATCTCAACGCCTGAGAGCCAACTTGGACCGATCTACACCAATAGTACGATGCCGCTGTAGTCATTAAAAAATGGGACAGTGGTTTATTTGTTCCGAGATAGGGTGGCCCAACGAGCATGACGAACGAATAATTTGGATCACAATTAATTATATACTCACCACCGACCCATCTTACCCGGCGAACCACGAATTTTCATGCGCACTCGATCACTCGCGCAACGAACAATAGGCAACCGAAACAATAGACAAAACGCTACGCCCGATAACAAAATATTGCGGAACAAAGTTAAGACACAGCCGATTCAACCAATTGAACTGATGGTCGATGCAAAACTATTAAAAATAAATTTTATTAATATAAATACAATTGGTAACAATTACCTGTCTTGCTCTATGTCCTTGAGAGCACTTACTACCTCATGAGTCACCTGTACCCAACTCCGCAGGCGTCCGTCCAGTTTCTCACTGAAACTGTTTCATATAATGACATCAAAACTTTTCCGCAAATAACAGAACGAACACTCTTTATGTAGATCGAGAGCGTACACCTCTTCAAAAAAAAAAAAAAAAATAGATACCGAGCTATGCCCGATAGCAAAGGCAGTTCGCAACAAAGCATCGAACACGCACTCACGCCACCAAATAATAAATCTGGTAGTTTTGGATTGCCACACAATCATACTAATGCAAAAATTGTACCTAGCAACGAAAGCTCTCAATTAATAACGGTGGAAGTACGTTTAGAACACAAAGTTAAGACCAAGCGCAATGGGCAAATTGTGAAAGTAATAAGCTTGAAATGCAAAAGAAAACAAATAGTGGTCGGTTATATCAGGGATATAACAGCAAGGTTTACGTAGGACGGCGTCGGTTTATAGTAATAATGGTATCCAGGGTCCTGCATTTATTTTTTCGAGCAGTTTCATCTTCGATTTATTCATAGCACTTCTCGGCATCGTGTCTAATAACCACTCATCCTTTCAAGAATGATTTGGCTATAGCCTTAATTCGTTTCGGTTATTCCATATTCAAAACAATAGAATTCCTACTATAAAGATATCCTTAGGTTATGATTCAAATAAGCCAACAAAATTTTACTTTGCGATGAATACATTATGCTTTAGTTGGGAACATAAAAATTTATGTCTCAAAAATTGGGGCTAGGAGTTTCTTGTTAAATCACTGTTTGTGTTTCTATGTAAACGGATAATAAATAACGAGAAGGTATTTTCTGTATATCTTGAATGCACTATTTGGCATATCGGTTCACTTTTGCCAAGCCTAGATCATTTTAAGATCGTGACGAAAATATCTTACTCAAGTTAGTACCTATAAATTGATAAATAAAGTCTCAACTGCTTCTGAATAAATCGGTCATCTCATCATGATTGCAAAATAGTTTTGTCAGTTTTCGATGTTACATAGGCCGAATAAAGGAGCAAGACTGACGTGACATCCCATCACCCTACTACAAATTAAATATGCACTACTATTTTGAATAAAAATTCATACAAATATGGATACACTGGCAAGATAAATAAACAAATGTTGTGTACAACGGAAAGTCTTTGGCGCATTTTAACCATAATCAGGTAGTGGCCAGAATTGATGTTTGAGCCGCGTTAGGTCTAGGCATCGGTAATATCCGAGAAGTGCCATCCATCGATTAAAATGGTTGATTTGTGATACGGTATGTTGACCGATATAGGAGGCTGTGCTGGAAGTAGGATCGATGAGTCTGATGCCGTTTTCGTTCGTATACTGGTGTGCACTGAGCATTCTTCTAACTGGTATGAATTCCTCCTCTCAGACGACCGAGCATCGAGATCTTCGATAACGATTTTGACGCCATAGCTTGAGTAGCTGTTGTATTCTCGTTCCAGTTGCGCGTAAAAAGCGTCCTTATCGACATCGTCACTTCCTAGGTGAGGGCTGGACACCTTGATTATTCTGACATGGTATAAACGGCATTTGGACATTTTAATGGTGAGTTAACAACCAAGGAGGGTGCGACCGACCTCCGGTCCTCACAAGTTCCTATTTCACGCATCCACTAGTCATATGGAATCACCTTTGAATTCCCCAACCACGGAGCTAAATTTAGCTCAATTTGTTTTTCAGCAGTTTAGCTTGACATTTAAATTTGCACTTATGGTCTTCTACTACTATTTTTATGAAAGACATACGCTCATAAGCATAGTATTGGAGATTGCGATTCGAAGAGCGGGGATAGACACGAGTGGCACGTTTACAAATCGAAATCGAGGTGGTTTACAAATTCGTGTATCTGGGCTCATTGGTGACCACAGATAACGACACCATCAGAGAAGTATAAAGGCGCACTATGGCTGGCAATCATGCCTACTTTGGAATCCGGAGGACGCTAAGATCCTCTACGTCCACGAAGCATGAACATTGCTCGTGCAGGACCAACGTGAACTTGATGTCTTTGAACGAAAGGTGTTGCGCACGAGCTACGGTGGAGTGCAAATGGAAGACAGAACGTGGAGAAGGCGAATGAACCCCGAATTGCATCAGCTGCTGGAAGAACCTCCCATCGTATACATCGCTTAAATTGGTCAACAACGGTGGGCTGGGCATGTTGAAAACAAACCGACGGGCACAAGAAGAAGAGGCGCAACTTTTTAAAACATGTGTTTTAGAATAATCTGTTACTTTTCAGAAACAAAACAACTTTTTATTGAAATTTTGTGAAACATTATTTTTACAAATTTGGATCTACTTGAACTATTAGGATATTAATACATACCGCATTAATGTCTTCTGCAACGAAATAGTGAATGTTTAAGATATATCCTGGACATATGTATATTATATTTAAAAATGATCATTATGCCAATATTTAAAAATTACATACAATAACAAAGGACAAGGGGGAAATACAGGGTGCCAGACGAAGTGTAGGCTGAATGAGGGATTCGTAGTTATCTGGCCCAAGTCATGGATGACAATTGTACCTTCCTTGATCGAAATCATGAAATCGAGATCCGCGAAGGTATAATTGTGTTCCGACAGTCTACAATCAGTTTGCTAACCTCATTTTCGACAAACCACCAGACCAGAATTCCAAATGTGTATTGCATTCTGTGCTTAAGTGCTTCTGCTTACGGGACCACACCCTCGATTTTGGCCCTTTATACAACGTAATAGTGAGGATTACAGGTATGTACAGTTCGTTCTTGCGATTGGGAGGAACCGTACGCCAAGGCAAGTCCTGCGTTGGTAGTGGCTTTTTATCACATTAAATAAACAGCCTTTGATTCTATATTTACACATTCTGTTGTCAATTGGCCGACACTCAACCACGCGATTTTGCATTTCGCCTATAAAAGCGATAAAATCTTTATTGCCGCAGCTTTGGTACCGTCCATCCTAACCAGAAAACCTCCTGCAGCACTACAATATCGAATATGTCTGAAAGAATGCGAGTACTTTCCAGGATATTGAGAAACTAACAGCTCCAGTTTTCAATCGTTGTTCCGTTTTCGTCATCTTCGCCGATTGTTCCGGGCCGTATTACCATTGTATGTTTCCTGTTCTTATGATTTTACGACTGGCTTGTGGGAGTCTGCACCGCCGGAGGACCATCGTGCACAGCACTGCTTAGAGTCCTACGCTGGTATGAGAACGATCATCAGTCGCCCTTAACATGGTCATTTTTCAGATTTTGTTTTTCTTCGTCTTATTCTTGAGTTAAGGAAAAAATGTTCTACAATCCTCCGTTGTTAAGTTATCAATTTATTCAATATGTGATGTCGGGGAAAATTTTAAAATTTCAATTGGTTTTCCAGGAAATCTGGAATCTGGAATTGGCATAATCTCTATACTAAATTTCATAAAAATCTGTCTCACATCAACCCAAACTTGTGCGACATTAAGAAAAAATTTCAACGATTTTCGTGTAACTAATCGGTAAGATTTCGTGCATACTCTTGAACTAATGGAAACTGTTGTAAATGTAGAGCTTTAAAACTGACGGTTGATGCTGAGAATGTATTTGGAAATATTAAACGGATGTGATAATAGTTGAAAAAACTATCGATTTCATTTTAAATTTTTTATTGGTTACTTTAATTCACTATTCTTTATTATTAATACATTTGAAAAATATCAACCATAGTAATAATATAACTTATCTAATATTATTTTATGCCTTTCACCCTTTTTCGAAATTATTTTCTTCTCACCAATCGTTTGTTTTGATGAGTTTAGCAACATAAGTTTATTCTGAATGGTTAAATAGGTTTATTTAGGTGAATACGACTTAAGGGAACACAAAACCAGCTGATCACAAAAGCAATCCAAGTATACTATTTAAAATTATTCCATTCATCGATATATTCTGTGCCTTATTTTATCTCGTTGATTTAAACAGTGTCTGTACAGTTCCACTTTCAATTTTACCTCTTTCCCTGGTTTTGTTCTTATGTTAGCATTCCCGTTCTAGTATTAAAATAGTTCGTGAAAGTCAATTCGCCTCTTTCTACAGAGAGATTGGAGTTTTTCTTTTTTTTAAGATCACTATAGATTCAAAAAAAAAAATTGGATTGTTATTGTTGCGGTGTTATTTGAGGATCTCATGCTTAGAAAAGGAAACAAAATGGCTAGAAATAAGACAAATCAAGAATTGGTTGCTGGATTTAATATACCTAAGAAATTGTAATATGTTTTGTTCTTTGTTGGATGGTGTAACAATCTCACTTGACTTGCTATAACACACACAGAGTTTCGAAAGACAACAAGAGATGAATTTATCTTAAAGCGTTAAATATCATTTTCTTATCTGTGTAGTATCGCCCTGTTTATGGCTTGCTCTAATATATCAATTTTTTTTTCTTTGTTATGCTATCCTTTAGAATGCTGCCTAAGACTTTTTTTTTATCTATTGCTGGTGACGACCTAAATTTCAAACTCGCTTCGAGCAGCATTAAATCTTAGCGCCAAGAGCTACTGTATTCAATAATGTTTGACACATGGTTTCAGCAGGTGTATGATGCTAGGGATTAGCCGTAAAATTCCAATAGCAAAAGTGCGATTGTGGTTCAAGATATTACTCGTTTGAACAACACAACGTCCAGTTGCATCTATTCGTTTCAATATAAAAATATTAAAATAGGTCAAATTAATAACAATTATGCAAAGATAAACCTTTCAAGGCTGAACGAATTCTAGCGTTACCTTTTAAATCAACGTTTCTGATATGGAAAACAGTCACAATTGACGATTTGCCTTAGCTGTCCTCGCGAACTACACCACTTTCGAGTAAAGAAATATTTCCCTAAGCAACTGATTGTTTATAAAATCAGATATTTCTGTTTGAATAGGTACGCTTCAAACATTCGAAGTTAAAACAATTTTTGGAAAATAAAAATTGGTCGGTAGGTTTTGGTGGGATCAAGTTTATACGTGTATAAGTTGTTTTATATCAATATACTTTTAACAAGTTTAGAGCAAAGTTGAAGAATTCTGCCATGACACAGAGAATTAAAAACATAGGATAAGAACTGTCATGGAAACACGACTGAATAGGAAGTTTTATAGAAACATGAAATTACAAATAATTAGATAACTTATCAGCATGATGTGGTATCAATGAGCTCTATCAAGAACAATTTTTTATTTTTCTACACATTATTCACACGCCTTGAAT
This sequence comes from Aedes japonicus, assembly GCA_034211315.2. Classification (NCBI taxonomy): domain Eukaryota; kingdom Metazoa; phylum Arthropoda; class Insecta; order Diptera; family Culicidae; genus Aedes; species Aedes japonicus. Next base: position 96,630 of record JASCZW010000420.1, on the reverse strand, counting down.
AAAAATCTAATGTTTAACGAAGACGATTCGTTCCAACCAGGACATTTAATACACAGAATTATGTTATTGAGAGATTACCATTTCCGAAAACTTTCAAACGAAAGAGTAGTATGAAAATTAAAACAGTTTTTCTTGATTTTTTTTTTTTAGATAAGCTTAAGTTTTACTCAATCAAGGAAATAGACGTGTGTTTATTGCAATCGACAGTTCATAAAATGGCTTATATATTTCATACTATGTCTAACAGTACAATAACAAATGGGGTACTGTTAAACATTGATGGGCTTGAGTAAGTTTTGGTGGAAAAATGCCAATAACAAACGATATTCAGCCAAATAAAATGACACATGCGCAACTAACAATACTGCCCATAAAATCATAACTGTCACAGCTTTGCTCGATATCCTGGTTTAATGAGGCCGTTAGGCTTTTATGGGCAGAAGAGCAATTATGCAGTAGTTACTGTATTATTAATCTAAACGTTTCATCAAAAGGCTTCACCATACAGGTTGCACTCATGCAAGCTGAGTCATCAACATCATCATCAACATCATAGTATGTTATTCAATTTGCATAAACATTATTGACCAATATTCGACGCGAAAAAAAGAACAAAATTACAATTCCTCATAATAACATTTTATTTTAGGCCTTCGATTTAATTCAAACAAGCCTGATACCAGTCTAGAAACAATGGATTACAGGCATTTAAAAGAAATGTTATCTCTTACCTTAGTTTCGGCAATTGATTTGAAAAGGGCATTTCTTTACAACAATTGAAAAACTAAAGCTACTTTTTCTTATACCGACACTTCAGTTGCCATGACAGTTAAATAAACGGAACAAAACCAAACCGCTTTTCATCCTGGTTGAATACGTAGAAGTAGCTCGGTTAGCAAAGAATGGTTATTAGATTTCTTTTCTTCGTTGGATAATGAAACTTTAAAGGATTTTTCGATCTCGTTGCTAAGCAACAATCGAAGTAGGTAATTGTTTGTCAAATCACGTTCTCTGCATGACGCGATTGTTCACATTTAGCAGAAATTTATAAAGTAAAACATTTCTTACAATTAGTAGTGTCGCCAATTTTACTTTCGCTTTTATTCAAACAACATTTTGATGTGTGCTATTACCTAAACTTGGTTTCAGACAACTAAGTTAGTTTAAGAGAATAAAATGGCGTAGGATTTTCTGATCAATAGGAAAACAAGGCCTTCTGCGCCGTCACTGACGCCTATTCTATTAGCTTGTGTTGCTTTCCGTTCATGTTCGTCTAATAATTTGTTATTAATTATTTTACGATGTTATATCACAATTGTTTTTTTTTTTCATTATTATTGCTAGCAGAGTGCGATTTAATAGAATCTTATCACCAACCAAAGCTGACAAACTCGGTTCGATAAAATAAGGTACCTTTACTCGTATGACGTCAAGGCCGTCTCACGCTTACGTTAAATGTTAGCAGTTTGGAAGTAACGAAACAACAGAATAATGCACCAAGGACACAGTGCACGTGGAAGGTTATTTGTTTTCAAATCAATTGGTTTCCAAAAGCGATTGAATAGTCTTGCTTTTGAAGACAATTTCAACAAAATCACCTACGTGGACTTCTCGCATTGTTGTGCCAATTCATTTTGATTTAGTTAGACTCATTTGCCGGTAACTTGGTCCAGACGCTGAATTTTAAAACATAATGTATGACCATAGTGTTTGGAATAGGTGGCAGCAAGTCGTGCTTCGAAATTGTCGTGTTTTGTTTTGCTGCGCAGCTTCCACAAAAAAATAAATAAACAATATTTCGTTATTCAACTTCATAAAAAAGTTAAATAAGTAAATCTCCGTATGTTTGTGCAAGATGCAGTGAATCTAAACGATTCCCTCCCAAAATATGTTATGATCGCGTTTCTTCAGTTTGATTGAGTGTCGGTAGTTTTTTGTTCCTGTTTCTTGTTTTTTAATGATCCGTACGCGCACCCGGAGAAAAAGTTGATCAGTTTAGTTTTGTTTGTTAAACATAAATTGTTTAGGAAATGACGAAAAATATGAGCTTCGTCCGAAGGATGAAGCGACGTGCATCGGGATCGTTGAGATTGGTTTCAACTTTTACGCGTGACAAGCTTTTCTGCATCAGATAAGGAATATTGGTGATGTCGTTTATTATTGCAGAAAAAATACCTTAATTATATACACGTCAGAATCAAGAATGTCTATTTTTAATTTTGGAAATGTAAATAATCTTCGCATATCCATTTGATATGTGGGGATTTTCATTTAGTGCCTCAGAATGTACGTTTTTAAATAGGTATGCTTGTAATGGAACGTTGGATAATCAATAGAGCTGTCACCATCAATATCCATTGCTAATAATGTTTGCATATATAGATATCATATAAATTATCGAAGAAATGCAGACAAGTTTCTTTCATAAAAGCAGTCGGTAGGAATACACACAAACATATACTGTATGATCAAAATATTACGTTTGTTAAACCCCTAAGCTTGGTCAAACAGTGCATTGCCCAAATTCTATTATCGATGGTATTAGAGCATATAGTCATCGGGATATTCTATGAAAGAATCAATTGATAATCAAAATATTATTGAATAACACGGTGTATATATGCTTCTACACCAGATATATTAGAGTTAGAGCAATGCAGTTTTAGACAAAGTTGTCGAGTTCATCAAGTGCTACGGCCATCATCATATTTTAAAATTCAGTCTCTCAAACGAGTTACCAGCAAATACGTCTAACTAAATCATAACGAGTGAGCCCATAGTTGATTTCTTGCCTCTTTGCTGAATATGATATGGTTTTCAATTTCCTCCCATTCAATAATGGATTGAATTTCAATTATAATTTTATACAAAACATTTGTGTCAAACAGGCTATTTCTTCTTCTCAAATAAAAAGTCGATCTTAAAAGATATTATCAGTGTATTTTATCACGTTTCTATTTACTGTGTGAAATGACCAAATGGGATCATAAAAATTATGTTTGATTTATTTTTGTTTGACAATATTTGTTATTTACTGTAAGAGTTTGTCTATTATATAGAAAGCTTACATTGGCCACCGATTATACACATGTTGATGGATATAGTGTTTCGAGATAAGTTGAATACAAAACGATTCCGTAAGGAAAAAAATAAAACCATAATACACAACTTAAACAAACCTTTACACGTTAACTTCGTAACAGCTGGCCAGTCCTCTTGCTAGCTTCTTCAAGTCGTACAGTATTGTCGTCGCCCTTAGAAAAAAAAATATAAAAAATTATAAATACTAACGAAAACATAAAAATAACTAAGGTTTATTTTTCGTAACCAACCAACAATGAAATGTTAGTACACATTGAGATATTGACAAGAAGAAAGTAAAACTGTAGTGACTAAAAGGTAAAACAAAATATGGTCCTGCAATCTTATCTTACACCATCTATCAATTCAAACAATAGTTTTCGAATAGTTTCTTTGTGAGTTTTTAATGAAGAGATTTATATAATGGTAATTTGGATTAAATTAAACATCATGAAAAGTTGTGAAAAACGGGTGCTAGTTTGGGTAGGAGCACGTTAATAAAATTTCAACCTGTATCGGGTAGGATTATTGGCCCTGCTAGTTTTTTTTTTAACTTATCGCAGGTTGATTTAGCACTGACATTTTAAATTATTTTGTTGTGTCATCTTGAAAAGTGAAAAATTCAATAAGGTTGGAAGTACAATAACAATGTTTGTGAACATTGGGAAGTAGTCAACCGATAGTGCATTTTTCTTTTCCTTACTAAAAGGTTGCGATCGAAAGACACGAAAGACTCAACAATAAACTTAACAATTCTTCAAACGAAAGGACAAATGTATCGCAAAAAATCTCATAAGTGTGGGAAACGTATGAGGGTGAAAGTTGATGAATCTTGTGTGCAAACTCAATGACGTTTTTGGCATAAGATTCAGTCCAGTAATTGGAAGAATTCCGTGCATTCTCTTTTATATGTGTAGCACATTTCCGTTGCTTATCAGGTGCGAATAAAACATTATCGTCGTAAGAATCCAAAATGGTCTTCGCGAATAGCTCTCACTATCTTTCTCTCGATGTATGCAACAAGACGGCAGAAATTATGGATCAATTTAATCTACCAAGTAATATCAAACATACCATGGTGACATGTTTCGAATATTTATGGAAATACTTGAATACTTTCTTCATGTCAATAAGTCTCAAAAACTATTTAAAAAAAGCATGTTAAACGATTGTTACTTACAAAAGCCCCAATGAAATGCAGATTTTTTAAATTCAGAGAAAAATGTTAGTAGGAAGCTAATGTAATGGGACTTTTCTTTTCGTATTACAAGTTCGTGCATGGCTAGAACTCTCTTGTTTGACTGCTCAGTTTTAATTTTTGACATGGTGACCTCTGCAAATGGAAATTATCACTGCTACTGTTAAACTGTGAAGAGTTTTGCTGTTCGTTTTCTTTTGTTTTTGTTTTGTTTTTATTTATCTGATAGAGATATATAATAAATAACTGGAAGCTCTATAGATGCATCCTGGATGAAAGTGAGTCTATGTTAAACTGTTTATTCAACTGTATAAAGTTTGCATTAGAAAACAGTAACAAAATATGACGACAATGTGTAGGGCATTAAGTGGTAGGAATAATTTGGAACGTGTTTTATTTACTTTGATATCTGACGGCTCGTGCACTTATTGATTTTTTACTCGTTACGCGATTCAAGTTTCGTTTGTTATGTTTGAAAACCCACTATCACGTATCAATGACAGTAAGAGTTCAATAAGTTCAATTCAAGTAAGTTCAATTACTAACATTTCATTCGGTGGGAACAAATGAAAAATATCTTCGTTGCGACAAAAACGTTAAAAACCAACATTTGTGTGCTCTAGTGTAGTCGAAACAACGATGGATTTTCAAAGTTTTCTTTGCACTCTAGAACTCAGGTTTAAGAACTGCGAAACTTTTACACAGATGAAAAGGAAGCTACTTGCTCTAAATAAAGCATACAATCAAGAGAGTAACCTGTAGTTGCGTTGAATTTGACTAAAAAGTTCAAAATCAAAGTGGGCAAAAAGTAAAATTTGCGCTATTTTCCCCTTGAAAAACTTCTAGATTATAAAAAAGAAAATCGAGAAAAATTTTAATCAGTCTTTGGGTATAGTTCAGAAATGAGTTGATTTTTTTGTCGATTTTCCTTTTATTTTAGACCGTTTTTCTTGGATATACAAAGAAAATTTTACTTATATACTGAGTAACTACAAGTTTTGCACATTTGAGTCGAATTCAATTCATTTTACTCCGAAGTGTTTTTATGAAATTTTATTTCAAAACTGATGAATAGAAATTGCAGAATACTGTTAACCTTGTAAAATCAACACGGGTTCCAATAGCAAAATACACATTCAGTGGATCGTAGACCTATATTGCTTTCTTTTAACTATGTTTGCATAATTTCGCGTGTAAACGTTCAAACGTAAAAACGGGTAACAATTTTCTCTAAGAGTTGTCAACAAATATCTGGCATGGCGTTAATGAACTATTAAGGCGACGTTGATTACAAAAAATATCTTCCTTCAATTTTGCTGCGTTGGATAAAATAAGTGAATTTAACCATCGATACAAAACTTCGGTCTAAAATTCTTTCTTCGACATGAATATTTTAAATTTGCATGAACTTGGAAAGATTTTGTCCAATGCAACAAAAAAGAAAGACATTTCTTGCAATTTGACCCACCCTAATACCACGTTCAGGCTAAACCGTATATTACTTCATACATAGGTTATCTTTCAGTTTGACACTAGAGTGATCAGAACAAGATATTCTGTTACAAGTAGTATCGCGTTTAATCTGAAGCGTAGCATAACACATATTCTTCGTTTCACCGATTCAGTATTGTTCAATTATTGATCAACACATCTCTATGGATTTAATGTGTAACATAGCGCCAAACTGCAGGTCGCCGCAAAAACGGAACCAATGCATGCGCTAGTGACGGGAATCACTGTTTGTTTTTTGCTTATTTTTTTCTGGCCAGATACTTTGGTCCCAACATTTCTGGAAATTTTTCGACCAAGTGCTCAACAATCTGTTCAGTTTTTTTTTTCTGTGCTTAGTTTCCTACAGTATTTTCTTCCATTTGTTCGTTTCATTTGTTTGCTTCCTACTATAACAATCGAATTGCACCCACAACGATAAGCATTATATAAATCATACGAAAACTATGAAATAATATTTATAATTCACTAAATGCTAGTTTTATATTTCTTAACCTTTCCGTTACTTGAGATTTGAAATATTGATAGTTACTTCCATAATGTATATTTTAATTGTATATGTATATACTGTAACAAGCGGATTTTATTGGTATTTTATACAAGATTACATTAGCAGTACAATTTGTCAAGTTGTTTTATATTGAGATTTTAGTAGAATTCAAAGAATTGCCGTGACCAATAAACATGGAATATTTAATTCGCAAGTTTCAATTTAAAATTTGATTAAAAAAGTTTAATATCACTAATTAGGTGTTGCTTTTTAAAAGCTGTTCTTTAATTTGAAACAAAATTTGTTTGCTAATTACATCAATTATTCAGTTTGAATCAATGCTCTTTTTCTGTTCTTCTTAGAATGCACACGGTACTGCAGGACAATAATAATACGGCTTTGCTGTGGTTGATGACTTTGTAATAGCTTTATACCTACATGGTAGAGATCTCCAATATTTCTTCACCATTAACATACATGATGCGCATACATACAAACTAAGTCATAATAACATCAACCCCTTTGCCTTGCTATGCTTCGTGGATTTACTTATTTCAGAAGAGTGTGGGCCCTTTCGTTTGCGGCTGCTATCCTGGTCGCATTGGAATCGCCCTGCAGATGATTATTGTTGCAGTACACAAAAGTGCCGAAAGTGCATGTAATCGCGATTTGGTTTTTGGTTTGTCATATGACAAAAACGGCCACGACGATCAACGAAGTATTGAAAAACAATTATGAAATTACACATACACATACAAAGGTTAATTCTCATGCAATAACAATTGTATACAGCTTATTTAGTTGTACTACTGTAAGGTATGATCAGATTATTCAATCGGAGGGAATTTCTGTTCATTTTTGTTTTTATTAATACGACGTCTTTAATAAATAATACAAACTAAATTCTTAGATTTCTTCTGTTCCACGAACGACGTTCATCAATTAATTTAAATTAAATTAAATAAGCAATTTTCGAAACGTAAACGTAAACATGTAAACTAAACCTTTGCTACTAAGATAACAATAATAATGATGATAACAATATGTTACGATATAATGTACACATCTGGGGTAACCTGCTTATTTGAGCAGCGAGTGCGCTTTCTCGTTTGCCACCTTTATCCGGTCCTCGTTCGATTCTCCCTGGATTTATGGAAGAAGTATAATAACCATCACCACATGCATGAATTAGAAGCATTGATTTTTTAATCAGATTATTCAAAATGAGATACAAAAGAAGTTTAAATTTAAATTTTTCCTTTGTCGATAACAGCGAATATTGAAAGCATAGAATTAAAGCTGTTTTAGCAAAACATAGTGCAGAAATAAAGCGGGTGTATGTTCATTTTCTTTTTCGTTAAAGCGACCATTCTTAACTGTTTCTCAGTATTTATTAATGTTTTTACTCTAGTACTACTTGTGTTCTTAAATGAAGCCCCAAACCAGCCAGCAGCCCAATAGTTGCCTTTTACGTGAATAGGTAAATACAGGGCCCCGAACACAATACTTTTTAGGTGCTAAATGACACAGTATTATGAGCCGTACACCGACCTATTCAACAGATACGGCGATGAACTGGTATTTTTGTTGCTTGGGGTATCAAACATTTGTTCTACTTAATCATACTAATGGAGAAATCAGGGTTGATAAATTAAAAATTCACAGTTCCTAGATATATTTGCAACGTACTTATTCAGTTTTTTTTAAACAACTTCAAGATTGTTTGACTTTCTCTTCTGCTGTCAGCTGCTACAATGTGTTCAATAATAGATAAACTAGCTCAAGGCTGCAAATCTGAAACTCCAATAAAAAAAAGCAAAAAAACTAGTCACTGTGTTGTCCAAAATAATCCAACAGTAATGCAATCCTGAAGTTTAAGTACAAAACGAAATTTTGCGAAACCACGTGAAATTTGAATACATACCAAATATTGATCAGAGACCGAATTACACCATTCCAAATGTAAACAAACAAACTTGGAGCGGGATTCTTTCTAACACACAGCTAAACGGCCTAGCCTTTTACAGCATACGACGAGTCACCGGAAGGCAACACAGAAATAATTGAAGTTCCCAATAGCAAGCTAGACAGAACACGAGAGTGCAGATATGTCGAAAAAACAACAGCGACCAGAACATCGATAATTTCAAAAATAACAACTGATGTTACGGGATAATTTTTTCCATTTGGAAGTAAGAGAGGGCCCCAGCGTATGAGTACTGCATTTTAACATGTTTACGTTATATTTTACATTTTTTTTCCGATATGACTATACTGCCGTAGGAAGTATAACGGTCCCATATGACATTTAGATATTTTTGATTTTTTTTATGTCAACCACAACACTTTGATATGTACTATTAAAATATAATTCAAACAAGTGCTGTTAATTCTGGAAAAATCGTAAAAACCGTGAGTGATTTTTTTCCACCTGAAATATGGACGCATAATTGTCCCACTAGGAGCAATTTTTGCTCCTGCAAAAAAAATTGGACTTTCAAGTGGGAAAAATCGACCAGGCATTTTTCCGAAATTGTGAAAATCAAGATATTTCTATACTGTTTTCTACCGATGGCGAAACATTTTCGTTCTCAATGCCGATGGTTTAGCTCCGTGGCGTGACATAACTTGATGTTCTGATATCTTTCTTATTACTCCTAGAACATTATATTCAGTTGGTGAATAATAAGAATATCTACCAACCACTGACAAAGGGGGGGCCTCGGCGTTGTAGTTAAAATCCATACCTCTCACGCCAAAATCACAAGTTCGTGCTGAAAATCTTGATAATTAAAAAAGGTCTGACACGTAGAAGTCCTGTGTGCTCAGACACTTCTGGTTTTTCAGATATGATTTGAAACGTTACAATGTCTATTTTGTAGCATGCATTGAACGAAAAACAATATTGTAAATATTATAAATATTCGACTTTGAAAACAATCCCGCAAAAATTCACAAAAACAGCAAGGCTGAAAATGTTCATCATAAAAATAAAACAGACAAGACGTGACTAGAATAATCTAACGACGTAACTAGCTTTATCTGTTTTTTTTTGCTTTTATACGCATAATTGTCCCACCGTCAAGAGCGATTGCATAGAACATGGGACAGTATAGCGTAGAACATTTGGGAGGCAACTTAGTCCAAAACTAAACTTCTGAATGTTTATCAGATAACAGATGATCTGACAAAGCCATTGTCGGCCGTGATGGAAATAAGCAAGATGAGGCCTAATAAATTTAGAGTCATTGTGTCCAACCTTGAACAAGCTTACGAGATTGCTGTCTGTCAATCACTCGAGTATAGAGTGTGAATCCCATGTTCAATCGGTTCAATCAGTGTGAATCGATGTTCAAAAACTAGGCACAGTATCGAACAGTGAGGGTCTCAAAAGGTACTCTTTCTAAAAAGTGAATTTGTCGCATGTCAGGCTTTCATTAATAATAAAAAACTATGGCCATGCTTCTGTGTATATTCTTACTAGAGCCTTTGTTAACCAAAAACAACTTTAAAATATTTCTTTGATTCTTTCTGCTACTCAGTTGATCATGGGAGATTTTAATGCTCTCGGAATGGCAACTTCAATATGACAGTTCTCAACAATAGAGAAGTAACATGCCTGGCTGGACGATCCTCGATTGGCAGTAGATTAAACATTACACTGATTTCGAGTTCATTATCGTTGGATTGCATATGGAATGGGATTCAGGGTCGTCACATTTTAGTTTTTTTTTGTTGGGGCGTCCACTGAATTGAACTTTTGTGGTATACCCTTGTTTACTATTGCTATTCGCATCTTAAAACTTGATCATCATTTGTCCAGTGAACAGCCTAAGATGCGTCTCCCAGAGTCAGGCAAAATAGTGTTTATAAAACCTGCAACCTGTCCAGGATTCGCAGTCCAAATTTCTTCAGGTAGCACATAACCACTGTGCAGAAATTTAAGTCTGCTCTTGTACAAAGCATCACAACTGCAGAGCAGATGTTCCAAGGTTTCTAGTTCCATGTTACAGAAACGACAGATATCATTCTGAACCTGGCCAATGTTGTTTAAATGATGTATACTCGGGCAATGTCCGGTTACTAGATCAGAATAGGTACAAAGCACTCTCTTATTGAGCTCCAAAAGCGTTTTACTGATTGTTACATTTGGAATTTCATGGAACCATGACGAACATTGGGACCTCCGAATTTCCAATCTATACGTGACATCTCACATATGTTGTAAGGGATGATTTTCCACAGGTTTCATCCAGTCTCCATCCATACACATCATTGGCCCATTTTGAAAGCTTTGCATTGGTGTAACTGTCAAAAAATATCGTAAGTGGACACATGAGTTAAGTCGGTTTTGTTTAAACATATCAAGCTGAACAATGCATAAGGTCCTAAGTATCATTGAGAGATTCTCTTCGTTGACTTTCTGTTTTGTTAATGTTAATCTAATAAATGTCAGGATGCAAGCCATATGTTGGGGTAGTCAAGACAGAAATTGCTAGTGGAGACACCGGGTAAGTGTACCTGGAGATCCCACATTGAATATCTAAAGCGAAAATACCATCGAAGGTGTGGGATACAGGGTGCCCTATTACGAGAATACACCCCTATTAATAGAGCACTCTCCCGTAATTATTATTCCTCTAGTTCATGACCCCTGCTGCAAGTGAATACAGCAGAGTAATCGTCGACTCTCTTTCGCTCTTATGCTCTCCCTTCGCAAACAACCGCGGTAAGATCTGGGCTTTTGACTTTTTGAATCTAGGACCATCATACGTATAGGACGCTCCAGTAAGGGCCTGTTCATAAACCACGTACTCATTTTTGAAAATCTCAGACCACCGCTCCCACCTCGTAGACTTTTTTCGATACAATTTTTTGAAATTTTGTATGGAGCGTAGACTTTGGTTATCCCCCCTTCCCCCCAGAAAAGTGTACGTGGTTTATGAATAGCCCCTAAGTAGCTTTTCGCCAGTGCATTGTTCAACCGTCCAATCCTCTGCTGAGGATAGAATGGTGGGGCGCCACCAAGTTAGGTGGCACGCTACCAACTTTCTCCGAACATTTACCGGAACTTGGTGAGGACTACATCCGCAAGACCGTCTAACGTTGCACCGGATTACGGTTTTGTAGGTTTAAAGATACGGTAGTTTTTGTTTTTAGTCGGCGCACACTGTTGCCAAAAACGTGTTCGAAATGGTTTCGACCCCAAAAACAACGTTTTATTGCTATTGTTTCTTCTCTTAGTAAGAGTTTTCCATGAATTATTTTCAATTGTACGAAGATAAAAATTTGTTGATAAATTACCCTAGGGACAGTGAGAGACGACCCAAGTAACCACAAACATTATATTATTGCACTTATTCAACCTAAAATCGCATCAATTGAACAGTTGTCAAGTGTTGAAGCGTTAGATTAGCTTAAGAATGTAGTGATGCATTACCAATGCAACAATGCTACTTTAGCAATGTCTTTTGGCATTACAAAAGATATAGCATTAGTTCGATAGTGGGGCCCTTTTCAGCTTTAATCCAACTTCAATGATGTACTAGACGTAATACATATGCCCTATATATGCATGCTATTACAGCCTCTGTATCGATGTCTGCGGTAAGTTACATGCACTTTACTCATAAGATGAGTCATGAAGCGTGGCTCTCGAATCGGTTTTCAGAATGGTCTCTCCAGCTACTTATCAGGTTTAAATTTTGAACCCACAAGTTATCGTGAATTTTGAGAATCTCCTTTAGCTGAATCCTCAATCTCACTTAATGACTTTGTACCACTGATACATAACAGAGGATGCCAGCCCTTCACTAAATAATTCCAATCGTGTTTACTTTTCCGAAGTATAAAATACCCGGCTAACGCTAGTAAAGCTCTGCTGCTAATCAATATTTGGCAGTCGGTTATTATAGATTTCTATTTGGATGACGGAAAATGACTTTACAGCTAAATTTTGCCTTTTTAAACTATCAAACGTCTGAAAATACTCTTCAGGATTGCCAAAATAAAGACCACTAGATCAATTAAGAAAAATGCAATTAAAAAAAATCTTAAGAGTTATTAGTATGGTACCTAATTTATTATGCCTCAAATAAAAGAAGAAGAAAAAAAACATCAGAGTAGATAAACAACAAAAGAAAAATTAATAGTTTATGTTCTATTTTGTTTGTAAGTATATTTTGATTAAAAACAGGTTACGGCTAGATATACTTGTGCTGAAAAATCGTTTGAGCAGTGGAATCATAAACCAGTAGAACAAAAATTTCCAAACAAGAAAAACAAAATATTTGCATCAATTGCTTTGTTGCATCATAAATGCAAAATATTGCATAAAAATAATCTAAAAAAAACAGTAAAAATAAAAAAAATTCTAGGCTTGTTTATAGGAGAAAATCAAAATTCTAAACAAAACGTGAATAGAATCAATGTCATTTACATTACCGTCCATTTCTGCTCTATTTCCCAGTATCCTTCTCAGTGCATGTTCTGGTGAAGTCCTAGTTATTTTAACTAATATCATGATCATACAAAGCTAAGTGGTCTAAACGATTGAGCACACACAAAAACAACTAAAAACATGTTTGCATAATATAGTCTAAACTTAGAGCAATTATAATAACAAAAAATCTGCTTAAATAAAACATTTACAACTAACTTTTAGCCAACAAAGGAGCGCAAGCAAATGAATGAAATAGATGTTTTTTTTTTAGTTAATTGAAACAATGATTGATAACACATTGCATTTTGGATGATAAATAATCTGATCAAAATCAATTACACCTTCATGAAGAGACAGTCAGTAGAAAACTCGTCGGGCTATCTCGTCATAAACCCCGGTGTTAGTAAACAATGCAACCCATGCCTCGTTTGAGGGAAACACATGTTCACTCACAATATAAAGGCATCAGCTTATGTTATGCCTCTAGATCTTACCTTACGATTGATTCTATCAATCTGCCTATTCTGATTCTCGAGCTCTGATCCCATGTCCAGGGCCATGTTTCTTAAGTTACCGATCATTGTGTTGACTTGGCCCATGTTTTCCTCCATCTCATCTTCACGTGCGTCGTTTGTAATTCTTTGAAGAAAGGAATTTTTGTGATAAAATTATTCACATGCCACATTATATTACGCCATTCCTTATATTAAAGCAACACTGGTTGTAGTTACGGTCGGTTTGGTGAAGTACGGTAGATTTATTGGAAACATTGTCGAATAGAGACATGTTGGCAATGACGCTCTGATCAAACAGAACATCGAAATGTGTTGTTCATCAGAGCACCATTGTCTCAGCAGTTACGAAACGAAACAGTAGAGTAGGAACCGTTTATCGTCATTGTGAAAGTATCTACAGTGATTGCACCCTTCACCTATCATATTGTACTGACGTTTTTGGTTAACCAGTTTGGATTTACAAGCATTAAGATTTTAAAACTTCAAGACGTGTTGTAAATTGATCAAGAAATATGTCTTGGGAATGCTCACAATCGGTTCATCAGAGTTTATGTCGTTTCACCCATGTTTTTCTTATTACATGCTCATCCTCGGTTGATAAAATAAGCTTCTTTGACTAACCAAAGACTCTGTTTCTCTAGTTTGAAGTAATCTGGACAGTGACAGAAAGTGGCAAAACCCGAGTGTTTTCACCGAGCATGAGCTTGGAGCAAGAAAAACATGGCTAAGTCTACATTTATTTGAATTCTGGTTTTCTTTTTAATGTTTTATAAGATCAACTGATCAGTGTTAGAGGATTTTAAGCTTTGTCAATATCAGTGTCATCTTTACAATGAATAAACTTCTGACTGACGAATCCTAAAGGGTTTGAGCTGTTTAGTGGAATACCTGTAACTAGAAATTAGAAGAAAAATTAGTATTTTCCATTTAATTCCAACTACCTTTGCTTATCTTCGAAAGATACGCGTATTTCGTCTACAATGTGTCTAATTTTAAGTCGAGTTATTAGTACGAGACACTGAAGAAGTCTACACATTGTAGACGAAATACGCGTATCTGTCGAAGATAAGCAAAGGTAGTTGGAATTAAATGGAAAATACTAATTTTTCTTCTAATTTCTTGTTTCTGACTGACTTTTGGTGGGGGCGCCTTTGAAGAGCCCTCTCATTACTCAAAGGGTATAAACATCGAATTTCAATAAAACTCGATTCATTGCCATCAAAACAAAAAACACAACCCCTCATCATTTCTCAATAGTTGTGAAGTTGGGCAGGGCGCTATAGATATAGATATGTTTGAATTTATCTGTGATCTCAACGTTATCAATTTTAATAGCTATTGGATACGATACTTCAATGTGCTATCTTAAAATGTGAAATTTATGAATATTTACCCCTTTTGTTTTGAAAACAAAGATGCATTCCTGTCGTACCCTATTTTTTTTATTACTTTGATAGGTCAATGTGCGGCCGCCGGGTGTTTCAAAGTGCTGCCAGTCAAACGAAATCAGTGGGCCAGGCCAAGTTTACCAATAAGAAAGGGTGTTGAACTTCTATCATAACCTAAATCATCGAACCTATCGCCTAAAATCACAGTAAATTTGTTACTCCACAGTTTAACTTGAATGAATCTATCGCTATTAGTTTAGTAAATTTCATTTTTTGTTAAGATGCGTTTGAGAAAACGGGGTTATGTTCAACTTGTACAAATAGGTCAAGAACCGGGTCTCTGGAACCCTCACTTGAAATGCAATAAACAAAGGATAAGGGATAGACTACAATAGATCAAATTGCTGTCGGCAATGGCTTATTTCCAAAAAGAGGAAGGCTTTTTCCCTAGGGAACCCCATAAGCAGATGTTAGGTTAGATTTGGTTAGTGGACAAAATCTAGTGAAAAAGAAACGGGGCTGTTTCAGAAATTTTTTAATTGAAGAAAATTAACTGATAAAACGAGAATTTCGAATGATACACCCTTTTTCGTTTGTTGCCTATTTTTCTCTACAAATTTAAAATATGTGGATATTTCTGACCAAACCAAAAGGGTACTTAAAAAACATTCAAAAAGCATACTGTAATATGCAGAAATATCGGGGAAATCAAAAAGTGACCATCTCTTTCCCTAGCCTTATATGCAACTAGTGAAAAAAATCAACCATTTAGTACTATACTCTTGGTATGCTAAATGATCCCTTGATTTTTTTATATTAGGCAGAAAGAAGTAAGAACCATTTATCAAAATACGCATAATAATGTTATAATTAGTTTCTGAAGAAATGTTCAAGTGCTGAAACCATTCTAAATGCAATTTCATGACGGAATATTCTGTTTTAATTTTACTTTGAAGTTTGAAATTATGTTTTAATAAACCATATCAATTTTAATAAACCTTCAAATTTTAATTCAATTAAATTTAAAACAGCGAAAAAAGGCGCTAAATTACTTTGAATTGCTGCTCTAAAGAAAAGGTCGATTTTCTGGGTGTTCTCCTTTCCTTGATTCAAGTAGTGGTAGAAAAAGGAAGAAACAGCAAGTAGAAAATTTGCTTCTCAGATGTTTAAGAAATTCAAGCTGATCAGAACAGTTTACATCAAAAGCGTGCTACTTGACGTTTGTTTGTTTCTGGAAAGTTTATGGAGACAAGAAGTTGAGTTTAGTTACGCAGCCTTTTGAAATGATCTTGATATACGAATGCAAAAATTACTTAGTTAATAAGTTGATCACACATATTCTTGTTTTCGTTCAAATCATATTTGTCATACAAAAAATGAAAAGTTTTTGTACGGAAAATACGGTTTTAATGTAAAAGAGAACAATGGTGAATGAGTTAAAACAAGCTTTTTTCCAAACGTACATATGCATTCATCTATGGAGGATCACTTTATTTTAGACGTTTGTATGACCCAGCCATAGTGATTTAAACACTGATTCCGAACCAGTGCCAATAAGTGTCTGGACTTGGTTAGAAAGGCTAAACTATTCCTCATGATATTGGCTACACTTTTCTGCAGGAAAAGTTAGTGGTTGGATGCTGGTTAATGGTTCCGCATTGCGTAGAAATGGGCTCATTGATCAACTAAAGTTAAGTTAGTCATCGAAGACGATGACTAGACTGCTGCAAATTTTCGCTCCCCAATACTTAAATGATCGCTATCCTAATCGCCGTCCTGAAATTTGAACTAATTTGATTAAAAATTGACACCGTACAAACGTTGGAGTTCCTATGGAAACTACAATGGGGACAGGAAACTTTTTTTATTCGTTATCTACTAGCCTATTACCAAATCCTTCTGATGTAAAGTTTTATACCTACAACTTTGTCTTAAATCGTTCAAAAAAAATTTAAATGAAATAGCTCTTAATTTATTTATTTCTATTTTATTTTCACGTGTCAGAAGTAGCCAGAAGGCGGCTAATACCCCGTTCACACACACCTTATATTACGTTATATAAACTATGTTGATATCAGAACCTAAACATCTAGTTTTCACTGGAAATAAGGTGCATGGCATTTAATACAAAGATACTCTATATCATGTAATATAGGTTGTAGTGTGAACGGGATATAAGGGAACTTAATTATAATCATCATCACTAGTTAACTTCTGTTTGCTTTTTTATGAAAATTCATTTCTAGTTCTAGGTGTATGTTTGTGAATTTATAGTGATACTATGACAACATTTGAGTTTCCTGTAGAAATTTCCCTACAAACTTACGTTTTTACAATGTCAGTTTCAAAATAAATGCTTGAGGACCTGATTTGGCACTGTGGAGCAAGGTTTTCAAAATTTGCATCAGTCTAATAATGACCAGTAGTCGTGTCAATGGGCGCCATAGAACTATGTTTATAACTTTAACGTTCAGTACACAGTACGATAGTGAAGGGTGTCTAATTTTATTATAAACTGTGCGTAATTTTAACGCCTATATGTTTTTGCATTTTGTTTTGTAAAACATCAATTAGCAACATAATAGATCGAATTGTTGACAAATACCTTCCAATGTAACCCGCTTGTGGTCCTAATCCATTACGGTCGTCCATAACTCTTTGTGGCTGATTATTCACAACTTTACCGTCGTCGTTACCTTTCCATGTGCCGTCGTCTTCCTTGAATGAGGCACTCCTGTTTGCGTCATTGTAATTGCACGCAGAGTTGTAATAGAAAAATATGTTGATTAGCATAAAAATTGACTACGGATATAGACGTGTACGTAGATAATCTAAGGCAATTAATAGATAAAAATGTCAAGTTAATAAAAAAAAAATGTAAAGTGAGTTAGTTTAAATGCATCTAGGGTGTAGGGAGAAAATTTAAGGATGGCCAAAGTTCATACTTATTGCACGGCAATACACAAATGCCACAGCATTTTTCCATTCCACTGAGATTTTTCTCGGCTTCTCGCATGTCAGCGTTGATCTGATCCATACCCTCCTCGATGCGATCCAGTTGTTCTGTGGTGGTAGTGATTTTCGTGGTAGCGCGTATTTATTTTATCAATTCACATGGAAACATCAGGCAAGACAGGAAAATACGAAAATCAGCAAATATGTTTAACCATAAACGAAGTTTTATTTAATACTTTAGATATAATCAACAGCGGCCACATTGAGGATCTAAGTCGAAACGATTGTTTTCGTACATGTGTTCATACGAAAAACGATTCGTTCCAACATCATCAATGAGGCCATAGCTTTATATTTGGTTAGAAGCGTGATAGGGAAAGATCGACAAATACTTTGGCAATGACTTAAGTTCAGTTAGATAGAGATGAAGGGAGGGTTTGAGAGTGCTTCAAGTAGTACGATGAATGTTTTAAAAATATGGAACAATGGTTGATTAGAACTGGAAGTGTGCTATAGCTAATTAGAGGTAAAAGTGTATTCCGCATGCAAAAAAATTAATGCCTGACTATCGCTGATGAGTGTAAATTTAAAAATATCTAATAATTTGAATTAGGTAGGATATTCTACAAGTTTTTAAGTAATACGTTTCAAAGGAATGCAACCTTTTTCTATAAACTTGAACAAAGAGTTTAAAGGGCAATGTAAATATATATGTAGTAAGATTGTCACTGAATACTGTGTAATATATAAAAATGAAAAGAAAAACGAAATAGTTAAACTGAAATAAAACATTTAACATTGTTGAACACGTAACTTGCAAATCTATATCTATTATCTCTAGATTTTTATGTGTCCCACACCGTTTGAGGGTATGAAGAAGTGCAAGACTATTATCAGCGAACACAGCTTGAACAATTGGTTAAAAGGTCTTGTTGCTATTGAATACCACTAAAGGAAGTGTGGTTGTAATAGTAATGTGATGAACAAATTTTGGATTCCTAATATATAAATCTTTAAACAGATAAGAAATGTTTGAAAGACAACAGATGCTTGAATTTTTGAAACATATCATCTTTTACAAAAAAAAAAGTATCACACGGGATTAAAACCCTTTCAATATGTTCAGTTTTATCATTCAAAACAAAGTTAATCGAAAATTATAAGCAATTTCTAACTCCTTTGTTCATTTGAATGACGTGTACACAGATAAATATTACAGGAGCTGTAAGCTTTGACATTAAAAAAAAGTAGTAAAAAGTGTGTGTGATTGAATTTATGTTCTCGTCTTTTTCAACCAATTCTTATGTTCTGAAAGACGCTTGTATGTGTCAGTTTCAGGAAACCAAAATTTACATGACATCTTAGTAGTGTATACTTATCAAAGGAGTCAGTTGTTATCAATTTGCTAAGACAACCAACTTTAATTGAAATCAAAATGGTGTGAGCGTCGACAAATTTTAATCAAACTTAAAAGATTCTCGTTCGTATGCTGGAGTACAAAGCAACACCATGCTGGAAGTGACTGGGTTCGATTTCCAGCCTGGTGCAGGCATTTTTTGTTAAGGAGAATTTCTCGACTTCCGTGGACATAGTGTATGATTTACTTGCCACACAATCATACTAATGCAAAAATGATACCTGGCATCGAAAGCTCTTAAGTAATAACTGTGGAAGTGCATTTAGAGCAAGCAAAATGCTAGTTGCGAAAGCAATGAGCTTGAAAATGCTAAGAAAGAAAAAAAAAAAGATGGTTTGAGAATCAGACTGCCAACGAGATCGAGAAAGGCCTGTGTATATGTGTTAGTGACCACATTAAAAAGTTGTGTTCATTAACACATTTGAAAGGAACAACTACTAGGGGTACGAGGGGCATACCGGGAACCATAAGCGAATGCCAATTTTTAACACAATTCATAAAACCCACCACCTGTCCGAGATTCGCAGTCGAAATTTTTTTAGATTGCATAAAGCTACTGTACAGTAATTCAAATCTACGCTTGTATATAGCACCACAACTGCAGAGCAGATGTTCCAAGGTTTCGCGTTCAATGTAACAAAAACGGCAGGTATCATTCTGAACCTAGCCAATGTTTTTCAAATGATATCTACTTGGGTAGTGTCCGGTTACTAGGCCAGTATAGGTACAAAAAGCTCTCTTATTGTGCTCCAAGTGCTTTTGACTGATTGCGACATTTGGAATTACAAATCTATTCGATTGAATACACTTTGTGGTGAACAACCAGTTGGTTATTACCTTGCTCTTAACAAGATTTTAGTTCCATTTTTATAGTATTTTATGTACCACAGAATGGTTTTGGACCAATATATTGTGCATTTAAGCCTTATTTAACAAGCTTGTCTGCCCTTTCTTTACCTTAAATGCCACAGTGTGCCGGAACTGTCCCGGAAAGAATGTATTCGCAGACTAGTTTAGATGTGAATTTATAACGCTTTGAGTGCTGCTTGCCTGCCTGTAAAAATACAAATATTTGCAAATCTATATTTCCATTTCAGACAAACGATAACGCATTTTATTATAGCAAAAATCTCCGCTTGGAACACCGTTGGATAGTTTCCCATAGCTACTGAGATTTCCACTCCAGGGCCGAAGATTTCTGCTAGCGTTTTTGTCCAAATGTTGATACCTTCTCTAAAGAATTTTATGGAACCATGTCGAAGGACGTGCGACATCCCAATCAATACTTACAAAATTTTTTATACGGAAGTCAGTAAAAGTTTTACAGACTTTCAAACAGCGAGTGTGATTTTTACATTTTACGTCAGTATGTATTATTGTTTCACTGAAAATCGGTAAAACATTTACTGAACGGCAATGTTCAATGACAGTTCCTTAGTATACAAAGTACACCAGTAAAATAAATACAAATGTTCAGTAATCTTTTCATACGAATTACATAAACTTTGTAGTTCTTAGGTATCTATAAATTGTATGAATTTTACAGATCCTTTAGTAGAAATTTTATTGTACCGATCAAAACCGTGAATTTCTTAACCGAACATCAAAACTAGGACTTGGTGTGTACGTGACGTCTCGCATATATTGTAAGGGATGTCATAGTTTTCCACAGGTTTCATCCAGTCTCCAGATTTAATAGTTTTTAACGGTTTGAAACTTAGCATACTCTTTTCCGCTTCTAATTTTAAGTATCCGTGCAAAGGCCGCAGATTTAGAATTGCATTCTACGATTTGGATGGATTGCTGGCCATCGCTCCCATTATAGCAATGGACACTAGCAGTTGAAGTTTTGTAAGCTTTTTCTGAGCAATAGCCTCCTTTTTTTAAGCCACCACACAAGCGAAGCATACACACTTGGAAATTTTTACAGAATTCGGTAATTTTTTACCGTACTTTCAACAGCTGAACGTTCGGTAATCCGATTTACGGGATTTTGCGTGAAATTTATTCCGGTAAAAAAATTCCCGGAACTTGTCAAATTTTACCGAAATTCGTTAAATCCGATTACCGCACTGTTCAGCTGTTGAATGTTCGGTAAAAAATTACAGAATCCTGTAAAATTTTGAAAGTGTGTACGTTAGCTTTGGACGAACTATGGGTGTATAAATCCACACTATCATTTTTGGTCTTAAGCCCCATTTTCTTCCAAATGTGTTGGAGCATATCCAGATAGATACCGATCACACACTCAAGATGAGGATTCTAGTTTTGTTTGGCATCTAGTATCACTCCTAGGTGTTTAACCTATTCACTAAGATGAATTTCTAATACCCCTAGCTGAAAAGCTTTTACATTCTACTTCCTATTCCCGCTGATAGGTACAATTAATACTATTGATGGATTTATGCTAATGCTCTCCTGAATACACCCGGGCTGGCCTATTTGCATTCTCACTGAACTGTTGTACATGTATGATCGTTACTGAAAACCTACTCCAAAACAAATATGATAGAAAGTTTTATTTCAGATTTCCTGAAACCTTGTTTAGTATGCCAGCAAAATTTTCATTCATTCGCGGACGGACAATATTTATTTTCCGGTATAGGGTGAGGGGATGTGATGTTAGCCTAGCTCCTTCATACGGCCTATGTACCGAATGAGTCATTAATTTAGCGATAATCAACATAATCATGTTGCTAGTAGGATGACCGACGTAATCCGAAGCAATTGAGATAATATTAATCAACTAATAGTTGTTCACTTTCTTGAACTTAATAATAAAAAATGTATTCGACCATTGCATAATAGGCTGAGTTAAGGGACACATACCCTATTCCGATTATTTGGAACAAGAGTATTGATAAATTGCATGATTGGAACATTCTTTAGCGATCGACATTTTAATTTTCGCTAAAAACTATGGGTTTAAAGATACTATTGGCAGTTCGTTCCGTGTGCTCATTATACCCCAAATACCCCTAACTGATTGATTTGTGTATCGTTCAGAATTAGTGATCGGAACATACTTGAAGAGCGGATATAGTCTTCATAATTCTCTATGAGATGGACCGAAAACTGGTAGATCATCTGTACTACAATTGGAAGAAGTACGACGATCATCCAAAGTTAAGTTCGGTTGGTATTGTTTGATTCTCACGGTTGTCGTTATTCAAGCAAGTGATATCATAATTCTCTTTGTATCAGCTCGACAAATTTACATTTCTTTTTTGTTGATGGCTTTGTGAAGAAAGGTAAAATTCAATAAAAAAAAGGTTGAAATATCGTGGAATTACAACGTATTTTGGTTGAAAACATCAAAAAACGCATTTTCAGACAGGGTGTTACGTATGTTCTAGCATCCAGTTTTAATTCTTGTGAATTTGAAGACATAGTCCTGTACAAACACCACTTCTTTTGTACATACCTTGTTCAACCCGAGTGAAACCAATTTGAAAGCTTTGTGTGTGTGTTACTTTAATCTAAGAAATCTAGAGATAATAGAATAGTTTGTTACTATAGTTTATTAACTATGCAGTAATTAAAACAAGAACAAAAACATAGTTTCAATTAATCTGAAAAGAATATTATTCAACTGAACCTAAAGAATCAATACAAATTGAAATTAACAACACGTAATATATAAAGAAGAAAAATCAAAACTCAAACGATATAGGAAGAGACAGAATTCGTGTTTTCTTGGAATACGTGGTAAGTTATGTCAGTACTCACTTGTGGGTCTACTTTGAGAATTTGTAGTATGTTGTGGTGAGGTTCTTTTTGATATATAATTGTAAGGCAATAAGAAGCAGAGTTTGCGTTAGTAGTTCAATGTTGTTAATTTCTGTGCGGTGCTGATGTTTTAGTACTGTTACTGATCGTAGGATAAAATGATTGCATATTTTTTGGTTAAATTTTTCAATATTCGTTTGCTCGTTTTGTTAGTGAATGACATTATAGTTTCAGTGCACGATTTTTGTACTTAGTACATTGTAGTGATTTGTGATTAAAGATTTGTTTTGTTTGCTGGTATTTGGCCTATACATTTTACAAAAACTGGAAGGATAAATCGTTTTAGAGAAAGCATTATAGATAATAACTTGTTTTGAAGTCGCTATTTTAGTGTACCTAATATAAAATATGATATGCCTGCATGCTTCATTTTGGTTTCCGGTGTTAAGTTAGATTCTTTTCTTACCCTCATACACAAATATTTTTTAATGATAAACAGATTGTTAGTTTTTGCTTCCTTGTTTCAGTTTCAGACAAACTTGTTTAATTTTTTTTATTATTCCAAATGCTCAATTACAATTACAATTACAATTTTGCTGAAAACAAAAACTAACCCATATACCACGTGGCTATGATTGAGAGTGGTTGATAACAACTAGTTTATGTCTTACCTCCTTGTTCGTCCAGCATGACGATGGTACGCATTCCCACTTCAGTGCTCTAGATCGAAAAATATCACAAATCGTATCTTAGCAAATACTGTCTCGTTTGTATCACTAGGATAGCAGAAACCTTAAAGTATGTTTCCTAGCTAATCAATTAATGAAACAACACAATAAAACCTGCTCTGTTTACAAAATTCAGTAGGCACTATCTTTGGTTACAATCATCAATTAGTTTACAAAATTAAATGCAACGACTGAAAGCCTCGCTCACTAATCACTACAATTTTCGCACACGCTCTTTTCAAAATGTTGCTGTTTTAAGATTGGTTAAGGGAAACAATGATCACACTTTTAACAATGTTATCGTTAGTCTTTTTCAATTCATTGTTGATAACAACTGCAATTTTTAAACGT
This sequence comes from Aedes japonicus, assembly GCA_034211315.2. Classification (NCBI taxonomy): domain Eukaryota; kingdom Metazoa; phylum Arthropoda; class Insecta; order Diptera; family Culicidae; genus Aedes; species Aedes japonicus. The sequence continues at coordinate 72,827 of JASCZW010000420.1, read as the reverse complement.
AGTCGAACAAATTCCAGTAAAATATAAGCTTACCGCCTTGTTTATTTAACATATTTGAGGTTTTAGCTCCAGCTTCTTCGCTCTACAATTGGTATTGGAAAATAAATATAAAAGAAAACAACCGAATGAAACAAAAGTAAAAAGAAACAACAACTCATTGAACAATCCATATAAATGGTAACATAAAAAATAACTAACTACTTTTCACAACAGGTTCTTGCTAAGTACGTGATAACTCACGATTTGGAACTCAACGCTCTATGCATTGAATATTTTAATGCTTATACATGTTTAACAATCCAACCAGAGTTCTAAAGTATAAAAATTTCAAACTTTCTTTCCTCAGGGACAAAACATATGTTCTTGTCTGTGAGTGTAACTTGGACTGATATTTTTGTTGAACAAACCGAAAAATAATAAACAAGCATCTACTCGAGATTGAAACAGAAAATAAAACAAGACTATCTACATAGTTGGACGACAGGTGAACAAAAAACTTCATCATTCTCAAACAAAAGCATTACTACGGAATAGAAAAAAAAATTAACAAACATACTATGGAGCTAAGATTTGAAGCAATCACTGATATATAAAAATATGTTTTGACGTATATTCATTAAGCGTCGGAGTTTTTATTTTGTTGCTGTTAGTCTTTTTATTATGTATTTTTGGCATATAAATTCTTATGTCAAGTGCGTTAGGAAAAGGAGAATGAATCGAATAGTTCATGCTGTCTGTGTCTGAAACAAGGGCATTCTTTGCAATGTGTCATGAGAAGTGGTTTAAATAATAGTCGTGGTTGAATGCCATGAATGAAGGAATATGAAGACATGTATTAATTTTATCATGTAATGTTGTCCTAATATCATTGAACAATATATTTTGTTATATTTTCGAAGTATCAAAACAAAAGGAAGTCAAAACGTTGAAATTCAATTTACATCAGATTGTGATGAAAATGTAAAATTGAATAGAATGCTGTCGTTTAGGTGCATTAGTGTGATTACTATGCTTTAGCTATATTTATTTTAGAAGTAACCCAAGTAACAATTCAAGTTTTATTGTGGTTTTAAAGCACACTTAAAGGCTAAATCATGGTCTTCAGAACCCTCATAAAACCAAAATTGTTACTTGTATAGCTTGTTGGGGTTATATTACCAATCATAACAATGCTAGATAAATATTTGAAACATAATTTTTTGCTTAGATGAGTTCTAAATAAATGAGCTACAAAAACGTTTTACGATTGTCCCGGTTCATCAAACTACATATATGGAACGAATTGTTAACTCCATTTGTATAGAGCTATCCATACACTGATTGACAAAAAAAAATCGAAGCAAGCTGAGATACTTACATCAATGTTAAACCTGAGTACTAAAGTTTTCGTTTTTTAACGTCATTTTTGGCATAGTAAATATCGCTCTTTGAGTTCGAGTTAACTTAAGGTTGTACGTAATCAAATTGCACCACTTTTAACTGGCTGTAACTTTTTACCCGTTGGGTATTTTCTATTGAAGTTTTGGGTGGAATTAGTTCAATGTGTAATTGTTTACGCTGTGTAAGTTTCACTAGCAGATGTGCAATGCGAAGATGGAGTCAGAAAAACAGCAGCAGCGCAAAGAAATTTTGCGCGCGTACTTCGAAATTCCGGATCTTTCTCATCGTACTATCAGCAGGAAGCTGGGAATGGTACATTCTACGGTGTCTTGTGTTTGAAATCGGTACCACGAACGTTTGACCATCGATTGGAAAGAAAGAAGTTTCAAAAATGGATCTCCGTAGAGTGTAAAGAATCACAAGCGGGTAGTTCAAGCTTTCAGGAATTCCAACAGTTCAGTTCGAGATGTGGCGCAGAAACTGAATCTAACCAAAACTTTCGTGCAAGATGCGAAAACATGTGAAGGACTACACACGTACAAAGTCCAGAAGGCGCCTAATCACGATTAACGGCAGAATACGTTAGGTAAAACACCTGCACGGAAGCTCTACACCGAGATGTTGACGGTACCACATTGCCTCGTTATGGATGATGAGACGTATGTAAAAGCAGACTTCCGGCAGCTTCCAGGGCTCCAGTTTTTCAATGCTCATTAAAATTTGATGTTCCTCAGGACGTTAGAAAGTCAAAGTTCGCCAAAAAAATATATGATTTGGTAAGCAATTTGCTCGTGTGGAAAGCGGAGCACCCCATTTGTGACAACTGGAACGGTCACTGGGCAGGTGTACCTAGAGGAATACCTCCAAAAACGTCAACTTTCTCTTCTGAGGTCACAAGATGGTCCTACGATTTTCTGGCCGGATTTAGCCTCGTGCCATTACTTGAAAGAGGTTTTGGAGTGGTACAAGGCTAAGGAGGTCAATTTCGTACCGAAGAATCTGAGCCCTTTGACGCACCGGAACTGCGGCCAATTGAAAAGGACTGGGCCATCATGAAGCAGGGACTTCAGAAGTATACTATGGAAGTGAAATCGGAAGAAGATATGAAGTGGATTGCTAAAAAAGTTGGTCCAAATGTTGTACAGGATCTTATGAGTAGTGTAAAGAAGAAGGTTCGTGCATTTGGATATAGAACTAAAATTGAATAAAACAAACATGGGAAAACATTCATAACATGTTTTATTATACTCTCTGAAAGTTTGAAGATGATTAGTTGAACGGGCGAATTTGGTCGAATATTTGTGTGTGTCGCAATTTGATTCCGTACACCCTTTACTGATTTAGGCTTTGTTTAACACATTTAAGACATATCCCGAGTGAGGTCTAAGAACATAAAGATAGCATTTGGAAAACTAATCTTAATGTCAATATCAAATTGAATCCATTGATACTAAAATTTTATTTGGGTTGATGTCAATACGAGCAGTTTTAGTTTCATTGGTTTGGCAGCACAGCAAGTGGAAGTTTGACATTTTTTTATATTTGATGACATGCAACCTGAGTAATCGTTATCAGCAACATCATATTTAGTTTTCAATGATATCTCAGACTTTACTCGGGATGACTACCCGAGTAGAGTCTGAGATCTAATAGAAAACTAAATATGATGTTGTGATGTTACTGATAATGATTTCCTAGCTTGTTGTTATTTTGGTCGTTTTAACGATTAAAAGATCAAAATTAATATCAAAAATTTATTCCTGAGACATCCAATTAAAAACTGATCCTGCTATCAGTGAGAGCGAATTGTCAATCTACTGTACATTTGTTTGCTTTTTTTGCAAAATGAGTATTCCACTTGACGTTCATTCAAGACAAAGAAAACAAAACTACTTTCCTCGAAGAAAAGTGAACGCTAGATTATAGCAAGATGAAAACTAAATTAGATGTTACATTTGAAAACTGTTAAGTGAAATCAAATTGTGATTTATATATGATATTGATATCGAAACAAGTTTTCGAATTGCTGGCTTAGAACCACTGCGTTGAATCAGTGGACTGTATTGAGCTTTTGTGGTAATGTTAGACTTTACTCGGATATATAATCCATTTTCAATTTCTATTACATTATCATCCACGTAAACTAAACCTAGTTTTAAATTCAATCGAATAAATGGATTTCTGTTCAAATTAAACAGATGAAACCCTTTCAAATATACCTAAAAAATGCGAAAACAAATAACTAAAATAAACTAATTTTGTTTCCAATTCAATCACCAGCTTTGCTTGACTATCTCAGCTAATTTTATAATGTCAGTACGCGATAATACTTTGATAACGTCAATTTCAATTTCTCAAACGTTTTATTTTTTTCGTGCAAAAACATCGTTATGAAAAATGAAAATATAGCAGTTCTATAGATATAATTGAAAGAGGAAAAGAAACGATCTGCTTCATATTTCCAGCAAAGATTTAAAAATACACCATGAAATTTGAATTATGGCCAACTTTTGTTTTGGTTTGCTGTAGAGATTTCGAAAGACTGGTCTGGACTACTTAGGTTATAACTGATAACGATGACCGATTTTTTCATAAACTATTCGGCTATCAAACGGCATCTGTTTTTCAAACTTATGTAATGCAGAAAAGCAACGACTGATTATCAGATATCTTGGAAAAAAGCCAGAGAATATCCAACGAAATAACTATTGTAAGATGATAGTTGTTGCCAAGAAGTGTCAGATGTTTAGTAGTATGTGAGGTATTGTGATATGTATATGAACTTAATTTAATCATTCTACTGTAAACAGGTGATAAACTTCAAACCTAAATAATCCGAGCTTTTTTCTTCTTTTGTTTAAATTTACTAAATTAGTATAAAAATCACTACGGTTGCTCGATCAAAGTAAATCTCGAAGAGGCATCTAACTACTAGGTGACGAGTCTCAAAAAGGAACAGGGGATGGATACTAGAATATAAAAGTGGTTGAAAATCTCTCACTTAAATGCACGAACGAACACGAACGAGGAATTGATGGATGGGGTGGTAGGGTGGTTCAAATTATCGTTTCAGCTCCCCCTCAATTGGTTGCGAACTGGCCTTTTGAATTTTCAATCGAAATTCCTATGCGAAAATCCAACTTTTTGGTCTCATCCTCCTAACTTTTTGGTATAATAACGTGGAATTGTTCTTCAACATCGACGAGCACTTTTCGATTGAACGTCAAATTAATGGATTGTTAATTGGTTTCTACGGCAATAACTTTCTTATATCATTGATCTACAGCTTTCTAGGCAACACTGCTTGCATGCTAAATGGCAAAGTAGTCATTGTTATCAGCCAAACACACTAATTTTGCCTGCTGAGTAGGTGACGGAGCATTGCTTAAGAACGTTATCTCGCGAATTCATCAATATGTAATTATACCGATGTGGAATCAAAAAGTGATCTTCAGCTAACTTTAAGCTGGGCATTTTTTTTCATACGCACAGATACCAACAATTTTCGTATGCTATTAAACCAAATAACAAGGAGGATAAGAGCAAACAGAAACTTGAAGGGGCTAGTGCAACCAATTGAGCTCAAATGTTTGGTGTCAGGACCTGATTTGAAATCGATTGTGTGGGGTGAAGCAAAATCGATATTTTGATCCACCCTAATGGGGTGGCGTTATTGCGTTTGGTATGGTACAAAAAAAAAAGTCGAATCAAAGAGTCCTTTGAAGATGCAGAAGGTTTGTAATATAATAGGAGTAGCGATAACATTTGGTCGCGTATGCAAAGTATTAGAAGATAACGTTGTTTTTTTTGGAGATAGAGAGAAGTGGGTAAGGGGAAAATAGATTGAATAAGTAGTAATGTGTTGTTATGGTGACTCACCTCCCTGATCGTCAAGGGCTACCAGGGTGCGAATCCCGGCTTCCTTGCTCTGTTAATGGCGGCATTAGAATAATTAGGCAAGTAATAAGTGTCATTATGTGGTAGTTCCAATGTTGTAGTTTATTTGTTATTGTTTTGAAGATGTACGATATTTTGTTGTATTTGCCTCTAACGTTGTTTGTAGATTTCAAGTGGTGCAATTACAATACTTATTTTGTATAATTGTTGATTTTATTTTATCTATTTGGGTATTTTCCTCTGGAATGGTGACTTCAAAATATATTAAATTGCTTTAAAAGGTCCTAACATTCTACTATCTACATAAGATTTGGCTACATTGAACTGCACATATTGTTGTATTCTTGTTTTGCTTAATTTAGACTTGTATAACTGCTAAAATTATAACCAATGTGTGACTAGTATAACTAAGCGACTTAGAGTTTGATAATGTGGGTAGAAACAAAAACATGAAACATATAGTCAAACACGTTGGACGGTATTGAACAAAAATGCATAGTGGATCAGTGTTTGGTAGCATTGTAGCATCTAATTGGTTGATATTGTTTAGAATGCGTATTAACTGCACAAGTGGCAATGTTTTCATTTTAAAAGTAACATGTGCGGTATTCGTAAACATTTTAAACTATGTCAATTCTCCTTTACCTATTCATTTATAATACAACTAATGAGTACGTATTTTATTGTTTTGAAGGCGTTTTTATTCAAATATCATCAATAATTAGTATTGTAGATAAAGCAAATGGTTGGTCGTGATATTCATTGAATAAAGTCATTACACATTATATAAGTACCAAACCTACTATACTTTTGATGTAAATGATGATCAAACTTAAAATATATGTGTTCGCTTTGTAAATGTGAATTCATAAAATAATTTTAGGGCGAAACTTATTGAACAAATATTATTTAATTGGTTGACAACTTGAGTTTGCAGGACTGCTTATCGTTATGAATGGAAACATATGTTCTCAAACAGTAAGGGTAAGGGTTTTTTGTAGTATCAGAGTAATCACCGAGTCACTTGCTTCCAATCTCACCTTGAGCCTCTGGTTCAAATTGGAGCTAAATCGATCAACATTTACTTATTTTCAAAACGGGTTGAAGTTTGTATGGGAAAAAACGAAGTACTGTTAAGTCTGAATTTTTCTTATAGAAAATTCGATGCAAAACGATATGATGCAAATGATGCAATCATATCGCAAGATGATCTAAGATTGAAGGATTCATCATAATTTTTCCCTCATCATTAAAAAATCTAAAGCAGTTTCTTCGTTTGGTATTGAAATTCTGGAAATGAAAATATATTCACTGTGATTTGATTGGCGAGCAGGATACAGTGAATAAATTTTCAAAAACTTTTGTTATAATTTTGAACGAAAAAACTGCTTTCGAATTTTTGATGATGACTAAAAATTGATGATGAATCCTTCAACCTTAAGTGGAAAAGATGGGAATTAGAACTATGTAAAAAAAGGACGACGAAACCTACGTGAAGTTCGACTACAAATCCTTGCCGTGCAACAATATTATACGGTGCGTGAAGGGGAAATATTTAACCAATCTGTGACGTTCATTCAAGTCAAACAATTTGGTAAGAAAGCTATGGTCTGGCATGTTATTTGTGGCACACAACCCTTCATCACAACTGCTTCGATGAACAGTGAAATGTACATCAAACAGTGCTTCTAAAAACGACTTCTACCCATGAAGCGAAACCACAAATATCCTGTTGTCTTCTGGCCAGATCTTGCGTCTTGCCATTTTGCGAAATCAACGGAAGAATGGTATAGACTGTTCTAGAAATTATAAGCACACCTAATGGACGGTCATTTTGAATTGAACGAAATTTTTCAAATTATTTTGGCTGCGTCCTTTCGTGTACACATTTCTATACGTTATAGCATCACAAAAAAACTTAGTTTCAGGTTTACTTTCAAAATGCGTCTTACTCCGGAGCAGAGAAAAATATCGTGCACGAATGGTACACTGTGAATGGGATCTCTTTAAAAAAATTGGCCTAGGAAGAGGGTGTGAGCGTTGGAGCCGTACGAACTGCAGTTCAAACATATGGAGAACAATGTACTTTTGAGCCGAGGAGTGGTTGGAAATCAGGTCCTGTGAGTCCTGTGCCTCCAGAAACGTTTATTGCCGATGATCAAGCAACAACACGATGGTCCAGTCATATTTTGGCCTGATTTGGCATCATGTCATTACGACAAGCGCACTCTAGAGTGGTACAAAACAAACATATCTGATTCGAGCCGAAAGACATGAATCCTTCAAATTGCCTGAAGGCACGGCCAAGCGAGACTTTCTGGGCTTTGGTCAGAGCAAAGATACGGAAATTCGTAAAATCAGCGGATGACATCGAAATAATTTAAAAGGATTGGACAAAAGTGGTGAAAATGGTGGGAAGTGCAGCTGTGAGATGTCTCGGTAATAATTAAAGATTTTGATTGAAGAATAGTAAAATGTTATGTAAAACACCAGTGCAGATATAATTTGCCAAATAAAATAATTGAAATCTTAAAAAACAACACACTTGATGATTTTCTCCCCACAATTCGATGTTTATACAAACAATACAAACTAAAACTAGCTTTGGTAAACGTAGACCGATTTAGCTCAAATTTAAACCAGAGTCTTGGGATGGTATAGGAAACACGTGGCTCCGTGATGCGAGAGGATTATTTATCCTTGGTTACCCTATTAAGAAAGAGACATAAATACCAGAAGGTTGTGATTTGCTTTACACACATTATCCCCATCATCTGATTACTTTGGTACTGATGTATTGCGTAGAGTTTCTATTAGTTTCGTTGAATGAAGTTCCCAAAATACTCACATTTTTTTCTCACATTTTTCATTAATGGAGATAATTATAAAAGTAATATTTATAAGCAAACTTTTTTGAAAGAACTCAGTAAGTCTCATTGAATGACCTTTGAGTGAGTTTCGAAAATATCCAAAAAGTATTTGAGTGAGTACGATGGGAGATGGTTCAGCCCAGGGCAGAAAATCTCGATAATCAAGGGGAACTCTTGTGAGTAAGATTAAAGGGTTGCTGCAAAATTCGGGAGATAATTTTATGGGAAGTCCAGGATCCACTGAAGAAACTAATAATTTCTAGATGCAAAGTAATGCAAAGATGCATTAGTAATTTCTAGATGGAGATAGAAGCATGAACTATCCGGAGAAAACTAGAAGAAACTATTGTAAAAATGAGCTGCAAAACTCATTCATGGAAAGTTGTAATAATTGAACGAATGTCTAGATCTAACAAATCCATATAGACATATATTCATAGAATTGCCATAGAACTTCCCGAATCGTATTCGGGAACCATTTCGGGGCATTTGTCGCCCATATTTCCAAAACCAGTGGACTGATTCCGAAGCGCAATTCATAAAAGGCCATTGAGTCTAGAGTACCCTTAGTTTGGCGGTTATTATTGTGTAATTCGGTTGAGTAGATATCGAAAAATATGACCCAGTTCTTGTGATTCGTGTTTTTGAAAACATCCGATTCAAGAAAAAGTACAAAAAGTACAAAAATCTTTCATTTGGCCTGAAAAAAAAATACTGTCCATTATCGTACAAAGTACCTAAAAATATACGTTTGCTTTTGAAAATATGGAGTTATTGCCAGAATCGAACGGATAATGTACATATTAAAAAACAACTCAATTGTTGTACCGCTACCAAGAAATCATTTTGGGTGGGTGGTATCTCCTACCGAACTGTAGAAGACCAGACTGTCCGAGTATTCTGGTTGCCTGGATATGCATCGTTATTATCTGTAATCGAGTGTTTATTTAGGTCACAACAAGTGCCAAAACTTTTATCCGATTTAAGACACTTTCAGAGATATTCGACAGAAAAATGGGCTTAATTACGCTTAAAGCAATCAGCATCATTCAAGTGCTACATGCAGCGTTTAAAGGAAATAAAAGTTAACAATCGAGAAAACATGATAGGAGGAAAAGGAGAGAGATCTTATCGCGATAAACGCGGTGAATTTTCGCTAATTGGTGGTTTTCTGGTTAGGGCATATTTTAGTTCGCAAACTGAGGCGCATCTCAACTAAAAGACGATCATCCAGCAAAACTCAGCATATTTTCAGGTGGGTATCGCTGCAATCGTAATCCAACCAGCGAACGTCTACTGTAAATATACTTTTGGACAGTAACGCTTGAGTGAATGTCGAGATACAGTGAAAAAGTCTTTGAATTGGTTATGGCATAAGTTTTCAAAATGACCTGGGTATCAATGCCAAGTACTATAAAACCAACATGTAGAAGGAGATGTTCGCTCATCACCACGAGGCACCAAGAGTGGACATTAATGTTTGCTAGAATGAAAGATTTGAAGAGAAAGTGTTGAAAGTTCCGTCAGTGTACGGTAGGTTGGAAATAGAATAGAAGTATTGAAAATTGGTAACGATCACGCACGGAGAAAACAAAACATAAAAATTAGAGTATGCAAGACTAAATGTTCACGAGGTCGAAAGTAACAAACATAAAAGACTCGAGTAATCAGGGTTAATCAATGCTTCGACTATTGCGCTTCAAACTGTCAGAAGTCTTTACAGGCTGGAAAATAATGGATTAAATCTGCTACTAGAGCTGACTTATTTTCGACAGACGGCAACTCAATTTTGACTGACACCTTGTCGAAAGTTTGTTGATCATTAACATAGGGATTTGAATCGATTAATCGACAATTTTCCATGTGTCAAGTTTAGGTAAAATTAAAATTTATTCGCGAATTGAAACACAGCCTCAGAGTAAATTTGTCAAACAAATCACATTTTGACGTAACCGCTTTCCTGTCAATGAGCATACATAAAGTACGTCCCACGTTTAATGAAGGGAATGTTCATGAAACTATGACGATACACATAATATTTTTTTTTGTTCATACAAATTATATGACGATATGGGCAAGGGATGTTTTAAAATAGGAAAATTTAGCGTGACGTACTGAACGGGCGATCTCTCATACTATTTCTTGATGTTACTCAAGTCACTCAATTTTTATGGGGGACTAGTTTTGTCTCAAGCGCAAAAGCGCAAACCAAACTATAAAAAGTTACTAGATACACTTTTAAGAATTTGATGTAACTCTTCTTTAGAAAGTTTGTATACTTACTGCTAAAGCTTTTATTTTCGCTACGAAATTTCAGTCGAAATATTGAGGGAGAAATAAAATATTTCAATCATACCACGACCAAACCACTTGAGTTTCCATTATTAATATGAGGCCTATACCTAGACCATGGCTTGATTGATCTAAAATATACACATACAAACATGATGATCATCAGATATAATAGACATTGCACATGGAAAATAGGTTACACTAGTAGGAATAGACATTGAAATGAAATAACTCCACGGAAAAATATGTAAAAAAATATGGTAAACAATAAAACATCAATAATAATTAAGTTCTTAATTCTAATTTGTGTTATAATATTGCAACTTTTTGGATCAGGTATAAAGGTAGATCGAGAATAGAGTGAAATAATTTGGAAACGTGAAAAACTGTTAGCACAGTCGTAATATAATAACAATGACGAAATAGAGTTGCTAATAGTTTTTGCTAGGTTAGAATTGATAACATGCATTATTAAAAATATTGTTGTCTTTTTTATGACTTTATGGATATAACCTTATACAGCTTTACTTTTTGATATTTGATGCATTGAGATATTGGTGTATTTAGTGGAGCTTTTGGACAGCACACTAAATCTATTTGAATTTTCAGACAGATTCACATTTATAGTAGAAAGTATAAGAGGAAACATGCTACACAAACGTTCAGCCCCAACCAAATAAAAACGGACAACATGAGAAAGTGTATGATGTTTTATCACATAGAAATAGAGGAAAATAATACATTGAGAAATGTGTAGAACGCTATGTTGTAATGCATACATGATGTATTCAAATACAAATAAACTGTGGTGAACTGTAGTAAAGGGGCATTAATATATGTATTGCCAAAGAAATACTGAATATTTCGTATTAATTCCGACATTAACGTAACGAAATATCGAATAGAAAGTTCTTCAACAACGCTTTCAAAAGTTGATAAAAATTGGGTAGCTTTACACGACACTGTTGATTTATAAATAGCTGTTACATCAATCGGTTGCCAGTTTCTGTTTATCTGACATTGTCGGATAATTGAAAAACTGTTTTTTTTGTTTTTCCAATTAAAACTGTTTGTTTTAATTGGAAATTTAATTAATGAATTCTTACTAGCGATTTTGGGTGTCATTTTGGAAAATATGAAAAATGAAATTTAATGAAACCACGAACAATAATAAGAAACCGCCAAGTTATTTTCAGATATTACACAATTTAGCTCCATTGTAGATAATCTAGATTTAAAGGCTCATGACGACAGCAAAAAAGTTCTTGGTCAACATATCGTGAGAAAGCTTTTTTTATATCGTATATGGTTAATTATATCTCCATTTAGGAAAATGCACCCCAGCAAGGTTCAATGAATTGAATCCAAGGTCGCCATTGCAAAGAGCATTTTGGAAATAGTGCATATTTAAATAATTTATAACATAAACAATTGAGAACTCAATAAAACCATAACATAACTCAATGATATTGTTAAACGTGAACGTTCGAGACGTGGGAAAATACAGTAAGAACAGCGCATAGAACTTCAGAACTATGTTTCTATTTTCTTATTCATAAAATTAACACTTAGCCAATGCTAAACTTCACACTACCCAGTCGTTCTGGTTACGAATGCTACTATCCTTCAAATTACACTGTCCACAGCAACATTATTTTTGTCAAATAGTACGAAGTATAATGATGATATAGGATAGGGTCCGCAAGAAACAGAAAACTCGAAACTAAACTAAAACGAGTCACTCGTTGCATTATTTACAATGAAAACTAAAATTACCTACGAAAGTCGTTCTAAAGTTCCTACATTAAAATGATATGTCCTCTCTTTATTTATGCTTTAATTGAATGGAACTAGACAATTTTCTTCAAACCTTTATAGAACTACTGTTTTCATGTTGTGCGTTAATTCAAATCAATGCTCTATTGCTAAAGGTCTTAATTGATTGTGGAAGCACAATTGTCCCATGTGACATTTGAACAATTATGATTTTTTATACTGAGTACTACAGTCTGATTTGCACATTAAGAATAATGTTCAACCAAGTGCTGCTAGTTCTTGAAAAATCGTAGAAACGATTTTTTCCTACTTGGAATATGGACGCATAATTGTCCAACTGGGAGTTACATTTGTTCTAGTGGGACTTGGCTTTTTTCCGAAATTGATTATTTGTAACATGGGACAATTATGCATTCATCGGCAGTTGATTTAAACAAACTTATCTCTCCAAAAAACAATGCTATTCATTCAAGCATGGAGAGGTTGGATTTTATCTCTAATCATTGTTTTTAGCAGGGCCAAAATGTGCGTATTTTAGCTTTAACTAGAAACGGTGAGCCCAAGGGATGACGAAATGCAGAACATGAATGATAAAAAGTGAGAAATCAATTTCAAACATTATTATGTAACCGTACTAGTATAAATATTGAATTTGAACGCTTTTTTTTATTCCTGATAAATGTTCCACAAAAAGCTTACATATGTTTACTTTTCCTTTCTTGATTTGCTATGCTGATCCTACCTATTTCAGGAATCAATAGTCCTAATTTTATATATTCAATAACTCAAAGTGCTTCAATCGCTTGTTACTCAGCAATACTAATGTTTCTAAATAGAGCATCTGATAACTTACCTCTTCGCATAGCGCCAGCATACGGCGAGTACTATCCAGCGACTGTAATATAGCAAAGTATATATTTTTTAGATATTTTGCCAGTTTAATTACGTGAATAAATGTTATCTTACTTCATCCACCACATGCTGCTGTTTCATCTGCAGCTCTTGCAGTTCTGTTTTTGGGGCTCCGCCACCATTTTCCGCGGGTACTGCAGCCGGCATTCTGGAAGAAGTAAAAAAAAAGATGCTACAATATTCATTGATGATATCACTGAAACCACAACAAACGTATGCTTTAAGAGGATATACGATCAACCGTCCCCGAAACATCAAAAATATGATAATTTTGAATTTTCAAGATAGCTTCGATTTCGAATACTATGTGATCATGCTTATTACGAATAATTATGAATAATATAAAAACATAATTAATAAAACTAGAGATAAACTAGCATTTGAATCGTTCAAGCCATTATTGGGTGTTTTGCTATTTCCGTGCAGTGTCCGTGAACACCAGAGACTAAGTTCTCCCACAATTTCATAGCATGTCAGTCACCCTCTCTGTTTAGGTTCTTCACATTGCTATCGTCATCTGTTTTTATAGTGGTATGTCGTGCTTCGTGAAAAATCGATAAATGCGAGAAAAAATAACTGGAAACGATTCCAGAGCAGACTGACGATCTTCTGAGTATGCGCCATGCCGATCCTTATTATTGTCTAGTCTCTGCTAGCAAAAAACCGATGGCTATGCTCAGTAAAGCCTTAATTTAGACGCTGTCGTGCTAGTGATAGTTGCACGACGTTGAAAGTAAAATATTTGGGATGACATTTTCTTTCATTTCAGTGTCATAGTGAGTTGAACTGAGGCATACAAGAGAACAATATTAGTTACTGACCTAGTAGTATGGTAACTCATTCACTATCAATTTACACAATTTTGTTTCTTTTAAGTACAACTGGAAACTGTGTGCTGGTCAAAACTGATACTATCGGCATTGATTGGTTCTCTTTAAAAACCTTCTCTTTTGTCAATAACTCAGCTGCGAAAACGTTCTTGATTGTGTTCAATATTTTGGACAGTTTATTAAAAACCTCTTTAATCAAGCAATATGCCAAAATACTCAAAATCCGTTTGCTTGTCTGTAGTAATCATTTCATTCCATTTTACAGTGCAGAATGGGGTCAAGGGCTATGTCTCCTTGTTCACACAATAATAACCAAAATTCCACATAGTAAGATGGCAATAAAATAAAATATAGAGAATAGTCAGAGTAAACGTAGTAGTTGTGATAAGTGAGGAAAGAACTGATAGGATGGATGATTTGAAATGCCATCGACCTTTCTGTAAATCAGCATACATCAATTGTCCGACATAAGTTAAACAATTGCGTAGAAGAATGGAGAAACCCGGAAACGCAATAGTGAGGTTAAGGTGAAACTGGAGGGAGTCCTTTTTCATATGAATTATAGGTTAGGTTAATTATCTCTTCACAGTTTTTAAGATTAAAAATCACAAAATCTCAAATTGCTAACCAATGGATGCTCCAGTGGAGCAAAGGATCCTTCAAAATTTCACGTCTGAAGTCCTAATAGTATATGAGGGTTGTGCTTAGAAAACTTCGAAGTGTTAGGGAAATGATCCCGTATGTCCCTAAACTTCGTAGATGGCGCTCGTGTATAGGCAATGTAACTCATGATAAACAGAGCAGAAACTCACCGATAATGACGATACTGACCAATTACATACAGTTTAAAAAATTACCAGACAGTTACTATCAATTTCAGTTTTAGATAATAAGACGTTTAAACTCTCTTTAGTTTTGCTTGGATACTTCAATTGTAATTTTTTTCTCGTTTTTTGGGAGTAAGTTGTGGCGAGCGTATTGCTTTACTGTTACCTCACAATTGATACGTTGTGGGTGCGTTTGCGTGAATTTGACAGATTTTCCATAGGTTTTCTGTCCAATTTACTTCAACGGAACGCAAACGTATCGAATGTGGGAAAACCTTCAGACCTTACTTTACCAATCAGGCTATGGCCGGCGTGGCCTCCTCTGTACACAGAAGTTAGCCTCGCTGTCTGCGGAGGGTCCGCAGGTCGCCTTCTCATCCACCTTGCTCGTTGCGCGCCTCTTCTTCTTGTACCTGTCGGTTCGTTTTCGAGAACCATTTTAACATGGCTGTCGTCCGACATTCTTACGACATGCCCAGCCCATCGCCATCGACCGATTTTTGCGATGTGCACGATGGGAGGTTCTCCCACTGGTGCAATACATGGTTCATTCGCCTCCTCCACGTTCCGTCTTCCATCTGCGCACCACCGTAGATGGTACGCAGTTCCTTCCGTTCAAAGACAACTTCAGTCCTTACTAGCAATGTCTATGTTTCGTGGCCGTAGAGAACTACCGGTCTAATTAATGTCTTGTAGATGAATCCTAGAGGGTTTGAGCTGTTTAGTGGAATACCTGTAACTAGAAATTAGAAGAAAAATTAGTATCTTCCATTTAATTCCAACTACCTTTGCTTATCTTCGACAGATACGCGTATTTCGTCTACAATGTGCAGACTTCTTCAGTGTCTCGTACTAATAACTCGACTATTAAATGGAAGATACTAATTTTTCTTCTAATTTCTAGTCTTGTAGATGGTCAACGTCGTCAGCGAAGCCAAATAGTTGGGACAGATTTCCTTAAGATCGTGCCACTCGTGTCTATCCTAACTCTTCTAATCAAACGCTCCAGTGTAATGTTAAACACCAAACACGACATCAACTTGCCCTCGAGATTCGAGGGACTCGAGAGCGTCCCTGATACACGGACGACACACATCACTCGATCCATCGTTGCTTTGATCAACCGCGTCAATTTTTCCGGAAATCCATATTCGTGTATGATTTGCCATAGTTGGTCTCGATCGATTGTATCATACGATTTGAAATCGATGAAAGATGATGTGTGGGCACGTTGTATTCGGGACATTTCTGCAGCACTTGTAGCGCGGGCACCCATGAATCCCGCTTGGTATTGCCCCACGAACTCCTTTGCAATTGGTGACAGGCGGCGGCATAGTATTTGGGAGAGCAACTTGTAGGCAGCGCTCAGTAGCGTGATTGCACGATAATTGCAGCAATCCAGCTTGTCGCCCTTTTTATAGATGGGACACACTATTCCCTCCATCCAATCCTTCGGTAAACATTCCTCCTCCCAAATCTTGGTAATTACCCAGTGCAGCGCTCTGAAAACCCTTCAGAACAAGTCATCTAATGTGCTCGCCAGACTACAGAGTTGTAACAGACTACAGAGTTGTAAGGGTTGTCAAAAAAATATTATCAAGCCAAATGTCATAAAGATAGCTTTGTAACATGTTATAACTTCGTAGCCTGAACAAGGCATAACTAGAGACTATTTTAAATACTGGCCAGACTGATTAGTTATAACATGTTATAAGCCAATCTTGATGTTGAATTTCTTGTTGAAATTATTTGACAACCGTTATAACATGTTATAACTCTGTAGTCTGAACAAAGCATTATAATATAGAAACACGCAGAGAGAAAATCATTCAAACTGGTGCCCTGACTACCGAGTAATATTTTGTTATTTGTTTTGGCAACCCGATGAATTGCATTTACTTCGAGTGACTTTTGTTTTTCAATTAGGCTTTGTGCTCTTGAACGCACGCACACTACAGCGCCATTTAAAACAAAGGAGTGTAAGTAAGAAGGAAAATCTTTTGTAGGAAAACAAACCATCATTCCTCTGCATGTGCTAGAAAGGGAAAGGTGATTAAACGTCAAAAAGCCTAATTAAAATCCTTGAATTCGTTTCTGTTTCCGCTTTGTTTTCCGCGACAAGTTTCCTGGTTATTGAATTCCGTAGTCAAAGAGATGAAGTGTATAGCGACATTTTGTGGGAATGTGCAGGATAAGACGCTAACTACTGTTAGCTTTTTCCGATTCCCCAAAGACGTTGCCATAAGGAAAGAATGGATAAAATTTTGTCAGCTTCCTCCAGATTACAACGTTGAAAACTCTCGGCTGTGTAGCGTATGTGTTGAAATAACTTATTGCTATTCAAATAATGTTTATTAAATTATACATTTCAGCTCCATTTCGACTACGAACGTGATTTGTATGTTGCTTCCGAAGAAGGAAAAATATTTACCGTCTTGGGAGCTTTTTCAGAGTATATGAATTTCCGAATTTAAGCGGAAATGTCGGAGACAACCGAATTTGTGCCATTATCTAGACTGCAATTTATTGTTGAAGATTATAATATTTCGATTTTATGTGCAGGTTTCTTTGGTCATTGAGGAGATCAATAGCGGTGTGTATAATCCAAGCGCACAACATGAAGTTCTACCAAGTAGCTCTAACGAAACCATAGGTTCGACAATTACTGCATGCTCTAATGATCGACATGAAACATCCGCGAGGCCTGAACGGCTTATGAAATGCACCCAACCTGGGTTATTAAAATAAATGAAATCAAACCATATAGGATAGTTTAGGGCAGTTATACTTAATTGCGTTTTGTGTATTTTATGAAATTCTTAGACTTATCCGAATGATTCAAACGCTCCGGCAGAGAAATCAGCAGCAACAGAAAAACATGAAACGTCTTCGTCAGAAGCTTTAACGTTCGAAAAACATTCCTTCCGCAATGCTGCTTCGAAACTGTCAATCCGGAACAAGTCCGGCTATTACAAGGAGATGTTAAGCGAGTACGACAATGGACTGAACGTTCAATTGTTGACAGCTTCGAAGTAAGATTTGCATGTGGAGCTAAACGGTATAAGTTTCTTCGAGACAAAAAGAATTATCCGTTTTCGTCGATCCGTACGCAGCAAGTGTATCTTCAAAATCTACATTTTGATAGTGGAATTCTGACAGAGGTTTTTGTTTTGCTAAAAAATAAGGTTCAATGCATGTCTAAGCGGGAAAGGGATTGCGGTCTTGTGTTGGATGAAAAGTCAATCGACCAAAGTTTCTCCTATTGTTGTAACAAAAAAAAAATACTTCGGTGACGTTACTATTCCTGGCCAAAGTGGAAGGGGTGCGACACATGGTTTAATTTTCATGCTGGTTGGCGTATACAGTATAGACACTGTATATAGACCGGACAACAATTGTCTTATGCAGCCAAACGATCTGTCAAAAACTGCAGCCAAACTGACCGTCAACTTTTGATTCACTTTAAAGGAGCAAGTATTGTGATCAAGTATTGTTTTGACAAAAGCCAATTATGAACTAATAAGGGACTTTCTACTTCCATATTCAGTAAATGTAAGTATTTTCGGTGTATTATTTATTGCCTTATATTATCTTTCTTTGGAAACCGGAAGAAACCCACAGAATTCACTTCACATCGCGAGTTATTGCCACAATTTCACTCCAAACAATTCATTTTTTAAACGACACTCTTTACTATGCTTTTTAATAAATATCTTCAAACGGAATCAAAACAAACTACCAACATCGAAACCGAATCTTTTTTTAGCCTATTGCGCTGTTTACTTCAAGTTTGTACAAATACAAGTGGTGCCAGATCAATTGCTCAAATTTATGACATTTTTCAGGGTTGGCAGATTGTATGATTTTGCGTTGTCCGGTCTATATACAGTGTCTATAGTATACAGTCGATGGAAGCAAATCGTCAGGGGGTAAGTCACTCGACCACCTTGTGTTACCACCCTAAAAAAACACAATCCGCCACACTTCAAACACACTCGCCACCACATGAAGATAAATTCATTACTGGCACCACTTACATGAATAGATTGTTTGTTTTTGTTTCCTTCTCGCTTACACAAATGTAATTCAGACGATGCATATGTGAGCATGTAAGTTAGTACCATTGCTTGTCTGGATTCCACACCAATCATGATAAGCATAATTGAAGTGAATCATCAAAACATGCACCAGCCATTCAATCCGTCATAAAAACAATTAGCTAGGAACATCACAGTCAAAACATCAACATAAGCTCCAGTTACAAAATCAACTATAACACCGGCATTGCATTCCAATCAAAGATATAAAAAGGTTTCGATACAATCAGTTCAATAGCATAGCTCAGTAAGTAGACAGCTCAGTTGGTTCAGTCCACAGTTAGTTCAGTTAGCAATTAGTCCTAAAATTAGTATGTAAGAGAAAAATAAAGTTTATTTTTTTACTTAATTAGTAACGAAGTAAACTAATTGGCGCCCGAATAATCGGAGCAGTATTTCGAAAGTAGGATTGAGTATTTAAGTGTAGGGATTGATTTTTAGAGTGTCACAACGTAAGAGTAAAGTGGTCCTAAAAAATAAAAGCACCAGTGAAAACCACACGTGATAGTGAAGTGGTTTGCTGATACTCACATCCGAAAATAATCTTATCGCATCACTGCAGCCGTACAGATTGGTTCCCGAGTACCAATCGGAAAAAGGATTTCACCACTGTGCTGAGAGGATTAATCGAAGTACCTGTAAACCGACCCTTGGTCAATCCTAGTGTATCCGGCACTACCAAGGAAAAACTGGAGTAATAGGAATCGATAACATTTTGAGCAGCGACCAGGCGTATATTGAAATCGTCACTGATAGAGGATTGACGATCAATTACTACGGTTCCCGCAGTCGTGTGTGTCCCACACGATGCTCAGCATTAAATTGTAAGTTACCAAAATATAAGAAATTAATAATGATCTAAAAAGAAAAGTGAAATATAAATTAAAATTGAAAAAGTGAATTAAAATTACTATATATTTTCTTAAGCAAAGTGAAAAAGAAAATTTTAAAAAATAATACGACACAAAGTTAAATTAAATAAAAAATTTTTAATTGCGAAAAGCAAACGAACGCAAAGAGCAACGAACGCCAAGAGCATATTTTAATTTTCCAATATTGATCAATTAATTGAACAATTTTTTAATCTTTCTTTAAATATGGCACAACAAGTACAGGTGCAAGATATTTTAAATAGAATAGCTGCCCTCGAAAATCAAAATACACCGGAAGTACTCAATAAAGTTCAGGCATTAGAGCAAAATGTATTAAACAGACTAAATATTCTAGAACAAGACAATTCAATTCATTTGGAAGATTTATCAGATCCACCACTGGTTCTGTTCAGACCTGATGGACAACCAGCTTCCATTGAAGCTGTTGAAAAAATACCCGATTACATCAAAGATTTACCTATTTTCACAGGAGATCCAAATGAAGTAAGCACTTGGATCAGTGACGTGGAAAGCATCATTAATTTTTACAAACCAAAAGAAAACAGTTCATTAGACCAAAGAAATAAGTTTCATATTATTTGTAAAACAATAAGACGAAAAATAAAAGGTGAGGCTAATGATGCATTAGTTTCATCAAATGTTAATATTAATTGGACCGCAATCAAACGAACACTCCAAACATATTACGGAGAAAAAGAGACATAACATCTTTAGACTACCAAATGATGAATAGCCAACAAAAAGGACGAACATTAGAAGAATATTTTGATGAAATTAATAGATTATTATCATTAATAGCAAATCAAATTAAAACCAATGAAAAACTAACACACCCAGAAGCAATAAAAGCATTAATAGAAACATATAATGAAAAAGCATTAGATGCATTTATGAGAGGATTAGATGGAGAATTATTAGGACAATTTTTGAAAAATTATAGACCAGAATCATTGGCACAGGCATACGCATATTGCATTAGCTTTCAAAATATTGAATTTAGGAAAAGAATGACTAAACATAAAATTACAGAAACGCCACAAGGACCAAGAAATTTAATTCCACATAATTTACCGAAAATTCCACCCAGATCACCACCAAAACTTCCCATGTATAAACCATACTTTCAACAACCATTTAGACAATTCACACAACAGCAACCACCAATCTTTCCATTTAATCAACCGCCAACAGTACCATATAAACAACAACCAGCAATACCATATAGACAACCACCAGCAATACCATACAAACAACCACCAGCAATACCATACAAACAACCACCAGCAATTCCAGGACCTTCAAATCTACCTAGAAATCCATTTAGACAAGATAAACCCGAACCAATGGAAATTGATCCTTCCATTAGAACAAAACAAATAAATTATGTAAACAGACCAAACTTTAATCAAAACCTATATCCACAGAAACAACAAAGGATGTACTTAGCAGAAACAAATCCAGAGGAAGGTAACGAATTAATGAATCAATACGAGGATGATGATGACAACATTGAAAACTTCGAACGATATTTAAGAAATTATGAGTATCAGGAAAATGAGATAGATGAACATGAAAATGTGGAATTCAATTTTTTAGAGTAGAATCCACATTACCATACTTTTTATACTATGGTAATGTAAACAAGCCTTTAAAAATACTTGTAGATACAGGTTCCAATAAAAATTTTATCCATCCAAAATTTACAAAAATATATCATAAAGTAAACAAACCATTTATTGTATCTTCTGTAGGAGGTGATATAAGAATCAATCACTATTCACAAGGTAAATTTTTTCTGCCATATTCAGATGTAATTGTTAAATTCTACCATATGGAACAATTAAAAACTTTTGACGCAGTTGTTGGACACGATACTTTAAAAGAATTAAAAGCTATTATTAACATAGCTAAAGAAAAATTAATTTTACCGGGAAATTCAGAAATCCCTCTCCTTCAATATAAATTTCAACAAGTAAACAACATACAAATCAGAGATGAACATTTAAATAATATACAAAAGAAATTATTAAAATCTTTCTTAGAAAACTTTCAAGATTTATTTCAACCACCCGATGAGAAATTACCTTTACGACTAGAATAAAAGCAACAATAAGAACTACAGATGAAAACCCAGTTTATAGCAAAAGTTATCCATATCCACAGGCATTAAAACAAGAGGTGACAAAACAAATTGAAAAATTATTGAATGATGGAATTATTAGGCCTTCTCATTCACCTTATAACTCACCAGTATGGATAGTACCTAAGAAACTAGATGCTTCGGGTCAAAAAAAAATATAGAATGGTAATTGATTACAGAAAAATAAATTCAAAAACTGTGAGTGATAGGTATCCTATTCCTGACACATCAGCAGTATTATCAAATTTAGGAAAAAATAAATACTTCACAACTTTAGACCTTGCATCAGGGTTTCATCAAATCCCTATGACAAAGGGAAGACATTGAAAAAACCGCTTTTTCAATTAATAATGGAAAATATGAATTTCTTAGATTACCTTTTGGATTAAAAAATGCACCCTCTATATTTCAGAGAGTAATGGACGATATATTGAAAGAACACATTGGAAAAATTTGCTACGTATATATTGATGACATTATAATATTTAGTGAAACTCTCGAAGAACATTTTGATAATTTAAAAGTTATTTTCGAAACACTACGCAAAGCTAATTTCAAAATTCAGCCTGATAAATCTGAGTTTTTAAAAAATGAAGTTGAATTTTTAGGTTTCATTGTTTCTGATAAAGGTTTGAAACCAAATATTAAGAAAGTTGAGGCAATACAAAAATATCCAGAACCAACTAATTTAAAGGAATTGAGAGCATTTCTTGGACTCTCAGGTTATTATCGACGTTTTGTCAAAGATTATGCAAAATTGGCAAAACCATTGACAAAACTTTTAAGAGGGAGGAATGTCACCATGGACATAGTAAATGTGATTGTAAATCAAAACAAATTTCAAAACATAATTCTAAATCTTTCTCAATTAAACTTGATGATGAGGCCAAACAAACTTTTGAATTATTAAAAAAGATATTATCTTCTAACGATGTTTTAGCTTTTCCTAATTTTGAAAAACCATTCATTTTAACAACAGATGCTTCTGATAAAGCTATTGGAGCAGTTCTGTCACAACATTTTTCTGATGGAGAACGTCCTATAACATTTATATCAAGAACTTTATCAAAAACTGAAGAAAACTACGCTACAAATGAAAAAGAGATGTTAGCAGTAGTTTGGGCATTAGGATCCTTAAGAAGTTATATTTATGGAACTAAAGTTAAAATTTTCACAGACCATTTACCTCTAACATTCACAATATCTCCTAAAAATAACAACGCAAAATTAAAAGATGGAAAGCATATATCGAAGAACACGATTACGAAATGTATTACAAACCAGGAAAATCAAATGTAGTAGCAGACGCACTTTCTAGAATTCAAATAAATTCATTAACTCCTACTAGACATTCAGCTGATGATGATGATAATAATTATATACCATCAACTGAATCACCCATCAATGTTTTTCGAAACCAACTAATTTTTAAAATTGGACAAAATTCAGAATATCGATTAGAAATTCCTTTCCAAGGATATAAAAGACATGTTTTCACAGAATCAAGATTTACTTCTGACTTTTTGAAAAATAAATTAAAAAGTTTTTTGATTCCTAGTATATTGAATGGAATATTAACTAGTGAACCAATAATGGCAATAATTCAAGAAATTTATAAGGAACATTTCAATCCAAGAAATATCAAAGCACGTTATTCACAAAAACAGGTCAATGATTTGAATAATGAAGAACAACAGTTAGAAGAGATTAAAAAATTCATTTATTTGCACATCGGAATGCGAAAGAAAACTCCTTGCAGTTGTTGAAGAATTTTTACTTTCCTAGAATGCATAAAATTGTTCAACAATATGTAAAAACTTGTGAAGTTTGTAAATTGGAAAAGTATGAGAGGAAACCTCAAACATTTATTCAAGTAAAAACCCCCATTCCAAATTATCCAGGTGAAATAGTTCATATTGACATTTTTATTTTCGATCAAAATAATTTGTTTCTATCATCAATTGATAAATTTTCTAAATTTCTTAAAATAAGACCAATTAAGTCAAAATCAATCCAAGATGTAGAAGATGTTCTTATTCAACTATTGTTTGATTGGGATGTACCTGCACAAATAGTAATGGATAACGATAGCACTTTTGTATCAAACATAATTGAACAAAGAATACGAAGTTTGGGCATACAAATATTCAAAACTCCAATTCATAGATCAGAAACAAACGGCCAAATTGAGAGATGCCATTCGACAATAAGAGAAATTGTACGTTGCATTAAATCAGGTAATACAAATTTAAATACTAACGATCTAATTCAGATGGCAACACACAAATATAACAACACCATACATTCTTTTACAAAAAATACCCCACATAATATTCTGTTAGGAGAAAATGAGGATAATTTAACTTTTGAAGAAAGAGCATGTCAAAGGGATAAAAATAATGAAAAAATATCAAATATTTTTAAAAGAAAGGATGAGAAAATAATTGAAACACCATATTTAAAATATACTCCAGGATCAACAGCTTTTGAAAAAATGCACGAAATCTCAAAAAGAAAAGCCGTTACAAAAAAATTATTGTAAAAGAAAACCATGACACATTTATAATTGATAATCAAAATAGAAAAATTCATAAATGCGATTTGAGAAAATTTATTTGAACTTTATTTTCTTCTTTTCAGACTTTTAACTTATCTTAGTTTTGTCCATTCCCTAATGCATATACACGATTTAACAAATAGCCCTTTAGCAGTTATACCTCTAGGTGAAGCAAAAATAAAAATAGGATTTGTTAGGATTATCCACCCAATTAATTTAGATAATATAAAAGAGGTTATTTTCAAAATCAATAGAGATATACAACATAAAACACAATGCAATGCTTTGCAAGAATTAATTAAAATCAAAAATCAAAAATTGTATGAAACCTTCTTAAAAATAAAACCATTTATTAGAAGACCCAAAAGATGGAATGCAATTGGTACCACGTGGAAATGGATTGCCGGATCACCAGATGCGGAGGATTTAAAAATTATCAACTCATCTATAAATTCTTTAGTCACCAGCAACAATCAGCAAATCATGATCAACAAAGCAATCAGTCATCAAATTCAAGGAATAACTGACGTAACAAACGAACTTTTAACAGATCAACAGGAACGTATGAAGAATCATTCAATTGAAATAAATCAGTTGATAATTCTATCAAATTTGGACTTACTACAAAATCAAATAGACACATTGGAGGAATCTATTTTACTGGCAAAACACGGAATACCAAGTAGTAAGTTGTTATCAATTCATAGTTTTAATCAAATTGCAACATTACTACAGGAACACAATGTACATCTAACATCATTTGAGGAATTGTTAACTCAATCAACGGCACAAGTTATTTTGAATACGACCCACATCGCATACATATTGAAGATTCCACAGTTATCAAAGAACGTATATGAATACAACTACATCGATTCAACAATAAAAAATGGTAAGAGAATTATGCTTCAACAAAATTTTTGTTAAAAAATACAACTCATGTATTTGAGTTAAGTAAACCATGCGAAAAACAGGATAGTTATTATCTATGCGACACAAGCTCATTAAGTTATACATCAGAATGTATACAATTACTCATCAGAGGTCAACACTCAAGTTGCAACTTTGAAAAAGTTTATTCTAATGGAATAATCAAAAGAATAAATGATGGAACTATTTTTGTCAATAACATCATTATTGATATATCTTCAAATTGCAGTAATGCAAACCAAATGCTTAATGGAACATTCTTAATACAATTTGAACAATGCAGTTTATACATAGACGGAGAACTCTATTCCAATTATGATATTACTATAGAAGGACGGCCTTATTTACCAACCACTGGACAATTGGTTCAGGAAATCAATATAATTGATGCACCATCACCCGAATACATACGGAATCTAACATTGGAACATCGAGAGAAATTGGACCAAATTAATTTGCAGAATCATTCGCTATCATGGAAGCTCAACACTTTTGGTTCAATAGGACTTTCCACAATTATAATTATAACCATGACAATTGGATTCTTCTTCTATTTTTCAAGATTCTCTTTCACCAAAATCAAGTTGGAATTACCAAAATATAACAAAGAAATTATACAATTATCTGAGATTGGAACTGCAGCACCCAAGGAATCAACAAATAAAAACGAATCATCAGACGAACTATCAGAAGAAAGAAAAAAAAGAGATCGAACAATTTGTCAACGCGCCATCACCATACAGAACAGTTACCAAGACCCTAAATCAACTTTGTGGACAAAGTTAATTAAGAGGGGAGGAGTTAGTACCATTGCTTGTCTGGATTCCACACCAATCATGATAAGCATAATTGAAGTGAATCATCAAAACATGCACCAGCCATTCAATCCGTCATAAAAACAATTAGCTAGGAACATCACAGTCAAAACATCAACATAAGCTCCAGTTACAAAATCAACTATAACACCGGCATTGCATTCCAATCAAAGATATAAAAAGGTTTCGATACAATCAGTTCAATAGCATAGCTCAGTAAGTAGACAGTTCAGTTGGTTCAGTCCACAGTTAGTTCAGTTAGCAATTAGTCCTAAAATTAGTATGTAAGAGAAAAATAAAGTTTATTTTTTTACTTAATTAGTAACGAAGTAAACTAATTTGTATTAAACGTCTAAACCGTGCATGGTTGCCAATAGGCATAAATTTTCGATTGTATTTTGTGAAAACACAAAAACACCTTCTGCCACCCCAGAAACACATTCGTACACGATCAACACAAACACAACGTGGCAGAGTTACTCACCCCCTGCAAATCGTCGCATATTTTTTTACCGGAAATTCGATTCCAGACGGATTTTTGAAATCAGTGATTGTGGACATTATCAACAGGGCTGAGTCACTCGGACTTAAAGTGACTTTCACAACATCGGACTGTGGGCCTAATAATATTAAAATGTGGACTGATTTTGGGCTAAAGCACAGGAAGGGCGATGTATTAGAAAGCTGTGCACTACAGCACCCTATCGAGACTGGTGATGCGTTTGAAATATTACCAGACGCCACTCACGTTTTTAAAAGCTGTGTTCAGAGTTGGGTGAAGAATAGCTATATCTATCTTTCACGGTAGGTTGTTGATGAAAATGGTTTAATAGCGAACGAAGCAGACATTTATCATCTCAGAGACCTTGTTCTTTTTGTGAAAGGTAAAGGGCTTAAAATGGCATCTCGCTTGACTTTCAAGGAAATAGATTTCCCTAACGGCAGTACTCTGGATGTCATAAAAGTTTCGAATTCCTACAAGCTCGTCAATCACGACGTGGCCCTTTGGATTGGAACAGTGTGGCAGTGGTCAAACTGATGACTTTCCGTCAGTTTAATCTTGCTTTAAGTCTTCAAAGTTTGAATGTGTACAATCAAACAGTGTCATTTATAGGAACGTACCATACATTTATTTATGAGTGTAAGTGAATTACCTTATCTGAAATCTTTCACTAAATTTACTATTTTAAAAGATTACACCGGAGATGCGTGGATTTAAATTACCGAACCTGTATATATGTTTTTCGTTGCACTTGAGAGAGTTTTCCGCGAAAACATATCCGGCTTGATAACAAAAAACAAAAATATTACAACAGAGTTGACAGCTTTGATGATGTTAATCAGAATCGAAGTCTTTGAAGATTGTAACAACATTTGTAAAAAACATAACATATCGAAAGCAGTTATTTCGCAGAAAGTATTGAATACGAATTATTAAAGTTTTCAAAAACTTTATCAGAACTAACTTTTCTGATCAATTTTATGTAAGACGAATACTTTTGTCCAGTTATTTTGAGGTTGTTTTGAAAGTTTTTGTTATATCACCTATATTTATCCAATATGTTGAATTTTGAATAAAGGAGATACGATTTGAACCAGTAAAGCAAGGAGGACAAGCCTTTTCAGTTTTGCCACAGCCATGTCATGGTTGATTCTGTCGGCGGCAACAGATAAGTCCATGATGAAGATCCCATCTATTATGAAGAAAGTGATTCATAGCTGGTTTGTGGTTGTTGAACGCTTCGGCATGAATCCTTGTTGATCTTCGCTGATATATTGCTTTACGTGGAAAAACAGGGGTTCCAAAATGGCCAGTTCAAACAGAGGCTACGCATAAGCTCAAAATTCCGCAGTAGTTATCAGCATTTCTTCTAACTCCCTTTTTGTGCGCGGGAAGCATGTAGTGTTGAAAACTTACCGGTCGTTAATGATGACCGATAGATGTGGCCTAATGATGCGGTCAGCGAAGCAACGCAATGTTTTAGAAACACGGATGGAGCACCGTGCGGTCCAGGCGTGCTTGACGTCTTCGCCTTGTTTGCAACAGCAATGATATCTGCATCGTCGATAGGGATTGCATTGAAAGACCGGTCAGACAAAGCGACGTTATTCGAGGCAACTTCGATTGTCTGTGGGTGCAGGGCATCGTTATGGAAAACATCTGCAAACTTTCGGAAAACATGCTATAGATGTCGAACACGGACTCAGCGATGTATGGAAGAAAGTAAACCGTTCTCCATGCATAGCTTATTAATGTGTCGCAAGAACACCGTATGCTTCAAATTGCTTGGAGCTTGCGTTGGTGGACCAAGGAGCAGCGTCAAGCCAGCTGTTTGTATCGATGGTTGAGCGTCACGTAATGGTTCCGAAACGCTATCGACTGGTGTTCTGAAAACCTACGTAAAGCCGCCCTCTTTTTCGATTTTGTGCAGGGTATCTGCCAGCCATGGTACTATCATAGACTAACTCTAAGACCAGTAGGTCCCGAACAAATACGATATTTTTCTTGGCTCAGTCAATACTAGCACATCGGTCCCAAGCTTAATAATGCGCCCCTTATAATGAACTCACACCAACACACGCTCAAATATTCTTTCAAAATAACACAGCAAATCAAAACAAAGGTGCAAATATGTACAGCAAGGTGCTGGTTTCAAGGTGTACTTCGGACCAAGGGTTTCTACAACAGTGAACCAATTTCGAATCGCTAGTTGCATATTGATTGTTGGTACTATTTCCGAGGAACGTGGAGCTCAAGAGAAACGTGGTAGTGTCGTTATCGACGTCGTTCATGTCGAGGGTTTAGTTCCAGTTAATACTACTAAGCACATCGAGAATGCTGTCGTAATCTGCATTACAGAAGTCATGGTAGGTGAATAGCAGTACAATAGCTGGTTCGATCGATGAACTAATCATGATATTGAGAAGAAGTGGTGGATGATGACGTATCTGTTTTACTGGTGCATATGAGGCTAGCATGATGCTTGGTGGCATGTCCGCATTCATGAACCAAAGGCCTAAAGATCATCCATTTTCCTTCACAATGTCGTTAATCTGGCGTAAAGATGCTTCGTAATAATGATCAAGCATTGAAATCGACCTCGCATGGATGCGCAATTGGGAAGGGTCGGGAGGTTCTCTTTCATTAGCATTTCAAGCTTATTGCTTGCTCTCAACTTAGTATTCAAAAAGCACATATACAGATCTTGATTGGGAGATTTTGATGCAAGATCCATTTTTTTTTGTAAACTTGCACCGTGCACATTGAGATTACTACCAGTCATACGATGGGAGGTGTCAAAGGAGTTACCGATATTGGATGGGGTTCGTGTGCAGCCGGGAGAGCTGCTGATCGCCGGCGGTGGTGTTTCGTTAACGTCGGTCACTGAGGGTCTGGCAACAGATTCGAGTCCCAGTCGCCAATTTTCAGAGATAATACGACGTTGGGTCGATGCAAGTTGACTGCAAACGGCGAATCGATCATCGTACAAAATTTGATCTATCGGAACAGGTTCCATGACGCTAAGCTCCGAATACTTACGCACGGAGCTGGCATATTCCCTCTGCATTCCGGGTTTGAAGCAAATTGCTTTTCCATGAGCCTTTTCATCGTAGGTGATAGAGACTCTCGAATCATTAAAAAGTAATTTTACCCTGCACCTTCGTTTTGGGGGTTGAATTGAAGTGCCGATTTTCGTCTTAGCAGAGGTAAACTTTGTTGGATTGCTTATCTCCTCCTACTTTGAAGACTGCTGCAGTGTTCGGGGAAAACCCATCTTCGTTTCAAGATCTACAATGGCGTGGTGGTCTTTGCTTCGTTGTATTGTCCTGCTATGCTATTATCCATCCGAAAAAAGTACGCTGGGCCACCGTTTGCTAGGATCGAGTGTTAATCTAGTTCCGGAAAATAAGCTGCAGTGGACAGACCTAAAAAGCACGCCTCAAAACGTGGCATAAACAAGCATCTCAAAGCTCATAGCAGTTTTGAATTTACATACATTACACATTTATTTTATCGTGACATATACAATTCGTACGGTCGAGGTTTGCTAAGAAATATCAAGGAAATATTTCTATCTATACATGTGGCTTGAAAGGCGATATTTTCTTTGCAGCCGGAACCGTCAATCAGGAAATTTACGTGAACGAGTGACTGGAATTTTGGAGCGAAACACTCTCTGGTCACGTCTTCCTTCGAAAAGGATATAAAGCAGTTGGTCACAGCTCATGTTTTGATGAATCCGATATATAGGTGAAGGTGTCTCTCGTTGGTGGTGAGTTAGCTTAAGGCTGAAAGCCTAAGTTTTGTAGGCAGATTGCGACGAAAAAACACGGAGAACGGATCAGTATTACGAAGAGAAAACTAAGACTAACTTTATATTATGTATTCTTTTAGGTTACAAAGTTTATGTCAACAAGAGTAGATCAAGGTATATGAGAAACAAGATAGTGTTTATTTTTCTTCTCTGCAGTAAAGAATGCGAGGGGCAGCACAGTGGTTATTCTTCTTCCTCCTCTTGAATTACCACTACACCCTAGTCTAAGACAAAAGCCCAATTCGCTCAACGAACATCTTATGCAACAATGGTCCCAGGGGCTTGGTCAAAGCATCGGCAACCATCTCACTTGAAGGACAGTATGTCAATATAATGATCTTACGCTCACACAATTCCCGGATGAAATGACTCTTGGTCCCAATTGGCTTCACCGCTTGCAAGCTCCGCCTTTGCGAAACATATGCACCCCTGATTGTCTTCGAAGAGAATTGTCGCTTCATCCTGTGGTTCACCCAAGTCCTTCAGCAATCGTCTTAACCATATGGCCTCCTGGCATGCTATGGTCAACGCGTTGTATTCAGCCTCCAGGGATGAGAAAGCTACGGAGTCCTGTCCCTTACTAGTCCAACTTATTGGGCCTCCACCGAAGAAAAATACAATTCCAGAAGTAGATCGTCTCGTTCGCCGCCCAATCTGAATCCGAGTATCCGGTCAATTTCCAGGCTTCCGCCGGACTGAACTTTAATTTCCAGTACTTTGTGGTATTCAAATA
Source organism: Aedes japonicus (assembly GCA_034211315.2). Lineage (NCBI taxonomy): Eukaryota > Metazoa > Arthropoda > Insecta > Diptera > Culicidae > Aedes > Aedes japonicus. Next base: position 41,562 of record JASCZW010000420.1, on the reverse strand, counting down.
CTGGAGAACCCGCTTAGCAGCTGCCCAGTCACTTTGGTTGGGTTCGCTCACTTTTCTTCCCAACAGTCCGACACTGATGGACACGTCTGGACGAGCATTTACTGCCAAATAAAGTAATGCGCCCACCAAACTCCGGTAACGTGTCGTATCAGGAAAACACTTACTGTCACTGTTCACCGTTATGTACCCAGGGTCACGGGAGGAAACGAGCTCCTTGCCAGCTTTCCTTGAAGACAGCACTCATAAACGATCCGTTGTCCACAGTCCTTGATAACGAATCCACTCGCCAAATCCTTCGAACTTATAACACTCATGACACTCGGATCTTGATGGCCAAATCTTCTGTGCCAAGTGTGTTGACACTGATCGTTGTGATTTTCAACCATCGCCGCTTTGCACTGCTCTGCCATCTTCAACTTATACTGGTTTCCAACCGTTTCTCCCAGCGCAATCACTGGTGGGTCTTCACTGGTGCCGCATCCTTCATCCCGAATTTGGACACTAACTGTTCGATATACGAAGTGAGGCGCAACGAATAGAAACCGTCTTTTCGTTCTATCTCAAATCCCAGGAAAAATCGAACTGGACCAAGGTCAGTAATTTCAAATTTACTTTGGAGATCACTGTACACTCGGTTGATTTCGTCTTCATTCGCGCAACCGATGATCAAACCGTCAACGTAAAGCAATATATACACTGTGGCAGTTGCGCTTCGCCGTACATACAAGCAGGCGTCCGAACTACACTGCTGGAACCGGATATCACGAAGTACACCATCCAAAGCCTTGTTCCAGCACCTTGCTGATTAACGAAGACCGTAGATGCCCTTGTGCAGCATGCACACGAGCTACTCCTGTCCGCTTGCAGCAAAACCCGGTGGCTGGCGCATATACAGTTTTTCGTCAACAATACCGTTCAAATAAGCGGTTTTGAGAACTGCAATAAAGCACACCGCACCCTGCACCGTACTGGAACTTGTTGTTGATTGTTCCGGGTGTTTCTCCACCGTTTTCGGTTTCGCCTGAACCTGCTTCGCTTGCTGTTCGCCAGATTTAGTCGCAGAATGGCTAGCGTTCTCGTCTTTCTTGGCAGCCAGAAATTTTCGACAGTTTACTCGCAGATGACCCGGCTTGTTACAGAAGAAACACTTTCGTTTGTCAATCTTCGGTTTCACTTCTGCTTTCAGGGCACGCTCTTCCTTACTACCTCCTGGCTGACTCGCTCGCTTTTGGCATTCGTCCCGCATTCGAGCCACAACCAAATCCATCGTTAAGTCCTGCTGCGGACGGTTCTCAAGAGAGGTGACGAAGCAGTTGTATGAAGGTGGCAAGCTCCGCAACATCATTATGATTCGCAGCAGCTCGCTCAGTTCCACCCCCGCACAATCCAGCCGCTCGTAGAGGTTTTCAATTTCTTCGATGTGCTTCTCCACATCACCGCCTTCGCTCAGATTCAAAGCACACAGCTGCTGCAACAGCAACGCCTGGTTGCCGATAGTTGCCTTCTCATGGTACGTTTTAAGGTTATACCACATTTCCCTCGCAGACGTTGCCTTTTTGACGAACCTCAACTGGTTGTCCTCCACGAACAATGCAATTGTGGTACGAGCCTTCCGGTCGTCTTTCTACCATTGTCGAAATGCTTCATCGACTTCCTCCGGCTTTGCCTCGTCGATTACGTGCCAAACTTCTTCCCGCTCCAACATCGTCATCATGCGGTATTTCCACGACGCGTAATTGCTGCCGTTCAGCTTGGCAAACGTAACTCTCACGTTCTCTGCCATCTTTTCTCACTTTGCACTGCACAAACAAACCGTCGGAAGGAAAAAACAGCCTTTCTCTACGAATATCCACTTCTTCCGACACTGGGCCCACAACCTGTAGGCAGATTGCGACGAAAAAACACGGAGAACGGATCAGTATTACGAAGAGAAAACTAAGACGCGTGCTTCACGAGAAAAGGAACAACTTTTTATTATGTTTTCTTTTAGGTTACAAAGTTTATGTCAACAAGAGTAGATCAAGGTATATGAGAAACAAGGTAGTGTTTATTTTTCTTCTCTGCAGTAAATAATGCGAGGGGCAGCACCGTGGTTATTCTTCTTTTACGAGTTTAACCCGTAACGCTAGTAGATCACCTTTTTATTGTGGGTTACAGGATATCAGATCTACCAATGGATTTTAGGATTTTATGTCTTGTAGCCCAAGGATGAGTTTTGAATAAGGAAAACATGATTAGTCTTCATTTATGTGAATTCACATTTTCTAGATTTGATGGTCTATAGTTTGAAGTGGTTAGGACTAGTGTTTTGATTCATGGTCAGTATCGAAGTCATTGTTTGTTCTCTTTGCAATGAATTCGGTTTTTTATTGATAAAGGGGCGCGCATTTGAAGAGTGCTCTCACTCCTCAAATAATTTAAATGGCGAAGAATTTCCATAAAATTTGATTCATTATCACCAATAGTTCATCATTTCTCAATAGTGATGAATCAACACGACATGCAATTATGAATACGGGATATACTACAATAGATCAAATAACTGGTACCAGTAGTATATGTCCCGTACAAAAGTGGAATGTCTGGAAAACGTGTTACAAGCCACCTAAATAAATAAAAGAGAAGACTAACGAAAATGGATGTGACCGTAAATATTTTAGGCCCTTCGCCATCAGCAGTCACACATTACTACAATAAACTGCGGTTTAGGACAAATCTGTTGGAAACAGAAACATTCTCTGATTTGAGAGTACTCGGCCATAAGATTTGAGAGTACTACCTGGCCATCTAGCGGCAAAAAACGAAAACGTGTTTTTTCCACACATTTAAAACCCTACACGGAAGAAAAACAAGTACCCATTTGAGCAGTTGCGTGTGGGAAGCCAATTTTGGGTATAGGTATGTTAACCGACCCGTTGGGTATAAATAACTAACTTTTGGGTGGATTCTGATGCACTTGACTGTTCAATATTTAACCACAAATATGTATATGAAGCTTAGAAATGGAAGGTTTTCACCGAGATGGTTTTTACAAATATAGAAGAACAAAAGTGCTTCATAGAATGGACACAGAACTTTTAAGCATAGTCTTCAATAACATTCATGAAATTTAAAGAACACTATAAACTACAAATATTCATAACATTTATGAACTTTAAGATTTTAAAAGTTTGAAGGTCTTCAAAGCATTTACAGGTAAAAAATTCTCACAAAATTAAGAGATTCTAAAGACAGAACAAAGAGAAGTTCGAAGAATTTCGAAACGAATGTTTTGAGACTAAGGTCTCTCAAAACATTCGATTCGAAATTCTTCGAAGCAAAAATTCTAACTTTTTTTGACAATGTCTAGGGTAAATTGTCGGAGAACGATCTGCACTAAATCAGCATTACATATAGTTTGAAGCCTTGGCATTCTGCTGTTCAGGAAATAAGAACATATTTGGCCTTATTTCTCACGTCTTAAATCACATGGGGAAGTTATGTGTTCCCTGGCAATAAAATGGTAATAATACACTTTGCCTTAGTTGTTCATTCCTTTCATTCATTAAACAAGAAATTACACTAACAATACAATTGTATGAAAGAACCTTGAAATTTGCAACTGAAACATGGAAAACGAACACTAAAATTCGGTTTGTTACGAAGAATTGCAGTAAGAGCTCCAAGCGAATCTCTCCGCAAGTTTTCTCATTATAATTTAAATTCCACATATTCAATTCGCAACCGGTTTGTTCAAATGTTACACAGTTCATCACTTGCTAATGTAGGGACTTCTAGTTTTCGTGTTTAAGGCACTTATGTTAATTGGTCGAATTTAGCGTTTATTTTAGATCAGTTGCCTCAGTTGATACGTAAATCTCTTGCAGAGCCATGAGAAGGCAGGGATTTCCGAGGAATGGCGTCGCAGATGCAGTTAGTAAACGGACGTCACCAAACGACGGTCATCGATGACTGCAGCACAACTTAGAGTTTCAAATTAGTCATCACGTTCAAAACAAATTATCGGCATCAACCCTATAATATCCTACTGATTGCTGATGGATGCATCCACAGTAGTTGACGAATCATAACACGGTCGGCTAGCATAAGGAATTTCGTATCCCAGCATATCCTGGCCGTATGACCCTGAATACGGCCTGTCTGAATGAATGGGGATAGTCCCACCCCCTTCTACTCCTGTAAATAATGTCATTGTGTTGGTGTGCGCGTGTCCAATGTTGTGTATCAAAGAACAATCCAAAGACTGCCGCACTGTCTCTTTGGGATCCGCTTTTTCCAGCAGCCTCTAGCCTCTCTTCGGTAACATCCAACTCTAGAAAGGGCGTAGCACACGAGCGATATTCATTGATGGCAAGAAAAAAAAAAATGTGGATCGATTTGAACAGAATTTTCTTCGGTAACGATTACTATTTTCCAAAATGACTCACTCATTCCACAATCACTTATAATTTATTTGAACTGAAAAATAGCAATTTTCTGGTCAGACTTGATCTTAGCCAGGCAATGAGGAAAATTTTCCGATCGATTTCTCGATGACAATGCACCAAAAAGAAAGGCATGACCAAACACTGGCCTTTTTCAGCCTCCGAAAATTCACTTTTCCCAATCACTAAACTAGAATCCGTCACGGTAATTACCTTTTAGCTTGTAGGTTTTAGCGTTTCAACACCGAAAATAAACTATTCCGAGTGGATAGCGAAAGGGAAACTTTTCTTTGGTTCAAGAAAAACTACAATCTTCTTGCAAAAGAGAGGCGCACACGCAGTATAACCACGGTAACACAATCAATCGCGTTTGAGTTCTCTTTGGTAACTGATGATTCGCTGTCTTGCGGGTGAGATTTGCACGGGCTTTTGGCTTTCTCATGAAAATGAGGAGTGAGATGCATTGGATCCGATTAATTTATTCTCGTCTCTCATAAAAATTTATACTACTAGATGGATTCTACAATGCATACTGTCAAATGTCAAAATCAAACAAACTTTTCATAAACGCTCAAACTGAAGACCCAGAAACAGACATTAATATTACCCTCACGAGAAGTTTAATTTAATGCATTATCAGCCGGGGCCATAGCCATGAAGAAAATGGATACATCTATTGGATCAGAAAGAACCGGCACATGGGTCCTATGCTGGGCCCAAGCTTTATGAATCACCCCTAAAACATATGTCACAACGAAAAACCCTTCATATATTGCCCATTGTGCCGAAAATTTCACTGTAATTTCGCGCCATTATTCGCGCCACTTAGTTTTTGTCGTTATTGTAATTCACGTTTTCGGCGTTCTATTCCTTGGATCGTAAAGAAGTGTACGCCGTAGACACTAACATGATTTAACCAACAACCGACGTGGCGCGCAGAATGGCACTGAAATAACCGTAAAATTGTTGGGGCAAAGGGTAATGTTCTATTAAAATGACACAGCGAATCAAAACAAAACACATTTTATCATTCACCCAAATAACCTCAGGATAATCATAAGTTTAACCTTATGAAATATAGAAAAATGACCAATTTTCATTTTCATTAAGTACCCTATGAAATTCGTATGAACCCAAGGGTGAGTCGCTCAGCACAAAATCACTTGTGCCGATTTATTTTTGTGTGCCTTTATTCGTTACGATGAACACTGGTGTTCCGATCGTGGTGCCAATAGGTGCCCATGTGTGCCACGGTTATTTGACAGTTCAATCGTGATGGTTTGTTTACGGTTAGTAACCAGGCGATTGTTTTGTTTTGCTTTGCCAAATTTTTGGGCGAGTTGGTTTCAGTCAAGATTTTTGTTGCGGAAATTGCGTTTTAATACCATTGTGTCGAGACAGCATGTTTGGGTGACAAATGGAGCTAATCGCTGGAAGTAAGTGCGAGAATTCCTCTATGCTATGGCACATTTATGATTGATTTATCCGCTTTCTCAGCAGTCCACGTACGCCTACGAAAATTATGGACGCGACGCAACTCTACTCTGATTAGTAGTCTCCAAAGATCTCTGTCTGCATTGCTGAGGCTTACGAACTGTACTGCAGCAGGAGGGTGACTAGTTAAACTTGAAATCGATATGTCCGGATATGTTCGTCGTATTTTCCTTTACGAAGATTCTGGCATTTTAAAATGAAGATTATTGCTATGCTTAGTCAGACTGTAAATGTGCCAGTTTCCTCTCTCGTCCATCGAAAATGACAACTTAGATCTTTGCCTATTGGTTTAGCAAATAGGACAAAACACCTCTACCCGGAGCTTTCCACAGCCCCTAGAAAAAACATTGATTTTAATGATGAAATTTGTGAGAAGCAGATAATTTCTCATCTCCGTGAGAGGCTCCAGGAGTGGACATTAATTTTAATGTTTTTCAGCTTTTTTTACAAAATGCATCAAAAGCTGAGCCGTTAATATCTCTGGTAACAGAAAGTGTTTGTGAGATAATGTTTTGTATTAATAATAAATACACTTTATTGAAAGCAATGTGCAGGATAATTTTCTCGTACAATATACGTGAGTGCTGTTCAGCATCTTTGTTGAGCAATTCGATGATGCTGGATGTGACGGTTGTGAAATTGGAACCTTTTCTGAACATCATATTGGCGAGATCCAGGAGGCACATCACTTCCTCGCTTAGAATCCAGAATTTATATGCGTAAACAACACCACAAACTTCAAACATCAATTTTCCAGGGCTGCTAGGTTATATCTTCGAAAAGTACATCTGTCAAAAAGGTGCCACATATGTGCCACACATGTTCCATTATGGTGTAAGACCTTCGATTACGGCGTGCCTGGCACACTGTTCTAAGGGACTCACCCCTTGGATGAACCAGTATGATATTCATTCAAGCACCTTTTAAATTCCATAGAAGTGCAGCTGACAAGTAAAGACTTGAAGTAGTTTTTGCCATTTTTACCGAAGTAATTTTGATAACTGCTTCAGTATGGGTGAAATGTCAGTTTTTCTTGCGGAGTTATCCAGCGGAATTTTATTCCACAAGAGTGACAGCCCCATTAAGATTACCTGGGCAGAAGTTACTAACGTTACGAAGTTTGTCATCATTTTCAGCTACATACAAAGTAAGTAATTCCGACAGTAAACGCATTTCTTGACCATTACTTGTCCTATTCTAAAGCACATTACTTTTGCGCTGCATACTAGCCTTAAGGCGTGTGTTATGTTTCTCATCACATTAATCCAGAGCTGGCTATCGTCGCAGTACCATTGGTAGCATTATCGAATACGCCAGATGAAAGTAAATAATTATTCCGACGAGTGGATTTACAAACTGTGCTTAAATTATATTATTATTACGAAGACAAAGGAGCATGTCCATTAGCACCACGGTACATAGCACACAAACACTTAAAATCATGTAAGTCTCGAATGTGTCCGAAATGTCTAGAATGACAAGCGGCGTTGAACACGGCTGGTACAGGTAAGTTCTCTTTTGGCAAGAGTGTTGTATTTAATAACAATTTTGTCGATTCAATCATCTAAAATGCAGGTCCGACAACAACAAAATAGCTGGTGGCGAAAATTCGCTGAAAAGTCAAAGCAGTCTCACAGAAGGAACTAGCAAATGTGAATAATCTGAAGCAAGTAAAGTTGAAAAATTTGAAGCAGAAACACATAACGGAATTGCAAGCGAACATACTGGACACATTACCTCAAGGATGTTGGCGAAGCTCATAAAAATGCGGAACCAGCAAAGAATATGAAAAAAGAGAAAAAGGCTGCTTTTATTTCCCGCCAGCATACCCAAGTAACCACAAGCATTATATTATTGCACTTAATCAACCCAAAATCAACATCGGTAATGCGGGTTCGCATCAATTCAACAGTTGTCAAGTAATGAAGCGTTAGATTAGCTTAAGAAAGTAGTGATGCATTACCAATGCAATAACGCTACTTAAGCAATGTCTTATGGCATTGCAAAAGATATAGCATTAGTTCGATCTTAGTGGGGCCCTTTTCAGCTATAATCCAACTACAATGATGTACTAGACGTAACACATATGCCCTATATATGCATGCTATTACAGCCTCGTGGTTACTTGGGTATATAAGGCATATGCATTACTTCTAGTGCATCATTTAATTTGGATTAAAGCAGAAAAGGGTTCCACTAAGATCGAACTACGGCTATATCTTTTGTAATGCCATAAGACATTGCTAAAGTAGCATTATTGCATTGGTAATGCATCACTACTTTTTCAAGCTTATCTAACGCTTTATTACTCGACAGCTGTTGAATCGATGCGATCCAGCATTTCCGATGTTGATTTTGGGTTGAATGAGTGCATTAATATAATGCTTGTGGTTACTTGGGCAGTCATGGATTTCTCCATACTGTAATCGCCCGGTGGTAAAGTTTGTGAATAAACAGGGGGTAAGTCACTCGATCACCTTGTGTTACCACCCTAAAAAACACAATCCGCCACAATTCAAACACACACGCCACCACATAAAAGATAAATTCATATCTGGCACCACTTACACGAATCGATTGTAGTTATTGTTTCCCTCTCGCTTACACAAATGTAATTCAGACGATGCATATGTGAGCATGTATTAAACGTCTAAACCGTGCATGGTTGCCAATATGCATAAATTTTCGATTGTAGTTTGTGAAAACACAAAAACACCTTCTGCCATCCCAGAAACACATTCGTACACGATCAACACAAACACAACGTGGCAGAGCTACTCACCCCCTGGAGGTTACGGAATTTTGTTTGATTCGACCAAGCGGAATTTTGACAATTGATCTGCATGGAACCGTCCAAACAAATGACTTCGTTATGTCCAATTAGAATCGTCTTGGATCTAGCCTGTTTTCTTTCCGACAAGCAGGGATACTCAGATCGGGCTTTGCCGTTTTCCATTTCCGTTATCATTGTGTTTGGGCCAGAACGAAATGTCACCTTCACTTACGGAATAATCAAGCGAAAAGAATGATTTCTTTTCGATTCTTTTCCGTTGCAGTAAACGGAATTTAACATGAGTTTGGGATAGAAAAAGAAATTTCTTTCGAACACGATAACGACCTTCAAGCCTATCACGTCTGGGGGTGGAAGTGTGTCCTCGGATGGTGCGTTTTGGATGAAACCGTAACAAACTGCTGTCAACAAAATTTCTGCTATCGTGAACCACAATGAAATCTTTTAACTTATGTGTGGGAAAACAAAGATTTATTATACGACGATTAAACGTCTTCAAGCTTAAAGCCTAGTTTGCAGCTGACAAGAAAAGACCTGAAGTAATTTTAGCAATTTCTACCGAAGTTATTTTGACAGCTGCTCCAGTATGGGTGAAATGTCAGTTTACCTTGCGGAATAATTGAACGGAATATTATTCCGCGAGGAAAAGTAACAATTCCATTTAGATTACATGGACAGGCGTTACTAACGTTACGAAATTTGCTCTCCTTCTCAGCTGCATACAAGGTAAGTAATTCCGACAGTAAAAGCATTTCTTGACCATTACTTGTCCTATCCTTATTCACATTACTTATGAGCTGCATACTAGCCTATAATGAGTTAATGTTATTCATTATTGGTAAAGTTTACTTATATTTTTTTATTACCTAATCATGAGTTTACTCCTAGGTTTACTCTCTATTTCGTATTGAATGAAATTGTACCCATGAGTAGGTAGTTTTCAGTTACAGTGCATAATCTATTATGAGATTTTCAGAAACGTCAAATGAATGTAAACAAAAATCGGCAAGGCCCGGTCCAAGAGAGGAGCAACCGGAGCCACATAAGTAGAGATTACGGATAGCATATTGACTTCAGGAATATTAAATATCTATAAGCGTGTAATTTAAACATTAGTTCTAGAGCAAGTACTGCGACGTAAATTATATCGTCAGTAATGGGCGAAAACGAGCCCTTACATATTGAGTATGCTGACGAGACTGAGCTGCTGAACGAATTTCGCAGCTATATGAGTGATTCCGATACTCGAGAAAAGGCCGCTAACTACCTGCTGGAATCCCTAATCGACGAAACTATCTTGGGAGTGGTATTCGAGGTACATCATGCATATAAAACCGGTTCCGGTGTAGCAATTGAGGGGCAACCCGAGGACTGTAAACCTTATACGATTGTCGATTTACCGGACATGGACGTTTTCGGCTCTTCTAACAGTAAAAAGGCCATCGACTGTACTTGTCCGAACTGCAATCGTATCGTGGCTGCATCTCGATTTGCACCGCATCTAGAAAAGTGTATGGGTAAGTTTTGTTCTGATGTTTGTTTCGTTATTGATCTCATGGTGCTGTTCCGAATCTAGGAATGGGTCGAAATTCATCACGAATTGCTAGCCGTCGAATCGCAAATACTAGGGATGGTGGAAACTATTTCGGAGCAGACGAGGACGATGAAGATGATGCAGATTGGTCCGGTGAGAAGCGCAAAAAGAAGATTGCTCCGATCAGAACTAACGGCAATAAGAAGAACGGTAAGACGTCATGAAAATAATTGACACAGGTATGAAACACGGTGAATCCTTGGAAGAGACGTCTTCGATCCTCTGTAGCAGGAACGTCTGATAGACGCATGGGTAAGTAGTCTTGTTAGTGGAGCACAACAAGGATTCATTTTGTTTTAATGAGTAATGGTGTATTCACAAGATTGTTGGAACTGGTGGTTCAATTCGAGAAAACTATTTTGTTGAGTAGTTTGATTATCGTTTAACAATCTGAATCAATCGTGACTGCTAAAATTTACAAATCAATTTGGACACAATATTGTGGTGTACAGTTTAGCATCCTAATGGGATGTGGTCAAAATTTATTGTATCAAACTCGATCGAAGATCTTCATACTAGGTATACAGTTCTTAAATGACTTAAACATTATGAATATAAATAAATATATAATAGTACTGACTATTGTAGGTTCATAGAAAATCAACCAATTAGGATATGAAATTATATATGTTGCTGTAAACAATAATGCTCCGACTTATTACTTCTGAGAAAACTTCATATGTGTTTTAAATTTTCAGGGCTATTACAATCTTTGTAAATTTCATGTGCATTTTGCTTACAATTTTTAAGTTTTTTACTGGTCTGTTGAACCATACTGGAATTTTTAAACACTTTTAAAGTAAATTACGTCTACGTCGTTTAACTAGTACTTCTTCTATTTTTTCCAATTACTGGAATTAAGATGCTCTCATTTCCAATATAGGAAATGCAGTCGACATCGCGTTGATTGAAGTCGCCATATATATGTACTTTTACTTCAGTGGGCAAGCCAGACTTAATTTCTTCGGCCTTACTCAAGAGCTGTTCATGTATAGCCTTACGGGCATTATTTGGAGGAAAGTACACCGAAACAAAAATGTGCGTTTCATCTCCCACATTGACTTTTGCCCATACATGTTCAAACTCCTTGAATTTTGTTAGGTAGTTGTTAATTTCAGAATTGAATTTATGCGAAGCTTCGATCATCTCTAAAAACAATATGGAGGAATACAGGTAACCCAGGTAACGTCCTAGATGGCGCTCGTTAAAAATGGGGTTTCGAGCTGTTTAAGCAATGTAATTTGTGATAAAAACATACGAAAATCGACAACACTGACCAATTCCATACAGTATGAAAAATAGACAGAAAGTTATTATCAATTTCAGTTTTAGATACTACGATGTTTAACCTCACTTTAGCTTCACTTGGATTTTTCAATAACTATTGCCAAAGACCTCTTCACTTCTTACACTCACATCCCAACTAGTTTCATTTACCAGGATAACGGTGTAAGAACAACTTAATACCTTGTTTTGAATCTGGTTAATCTTTGCCGCACTTTTCATTCGGTTAACATTTTGACAATAAACCGAGACTTCTTTCGTGATATGTGAGTTGAATGGAATGTTTGTAACATTAGAATCACTTTCATTAAACATGTTTACCATTCCTGAAAACTGTCCGGAATTCTGAACGTCTTCGAAAATGCTGCAATCTTCAGGTTCCGTGTCCGCACCGTCCATGGCGTCGAAAACACGAATGTTGAGCAGCGCACGCTTCGCATGATGTAGTGGGATTAAAAGAGCATCCAGGTGGTCTGTGAATCGAATGAAGTACATCTTGGTGGTTTGAAAAATCTTTCTTTTGCTGCCTCAAGAAGTATTCTATCTTGTGACAGTAAGCCGTTACCACTGTGTGACCGCTCAGAAAGTTGAGATTGATGTTATTTAAATAATTATTTGTATTAGTCGTTTCGTCCCAGTCGAAATCGAAGCCACCCTGTTACCAACTGCCGTTGGTGAATTGTAACCACCTCTTATAAAAAAGGCATGCAGCATCATGCACATCAAATGCCCCAGCTCTTTCAGAGCTTATAAAGAGTTTAATCGATTGGCGCTTGTCTCCTCCGCCCACCTTGCCGAATACAGTCCACTCCGCAGCAAAAGGTGCCCCCCGAGATTGAGCATAAATTTGGTCCATCCCGAACAGGATGACTAGCAGTTCCAAGAAGCATTCGCCGTAAAAGTTTGCCCTGTGACGATCCTACCAAGTGAAAAACACGTACGTTACCTAGCAAACTGCCAATCGAACAAACTGCTACTGCTGTTGCAAATGCCAACCCCGTGTGCGAAACAAAGTGAAAAATTAAAATTAATACACACTCAATAAATCGAGACGGTGCGCAAGATGCGAACTCTGCTAAACGAAGCCAACCGCCACGTCGAAAGTTTGCGCTACCTTCAGCAACAGATCACTGGAGTTTCGGAGCACATCATTGTGTATCTGATAACTTCGGCCCTTGACAAGTCGACAGATGCCAGATTTTGGCAAACTGTGAAAAAGCGTTCCAGCCATCAACTCTAACTGTCAAGCCAAAGTAAGCCCAGCTACCTACCAAAGCCCAGCCCCGGAAGAGCCTCGGAGTTTCAGCTAGTGAGTCTCAAGCGTGTGACATTTGTGGTGATGATCATCGAAACTTTGAATGTACTGCCCTGAACAACCTGACCGCAACCCAAAAGAACGAGAAGATACGAGTCGCAGGAGTTTGTTTCAACTGCCTGCGCAAGGGGCACCGTTCAAAGGACTGCCCATCCAGCAAAGTATGTGACAAATGCCAGCGCCGGCACCACACGTTACTCCATGAAGATAGGGCACTCAGCCAGGAGAAACGCCGAATGTTTCTCTCCTCGCGGAAGCAGTGGCGATCCCGCCACCAATTCCGGCTGCTCCGAGTCATCCATCGACGTCGGTGCAGAAGATTTCTGCCATAGTGGAACCACCCATTTCCACCACCTGTTCGTCGAACATCACCCAATCTACCAAGACTGTGCTGCTGCTTACCGCAGTGGTGCAAGTGTTTGACAAGAAAAATCACGCTCATCCATGCCGTGTCCTGCTGGACTCCGAAAGTAATGGGCACAATAACATCGTCGTAGATCAATATCGTCAATTGGAACATCTCCGATGGAGTGGTTCTGGCCGATCCTGAGTTCCACACACCAAATAGAGTGGATCTGCTAATCGACGCAGAGCTGTTCTTTGATTTGCTGAAGCCAAGCCAGCTCATCCTGGAAGACAACCTGCCACAGTTGCGAGACACTCACCTTGGGTGGATCGTATCTGGTGTTATCATCGAGCCACAGATTTTCGCCCAGCAGCCAACCACGCTTCCCTTGTAGATTTCGAGCAAATGATGCATAAGTTCTGGCAATCGAGAAGGTGCCAGATGTACCGAAGCTATCAATCGAGGAGATGCGAAGTACACTTTTTTGCCACATACCAACGTGACGAGTCTGGAAGATTCATCGTAAGAATGCCGTTTAACGGATGGTCTACCCAGTTGGATGATTGCCGCGCTTTGGCCTTGAAGAGGTTCCTGATGCTGAAAAAACGCCTGATGAACTATCCCGAACTACAGGCGCAGTATCCGGGAATATGAGGCTCTTGGAGATTGCCACAAAATCAACGAAGCTAACGATCAACCTAACCAGCAGAGGTACTATCTTCCGCATCATACGGTACTTCGCCCGTCCAGCTCGAGAACGAAGCGCCGTGTCGTGTACGACGCAAGTGCCAAGACGGCCCGGTTGTGCAAAATGATCTGCATTTCATCGTTCTACGGTTCTGTAAGTTCAAGAATGCCTTCTCCGGGGACGACGTCAAGATGTACTGGCAAGCCCGAAGATCGACGTTTCCTGCGAATTTTCTGGAAGTCGCAGCCACTACGGGTGCTAGAACTTTGTACCGTTACCTACGGTACCGCATCCGCTCTGTACATCGCAAAAAGGTGCCTCGTACAACTGGTCGAGGAAGAAAGTGAGTTTTTCCCCATCGCGGCTTGCATTGTAAAAGAGGAGACGTATATGGACGATGTGCTCTCCGGCGGAGACTAGGTGGAAGATGCCATCGAAGCCCAAAGACAATTGAATCAGCTCCTAGGAAGTGGTGGATTTCCGATCCATAAATGGTTCTCGAATTCACAAGAGCTTCTCGGGTGCATTCCTGTAGAAGATCAAGAAAAATGGATACCGTTAGAAAAACGGGGCGTTAACCAGGTGATCAAGATTCTCGGACTGCTCTGGAATCCCATGGCCGATACCCTGTATATCGCAAACCATCCAAACCAACCGGTTTCATCACAGCAACGTGTCACCAAAAGGGTGATGTATTCAGATGGGATGATCCAGTCGACGAAGAAACAGCTCAAAAGTGGCAAGAACTTCAAGCATCGATGTCCTTGCTGCCCAACATCGCCATTCCAAGATGCGTTACATTCGACAAAGTGGTGGCTTATGAACTACATGTATTCTCCGATGCCTCCACCGTGGCATGACCTGTGCAGTCTATTTTCGGATGGATCAATCAAGCTGTGCCTACTTACCAGCAAGTCGAAGTTGGCTCCTCTGCAGGACTTTTCCATCCCTCGAAAGGAGTTATGCGGTGCTCTACCCGATTAGTGTTGAAAGTGCTGTCCGCGCTGGGTATTGAACTCCAGGAGATTGTGTTATGGTGTGATAGTACGATTGTCCTGGCCTGGATCAAGAAACCACTCAACCACCTCCAATTATTCGTCCGAAACCGAATCGCCGTAATCCAAGAACACACAGGTGGATACCGATGGGAATACGTTTGATCCCTGCAGAACCCTGCCGACGTCGTCTCTCGTGGTCAATCACCTGAAGCCTTGAAAAACAATATCCTTTAGTGGAATGGTCCAGAGTTCCTCCAGCGAGTAAAGTATGACGTCGACCCACCCGATGATGTTCCAGAGCTCTTGCCAGAGCTGAAATAAGCACCCGTCACTGCAGCTGTTAGTATCAAACCATTTTAGTTTTTCTCCAGGCACAGCAGTTTCCGCAAAATCCAACGCGTAATGGGGTACGTATTGTGATTTGTTGGCAACTGTCAAATCAAGAACCCTACCGAGCGAAAGTCATGCTAGCATCTGACGATTGCGGAACTACGTCATGCAACCGAAGCTATTTTCCACGTGATTCAACAAGTTCATTTGGCAACCCGTATTGGCAACGTAAACAGGGCTTACGTTGACGGCCTACTTCGTGTCGGTGGTCGATTGGATCACTCACAGCTACCATTCGAGAGCCGTCATCCTATCATCCTACCGGACAAGGACCCGGTAGTACGCCTTCTAATTCGACAGATGCACATCGAACTGATTCACGTCGGGCAGTCTGGCCTGATAAACGCCATGCGACAACGCTATTGGCTCCTAAACGCTCGGTCCACAATCCGGCAGATTACACGTAAGTGTTTGAGATGCTTCCAAACTAACCCAACCAACGCCAGTCAACTGATGTGAAATCTGCCAGCATCAAGAGTGGTACCGTCGCCCCATTTGCCGTAACTACGGCGGTCCTTTCCTGGTGAAACATGGTGTGCGTCGCCCTGCCGTGGTGAAATCCTACGTGGCCGTCTTTGTCTACCAAGGCCGTCCATCTAGAAGCAGTAACCAATTCCTTGGACGACGAGGAATGGTCCAGCAGCTGCACTCGGATAACGCAATAAATTTCCGAGGTGCTCACAACGAATTGAATGCCTTATACGAACAGTTCCAAGATCAGCAAGCCGTTGAAACCACCAGGAAATTTTGTCGCACCCGTGAAATCGAATAGCACTTCATCCCGCTGGACGCATCGGAATTCGGTGGCCTTTGGGAGGCTTCAGTAAAGTCCACCAAGACCCATTTGAAGAGAATCGTCGGTAACGTGAAGTTGACATTCGAAGAAATGCCCACAGTTTTGGTGGAAATAGAAGCGGTGCTGAACTCGCGGCCGCTTTTCACAATATCCAACGATGCGCACTCCACGATTTACAACCGCTGGTGAGGTTGTTCATTTTCGACGTGTTTAAGTGCAACATCGAATGCAGCAGCCTTCTCGAAAATGTGAGGTTATATCTACCTACTCGTCAGCTCCGAAATCGGCAACTGCTGTGGATCCCAAGGCATCGGACAAATTACGGCCTGAACAACACACTGGATTTATGTTGGAGACATTTCAATTAAGTGTGTGACTGTTTCGATTTTAACGTTAGCAAAGCAGTTTTTGAATTTAGGATTAGGAGTGTCGCTTAACAAGTCTGTGCGACTTTCATGTAAAAAATGTCAAATAAAAATAAAATAAAATAAAAATAAAATAAAATAAATAAATTGGTATTTTGATCATACATTTCTCGAGGTGTGATTCAAATGAAATGTCATAGAATTGGAGTAGGGTCTAGTCTATTTATATACATTTTTTCTGCCAGCCAAGATACGCTAGTATTCGTTTAGTATTCCGTTGCAAAAATATTGAGTGTAGTCTGTATTTAAACTATTTCTATTTTGTTTTGGTTTTTATATCACAATAAAAAAAGGACTGAAACGCTTCAGCTAATACGGTTGAGTTGCACATAAAAAGTTAAAACTTCGACTCGAAGTAGTAAAATGGACGAATCCAAGTTGAAAATAGAAGAAGAAACCGAGTGGTGATAAATCCAACAACTCCCACGTTAAAGTATAGGACGAAAATTTTAAAGTGCTTCTAAAAAATTCAAATAAAATTCTAATTAAAAGCAGTTTGTATGATAGATGAAACATCCAAAACTACTCAATAAAGACATTTTCAGCAAAATAAAAATAGTACTCCTATTGTGCAGTTTTGGATGCTTCATCCATCAACAAACCTTTTTTTATTCAAATTTCATTTGATTGTTTTAGAAGCATTTCAAAACTTTCGTCCACGACTTTAACTGTCGAATTTATTACCAGTCGGTGTCTTCTTCTTTTTTTTAAACTTAGATTCGTCAATAGCGTGAGGCGAACGTCGGAAGGATGTTTTGGTATGCTAACTAGTATACAGACGGAGTATACAAACAATAAACAAAACCATCTGGTTCTTGCGCATTCGCAATTAATTTGGTTCGCTAACAAGGTGGTACAATAGATTAAGTATGTTGTCATCATAAGGTAGTTAATAGTATATAATGAATAGAAAAAATGGTTTCTTCGGAGATTGTGAGTGCTATACAAAGGCTGATTGTAAGGATTGAAAGACTTAATTATTTTATTTTATCACAAATTCAAACATATAATTTTTAGCAGACATACAAAATTTAAACTATTACTATATCGGTTTTATTTTATTGCCGGGGACAGTCTTCTACGTTAACCTGTGTTGTTTCGTTCAAAACATCAACATTCGATGACTCACTTTTCTCTGGCTCTGAAATAAAAGTTAGAAGAATGTGAGATTAATGGAAAGCCACATTATGTTAATGATCTAAACGTGACCCTTTTTAGGTCACCAGGTTTGTGTAGATATGAAATATATAGAACAAATAGTAAACATTCAAATTGTTGTGGTACGTTAACAGTGTTAGTGTACCAATTACTGTGTAGAGAGGCAACAAATACACAACTATTTATACACTAACGCTTCTAATGTACTGCAACTGTAGGAACGAATTTCTTACCGTCCGATCACTTTGCCATCTTGTTTAAGGGAATTGTTAGAAAAAAATGATCCTATCAATACTTGACCGTTGGGTTGAATCAAACAACCTTTTATCAAATACGCAGTTCGGTTCCTGAAAGAGCAATGGACCAAACGATTGTTTAGCGTTGCTTTCATACTGATCATGTGTGGAATCAGTATCAACTTGTGATTGAAAACTTCGCTCGAATCGAGTACCCAGTCTGGATTCTTACGAATCCATAGTAAGTATTTGTCCTCCGGTATCAGTCTTCCATGCTATAATTCTTCTAGTGTACGCTTCCCTTATCACAGTTCCTCTATTGATTATGATCTCTCCATGAAACAGGCTATTCAAGGAATTCCAGATCAACTTCGACCTATTTTAATTCCCCATATTTTTAATGAAAAGTACCAACATGTCAATTGCAATAGTACATTTTTTACTGATGGGTCACGCATTGATGGATCCACCGGTTGCGGTGTTTACAATGAATACTCATCTGCCTTTCAAGAAACTTCAGGAACCTTGTTCCGTATATGTTGCTGAGCTGACAGCAATCAATTTCGCATTGGGGATAGTTTCCGAAATGCCCATAGACCATTATTTCATCTACTCAGATAGTCTCAGTTCTATTGAGGCCCTGCAGTCGATGATAACAGTGAGGTACTCACCTTACTTTCTTTTAAAAATAAGGAAGCAGATGTGTGCGTTGGTCGAAAGATCATTTAGGATTAACTTTGTATGGGTCCCCTCACATTGCTCAATTCCAGGCAATGAGAAGGCGAACTCTCTAGCAAAGGGCGCACAAGAAGGCGAAATTTTTGAAAGAAGAATTTCACATGATGCATTTTTCCCATTAGTACGTCAGAGTTCTTTTCAAAGTTGGCAAATCGACAATCGGCAAGCACTGGATGTAAGTCGCGGTTTCATTCGTGTGATGTCAAGACTTATGTCCAACCACTTCTCGCTAGACGAACATCTCTACAGAATTAACCTCGTCGATAGCAATTTATGTAGGTGCGGAACTGGTAATGATGACATCGCTCACGCAGTTTGGCATTGCCCGGATAATGCTGCCTCCAGAGCACGACTATCGCATACCCTAGTGGCCCGAGGTAGACAACCCTTCCGCGAGGTAAGAGATGTTTTGGGAATGCGTGACCTTCCCTACATGCAAGCGATTTACGAATTCCTTTGTTTGTCTGATCTAAGAGTGTAACGTCATAACCCTCCTTCCTCCCACTCTAGTAAAGTCCCTGCCATTGTGTCCCAGTTATATTATCCTTTTGTTTTCGTGCTACTTGTACCTGCCCAGTAAGCTGTGGTCACCCATCTGCGGCTTAGTTCCTGAAAGAGACTACAGGGACCGAGGATTTGGTAGATGTCGCAACCATGATCAGCAACGAACACCAGAAATAAGTTACTTGTCTAGCCCCTTCCAAACGATAATGTGACCCATTAACCTATGGATTGTAAAACTAAAAGTTTATATGACATGTACAGTTTTCATGAACACCCTCAACTCCTGGACACAATGCGCCCGCTTATAGACAGACTTTCGAAACGATTTTCACGAAGCGACACCTTAGAAGACCTGAAGTCATACGGAGAATTCTTATCCAGCGAACTGTTAGGGGTTCCGAATTGAAGCAACCTGTGATAATTACATATCAATGTTCATATCAATGCAATGAAATATCAGCCTTCACTCAACCGCCAAACAGTTCAGTTAAACATCCTTACCCTTCCGAATAAGCCAATAGGTTATGGGTCCAGAAATCGTAGCGTAGCAACGTTTCAAGTTTGTTTAATGAAAATTTTATTTTCCGATGCCGTAAAAAAAAATCTGGAACATATGGAAGACAGCAAGGTGTCCATAGTGAAGCTCAATAACTTCAATTACTCGGTTTGGAAGTTCAAGGCGGAGATTTTGCTGACCAGGGAGGCCCTGTGGCGGTACATCGACAAGGCAGTTACGGCTCCGGTGACCGGAACCCAAGAACAACGATTGTGGTGCTTGCAGAGGATCAACAGCATATGCTGATTCGGGAAACAAAAAACGCTAAAGAAGCCTGGACCAACCTCAAGAAGCTCCACGAAAAAAAAACATTCCTTTGTTCCAAGGTTGCACTGCTGCTTTGTAACAAATCGTGCAACGACTGGGACGACATGCAGAATCATCTTTTTGAGCTGTTCGTGAAGCTGTTGTGCGCTGGGCCGAACTTGGGTGAACCACTGGTAGTAGTAACCCGGTCCGATAACGAGCTAAAACTGGAGCTAATCAAGGGAAAGCAGTTGGATGAAGATGCGAAGAGACGAAGTTCAGAATCTTCAAGTTCGCCGATGAAAGCAGGATTCCAGAAGAAAAAGAAACCATTAACGTGCTACTTCTGCAAGAAGCCTGAACAAAAGCAGTCGGAGTGCAGGCTGTATGCGAAGGAATCAGACGACGGTAAGGAGAAACCCCCGAAAGCGAAAACAGTCCATAACCTTTGCCTTGGGGGTTGGTAATCGAACGGACAATGTGGGATGGATCTTGGATTGTGGCGCGATTGCGCACATGTGCTGCGATCATGAATTCTTCGAGGAAATCCTGGAAAGCCCTGTGAAAACCGTTACTCTGGCAGACGGGAAATTCGCAAAGATGGAAGCAGCTGTGATGTTTGACGTTGAAGATTCTCGTCGGTAATACTGTGGCCACTTTTGCAGTAAGAACTGGTGGCCTATATACACAAGTGAAGGACATATGAACACGACAAGTGAAGGACCGATGGTAGTGAACGATCACCACAATGTTGACTGTCAGCATGTGTGGCACAGAAGATTTAAGCATCGTGATCCTGAAGCTCTGGGTGGAATGCTGAAGAAAAACCGCGTAACTGGATTGAAGAATGCAAATGCTGTCGAAGAGTGTAGCTGTACCGAAAACCGTTTCCAAAATCGGTGGAACGTAAATCCCGTGACGTCCTGGATCTCGTTCACACCGACGCTTGTGGGCCGATTGAAAATATATCAGTGTCCAGGTACCGTTATTGCATGACCGTTATTGATAACCTTAGTCGGTTCTGCGTATTATATATGCTGCGGAAAAAGGAAGAGATGCCAGAGAAGCTGAAAAAGTATGTTGCGTTTGTAAAAAACACAGTTTGGACGAAAACCGAAAGCCATCCGATCGGACCATAATCGTGGGTACACTGGGAACGAACTTAAGGAGTTCTACAGGAACGAAGGAAGCAAGCTACTCTCCCCAGCAGAATGGCGTTCGATCCGAAGCCATGGGAACGCACTTAACGAGTTGTACAGAAAAGAGGGAATGAAGATGCAGTTCACCGTAAGCTACTCTCCCCAGCAAAATGACGTAGCCAAGACGAAGAATAGGTACCTGATAGACATAAGTCGCTACATGTTGTTCGATGAGAAGCTTCCTGGGTTCTACTGGACTGCTACACCATTCGAACTCTGGAATGGTAGAAAACCGGACGTAGGGCATTTTAAGGCATTCGGCAGTGCTGCATACGTCCTCGTTCCAAAGCAGAAACGGAAGAAGATGAATACGTTGGACAACAAGGCGTATCATTTTTGGATCGATCGTCAGGAGGATAACCATCAGCCGTTATTGCGATTTCGTTGAGCTAAACTAAAGCTGTCATGAACAACAATGAAACAGAGCTTGTATTTCTTCCTCTAACAACTCCCAGTTGCAACTAGCATACATGCATGTTGGAAATAGTTGATATGAGGTGGCTTGATTTGACGATTCGATTTGCCTCCCTTACTTCAGGTGTTCCCTAACATCTTTTCAAATCTTTTCATAGCGTGTTTCACGTATGTTGGTTAACTAGCGCTTGAAAACAGGCATCAGTATCCCCTAGCAAGTCGATTTCAACTCCTCTTTCTCTAGCTTAGACATCTCTTCAGCTCCTGAAGTATTTCTTATATTCTAAGTTTTGAGTTTAGTTTAGCTCACCTATGTCTTGCTCGATGGTCGAAACTACGATTCGAACCAGCTTGAAATCAATCACCAGCACAATTCGAAGAAGTAGAATAATAGCTCCGCAAATGTAGCTGCTCGTCCATATCCATGGGAAAACGGCTACTAGGTAATAGTTTTTGTCTGGCAATACCAAATCATTTGCTTCGGTCATAGAAAAATAGGTAATCATCCTCGCGCAATCGACATCAGCAGTGGGATAAAGTTTGTCAAATTGTTTGCAAAATGTTTTCAATCCCCTGTTCGCAAGGCTGGCGCACACAATGGCCGATATACCACTTATGATGAAAAACGTTAAGGATGGAATAACAATTTTCCAAGGTCTGGCTATTATGCTGAAAAGAGGATATTCTAGAATTCTCTTTTAGAATCTTGATAAGTATTGTTTGTTTTACCTTCCAACGCCCTCACCACCATGTCCATGCGTCACAAATAAAGCTGCCCAGATCACTCCAAGAAGCGCGTGGAACAGAGGTGTGTATGTCAGATACTCACAGAAGTCTGGGTTACTCCATTTGCTGTCGTATTCACTTATGACATCTGCAATTGTTACAAAAAAATTAACATGTTTGAGTGCATTTTGAATTTATAGGAATGATTGTGGACGGCAAAACGACGGGTCGGAGTTTTCGGGCCATAGGCTCGGAATTCAACTTGCGCATCCATAAGTAGGATTATACATAATCACGCCAATAATGCGAGCATAAATCTGTCCCGGACAAGCACAAAACATAAGTAGGCGGTAGGATTAGTGCGCTGGTTTTCACCATAACTCAGATAAAGAAAAGATTAAAACTTTGTGCATTTTGCGAGAAGCTGTATGTTTACACAAACTGTTAGGATTTGAATCTTAAGGCAACTCAAGTTAGAAATTTAGATAAAAACTCTTGAAATTCTGTACCCAAGTTGATGACCAAGTGTCCCGCTTACATTAGCAATCTTGTGCTGTGAAATTTATTATTAAATTACAAACAGGACAAGGTCGAGGTGGTCTTTGTTGCACACAAAGATCGTCTTCAAATTATACCGTCGAAGACCGCACTTCACATGTTTCGCAATCTGCGAAAGGCGCAGCAGGTCGCTTTCTAAGGAGTGTATCGAAAAGTAGTTATAAACATTCGATGCGTTATGAGCATGAGCATGAGCATGATTGACCGCCCACGGATGCAATTCCGTTATTGCCAGATCAGCTGTATTTGCACAAAGAACCAACAGATGATGTTTGGGACTAACATACATCTTCAATGTGTAAAAACTGTTGACCCATTATAAAGCAATACCGGCGCCGGCCGTGTCCGAATGCTGGTCAAGTAGGGAATGGGAAGGAACGTGTTGACATGATACTCGCTTTTTAGGAAGCCGAGAAATCCTCTGCACTTCCACGAGAAATCACTGGGATGGTTGGGATAGTTAGGGATAGGTTAGAAGCCGAGTTCGTTTTGGTTAACGATGCGCTGAAAATATGTAGCACTTTTCGCCAAAAGCAATAGGCCGCTCCAATGTTATTGAAAAGAGACAAGCATAA
Source organism: Aedes japonicus (assembly GCA_034211315.2). Lineage (NCBI taxonomy): Eukaryota > Metazoa > Arthropoda > Insecta > Diptera > Culicidae > Aedes > Aedes japonicus. The sequence goes on along the minus strand of JASCZW010000420.1, from coordinate 18,107 downwards.
CTAAAAACAAAACAAAACAAAATAGACAAAATAAAATAAAACGGGATATAAGATATTGTCTTCAAAATATGGTAGAAATAAATTATTTGTTGTTTGCAAACCAGCTCTCCTCGATATCCTAGATGGCCAAGTCCTGCTGGACACCAGCTGTTGCCGTCGGCACTAGTCCACATCAACCCGTCCGTCGCCGACGTGTCGGAAACCTTCCGGTAGCAACATGATATCTGTGTCTAATACACTCTTGCACTGATTAATTTACTAACTGAACACCGAATCAAAATTCACTTTGGCACGGTTGTGGTATTTTCTTCTAAAATCTAGTTCTAGATACTGGCACTTGGTTGCAGGAAATATCTTCCCCCACAATACCCGCGAACGACGACACTTTGGACTCGCTTGAGGAAGAATCACCAACACACAACAGCGCAATTCAGTTATAAACATTCGATGCGTTATTACGCATAAACTACTGTATATATTTTTAGCGTGTAAGCGCCATTTGCTTTGTTTACATGTCAAAAATGATTATTCGGTTCATTTCCGTTGATAAAGTTGTATTCAAAATGTCGCGAATTGAATTTGAGACTAAAAAGAAAATTCTGCACACTTGGTGCACCGAAAAGGGTGTTACTTACAACCAGATTGCGAAAAGAGTAAATGTTCACCCGGCAAGTGTAAAACGCATCATCGAAAAGTTTGGTAAGGAGTGCTCCCTCAAGGATTTACCAAGAAGTGGCCGGAAACCCGGCTCCAGCAACCCCGATTTGGACCAAAAAGTTGTGGATTATATTCAACGGAACAAATCTGCCTCTACTCGCGATCTAGCCAAGAAGCTCAGGACCAGCATCGGAATGATTCAACGAATCAAGCGCAGGAATGACTTGAAGACGTACAAAAAGCAGAAAGTGCCCAAACAAACTCCGGAACAAAAGTCTCGTGCCAAAACCAGGGCTCGAAAGCTGTACAGCTGCATTTTGGACAATGTCGACCAGTGCATTTTGATGGATGACGAAACATACGTTAAAGAAGATTCAAGAACGCTACCGGGGCCGCAGTTTTATACTAAATCTGTTGGGGAACGTGTGCCAACCGCAGATACGACCGTTGCGATGGAGAAATTCGGTCAGAAGGTGCTCATTTGGCAAGCTATTTGCACATGTGGCTTGCGTTCTTCAATTTTCTATACAAAAGGAACTATAAATGCTGAGATTTATCAAAAGGAATGTTTGAAGAACAGGTTGCTACCATTGTATAGAAAACACCAGTCCCCTCCTCTCTTCTGGCCAGATTTGGCATCGGCACATTACGCCAAATCCACTCTACAGTGGCTGACGGAGAATAACATCAAGTTCGTAGAAAAAGACATCAACCCACCAAACTGTCCCCAGTTGCGACCGATCGAACGCTATTGGGCAATAGTCAAGCGTATATTTAAGAAGGATGGTACAGTGTCCCAAAACATGACCGATTTTAAGAAAAATTGGGCAGCGGCATCCAGGAAGTGCACAAAGGTCACTGTGCAGAATTTGATGGCTGGTGTCAAATCAAAGGTACGGGCATTCTACAGAAATGAACATGATGACTAGTTTTTCCGTTTGGATCTTTTGTAAACATGTTAAGCTATAATAAACTGAAATAGTATGTTAATTTTAACCATGTTTTCATGCCTATTTTATTATTTGGAAGTTTATAACTACTTTTCGATACACTCCTTACTTGATCAATCCACATATCCCGTTGCGTGTCTCTTCTCCCTGTACCTGTCGGTCGTTCTCTATAATATTGGCAAATAAATCGGGTAAAGTGCTGTCCAGTTAGAATCCAGAATCACTTATGTGTTGCAGCTGCAAGAATTCTTTTACAGCGGTTTGTTTACATAGGCCTACATTCTGTGGTATAAATTTCACGGTATATCGTGCAGTGAGTCAAAAGTTATTCCAGATGGTAGCCGAGAGGAGAGAAAAAAATCTGCACGCCCTCGTTGATAATTCAACGACCACCCGCAACTGCAAAAATCGCAAAAACGTTGAAAATCGCCAAATCAACCGTGTATGATGTGCTCAAACGTTTCAGGGAGTGCAAGAGCGTGGATCGAGCGCCTCAAGGTAAGCGTCGTAGTGGAAAATACGACCGCAAGCTGAACCAGAAGGTGTTAAGAACCGTCAGAGCAAACCCTGGACTATCCAATGATGAAATCGATATATCGATTATGTACAGCGCTCTCAAAAATTTCCGTGAGAACCATACTATCGATCCGCAGGATCTGAGCAAGCGTCGTTGTTGAACTTTGGATCGAAAGTTGCATTTGAAGGTGTTGAGAACAATTAGAGCAAAACCTAGGGCGGTCGGATTATAATATCGCCAAGAAATTCAAAGCACCGTCAGAAGGATTCGTCTGCGAGAAGCTTTCGATCTTGTGACCAGTTTTGATAAAAGTCATGCTTGTTATGTTCAAAAGCGTGGATTTTCAAGCATCATAACAACATTGACTACCCAGGTAACCAATAAGCAGTTCCAAACGTCTTTACGGCAGCCTATCAAGCATTTAAGTCGCCGTAAATGCAACATAAATGCCCCTTTGGCCCAATATAGGGCTGCTTTACTGCAATACTATGATAATGCTTCATTAATGCTATTTTGCATTCGAAATGCTTATTACAGGCTACAAGCATTTAAATAGCACTTGAATTACAGCTTTACAACCGATAGCTTTCAAGATAATATAATGCTAATATAATGCTTGTAGCGTCTGAAATGCAGATTTAGGGTTGATTTACTGCATATGCTAATGCTTATTGGTTACCTGGGTACCTATAAGTTCCATACGAAAATCAGATGATAACTCGTGACAATAAACTTAACCAGAAGAATGAACGTTTGATTTTCAAAGTGCTCTGAGATTCATTTATGTAAACAGGTTCATTTTCAACATAAATTTCAAAATGTCAGAAATGAAATTCAATAAACCACAGTGAATATCAATTACTCGTCAGGTTCGAAAAATACTCAAGGGCAGGCCAGTCCAGGGTATTCTTGCTCAACATTGCTAGCATCTATTCGTATGGAACGATGATGTTCCATGTTTGTATTAGGATTCAAAATCTCTTATTAATAAAAACAATCATCACAAGAGAGGATATTCAGATTTTGTCTAATAAAATTCATGCTTACTGATTGATAATCACAACGACAGTGTCAGCAGATTTTTGATCCGCACTTACCCGGTGTCTCCACTAGCATTTTCTGTCTTAACATTTGTGTCACTGTCAAAGAATATGGCAAGTGGAGACACATATGTTAGATGTTCAGACAGATCTTTTCAAACATATTTCTTAACAGAAATGTTAGACTTTTAAGCTGACTTTTTTTTTTAAATAAACATGACGAAATCCAAAATAATGCTAAAAAAGTTTTCAATTCCATCAATTGTTTTTAGAGACTACATCCTAAAAAAATCGGGAAGGGGTACTGCAATTGATAAAATTTGATGAAAATGTCTTAACAAATCTGTTTGAACTAAGCCCAACATTGAAAAAATGTCAGGTTGTTTGCCACATGTTAAGACAGATCTAACAAGACAGAAAAAGCTAGTGGGAACAACGGGTCAGAGCCGACTTCATTCATTGCAGTAAACAAAATTCAGTTGTCATAAAAGTGACAGCGGTAACCATGAAAACCGGGAAAGTAAACTTCATCATTACACTGGGAAAACTTCTCATGGATATTTTATGAAAATCCAAGGAACTGCTTGTGATCAAAAGACGTGCCCGGAAGTTGCACAATGAAGTTTTTACAAAGTATGAAGAATGCATCTAATGTGACTGTGTTCACGCAAGCGTTGTCCAATGCTAAAGCTAATATTACACGGTTTGACAATACGCGAAATAATGCTGTTTTCAAAGTTTTTTGTACAAGCTATCACACTTTGATTAGTTTTGGCTAATGTTTGACTCAAAATTGACACGATGTTTTGACGTGCAATTATTTTCCACATAGCGTCTACAAAACTGACAGATTTGTTTTTTGCTAAATGCTTATTGACATTTGGCGATTCCTTTCAAATTGACGGTTGCGGAAATTTACACAAATCGAGATTCAAGATTGAATGGCTGTGGTATTATACTGTTTGCAAATGATTGCATATACACGGAAAAAAGTATATTTCAATCAATGATATTTCATCTATAATCAACTATATTTTTAGATTGCCAATATATGCTTGAATCAATTTCAGAATATGGTTGATTTAAATATACTTAAATATGCTTGGAATCAGTTAAATTTGTATGTGAATGAGATTTTTGGTTCCGGAATCGTTGAGAATTAATTTGTTATCACATAATTCTGGATCGATCAAAGACTGGTTTTGTTGATATTTTTATTGTTCCAATAATAACACCAACAATCAATATGAAACTAACAATTTGGAATTGGTTCACTGTTGTAGAACTCCTACGTTTTATTTTCATACAATATTTGAGGGTTTGTTGGTGTGATTTACGTTGGTAGGTGCGAATCATTAAGCTTGGGACCGAGCTTGGTACCGCACAGTGATTCCATCCCATACAAAAGGCGGAAAAAAGTCTAAAAATGGATTTTACATAGTTTAACTAAGTGTTTTCTAGTAATTTTGGGTCGCTGATTTCAAATATGCTATTTAAATTGTCGTCTAAGGCCACACTGCCGTGATATGGCCGCTTTATTGTACCTTGGAATGTCCGGAACATCCGAAAAAATGATAAATTAATATGTCTCGACCTAAAGCAATGTGATTTTTTTCAAAACCATTTCTACATAAAATGTAAGTAAAACGACATGGAGAACAATCTATGGTTCTGTAAGTGGCCATTGCATGGTCTTCCGGAAGCTCCGGAACATTCGTAAAACTTGATAATTCAAACCAAAAAAAAAAGGAGTGGGTCTTAGAATTTCACAACATTTGGTAAGTTAGTTCATTTTTGAAAAGTATATGACTTTAGTTTTTTTTTGAGATAGGGTGGTCCAAAACCAAATTTTAGACAAATTTATAGTTTTTAAGAATTGGACCGATTTTCAATTTTTTCTGCATAAATAAAATTCAGAAAAAGTATGTGCATCGAAAAATTAAATCTTATTTTATTATCAATGATGAAAAGGTCAAGTTCTTAGTATTTCAATGGCGACTACAATTTTCATGTTTATTTCAAATAAGAAAAATCAGACGATGTACGTTAAGTCATTATATTGATTGTAATGATTTATTCCAATATGCGTTTTCATCCTTTTTACTATTATCACAAAAGAAGGGTATACACTGACAAAAAAACGAGAGGAATTCATAAAAATATCGTATGGAAATTTGCCAGAAGATACTATTGCATATTTCATACGATTCTCTAATGGAAAAAATGATCGTATGAAAATTTTCTTCACAGAAAATGAAGTTGCAATCGGGATTCGAACCATGAACCTCGGGATCCAGAGATGAGCCACAATCCTACCAGACTATCAAAAAGCGTGTCACTGAACTTTGAAGGGTCATGTACATTTTATGCTCTAGGGCGGATGGGGTTTGAAGTTTAGTAACAACAAGCAAACTTCGAAACAACAAGCGAAAGCAATAAGCTTGAAACGCTAAGGAAGAAAGGAAGAAGTGAATTTGTTACATGTGAATTACATGTACATTTATTTGAAAATACAAACCTCAATTGATCAACCTATTGTGAGATCTGACTCTTTTTTCACTTCCCTGGTAGTACTAGGAATACGAACCCGGATATGGTCATTATGGTCCTGGAATCTTGATATCATCACCATTGTACCTAAGTTTTTTTTTTTTTTTTTTTTTTACTTATTTATTTTCCGTCGGCCTATTTCCTCACATGGTGACAATCACCGACGCCAGGGAGACGACTCCACCACCTGGAACCTACCTAACGACTCATGACTATGAACCGGGACCAACGGCTTTACTTCCCTTCCGAAGGAAGACGTGACCAAGATTTTTTCGCCTCAGAAAAACCACCGACGTCGACTGGGATTGAACCCAGACCCACTGGGGTGCCAGTAGCAGTCACGCTTGCCACTACACCACCGACGCCGGCGTACTTAAGTTTGAGTTCTCATGTTATTTGACGTGTCGCATGATGAGTTTTGACCAAAATTTGAATCTGGCCACATTCCCGGGCGTCGCTGGAACATCAACCCGGATGTGACCAATGTGGTTCTGGACTCGAAATATCATTGCCATTGAACTTACTTCTGAATTCTCATTTAACTTGAGGTGTCACATAATGGGTTTTGATCTAAGTCCGAAATTGACCACTTCCCCGGGGGTATCTCCGGAACCAGTAAACCAATTCCAATATATTTACAAAACGACGTATGAGATCACAGTACCTTTCATATATTGTTTCATTCAAATCGGTTCAGTTGCTTGAGAAACTGAGTTAGAAATTTCGTCACATACATACACTACACACACAGACATGTGTTCAGTTCATTGAGCTGAGTTCGTTGTATGTAATACTAGGCCCACTAAGCCTTGGCTTAAATGGCGATTTCCCAAAATATATACCTATATTTATATACATATGTATATAAATTTATAAACACTTCTTTGTAAGAAGGGTAAAACCGTGGTATATTGGATCTATTGCGAGATTTATGTTTTTATAAATTTTACGTGTTTCTCAGACATTCCCAGACACTGGCCTTCCGGAACCATGATTGCGCAAGTTTGCGCAAGATGAAACCCAGATTTTCGAAAAGCTAGCAAAAAAACCTTCAAAATCAGCTTATTGTGGTGTATGTGCGCGTGTGTGCTCACATTTGAATATTTAGTTGAAGTTTTTTTTCCGTTTCTCCATACATTTTATATGAGAGCAAAAAATCACGACCACTTAGGTCCTATACTTTGAAAAATTGTAGAGAGCACAATTCTCATTCAATCTTCATCAAATTTTGGAAAAAGAAACTTTAAATAGTGTACAAAATTATAAAAATATATTTATTGTTAAATGAGAAAGTCGATTTTTCGACTTTTTTCCGCCTTGGAATCACTGTGTACCGGTGTGCTAGTACTTCCTGAGCCAAAAGATACATTCATTTTCTTCATGACCATCCGCCTGCTGATAGTACTGTCAACAATCAATATGCAACTAGCGATTTGAAATTGGTTAAGCATAACAAACTTACACATTCGAATGTTCATCTTCTCGTTTACATGATGTAAGTTAATAGGGGAACGTCCATTAATTATGTCACGCAAAAAGTGAATTTTTATAACACCCCCCTTGTCACGTTTTTTGAATGGACCTTCAATTTTTTTTGTAGGAATTGTCACGTTTTCCCGAATCCCCCCTCCACTCTTACTGTGTGACATAATTAATGGATCTTCCCTAGCCGTTGAATCTAATTTTAAGACCTTCCTCCAATTTTTTTTCATATCTATCATCTATCGAGATTGTTATTTCAATACCCCGTCATTTCTTTCCATGTATTTAGTTGTTTGTTTGTTTGTCGCGCTGCTTTGGTCAAACAGTATTGTAATTAAGTTGGGAAGTTTTTGTAAAACTTAAAAAAATGTACAATTCCAACTAAGTCCCGAGGTTTTCAAAAAAGTCTCGAGAATTTAATTGAATTACAGTGAAGTTAAAACAACTTCTGAGAACTTGGAAAAACCAATTCCAGAGAACTTCAGTTAAAGCTCGACAACTTTAGTAAAGTTCTAAAGCAGCAAGGAAGTCCCATAAATTTCAGATAACTTTCTTTAATTTCAGAGAATCCAGGAAATTCAGGGAAGTCCTCGATACTACAGATAAATCCTCAAAACTTCGGAGATCGATTCACTGAACTTCAGAGAAGTTAAAATATCAGAGATACGGGATTTCAATGGATGATACATACAAGGTCTAGAAAATAATTCCTGATCGTTGTGAAGTTTTAAGAAAATATTGAATGAACTTTTCCATTCCAACTTTTCTTTCATATCCTTAAGCTCTATGAAATAATTGCTGAGCAATTTGAATCATGAAACAATATCTGATAGGTGTGATTTGAATTGATGGTTCATCATTATCTTGACTTTATGACGTTCCTACTGGGACTAACGCTTGCATCTAAGTTGAAGAACTAAGTGTTGTAGATGCACTTTCTCAGTTATTAATTGAGAGTTTTCAATGCCATGTAATTTTTTTGCATTAGTATGATTGTGTGGCAAGTATAAGCCACATCCAACATGGTTTTGCTTTGTAGCTGCGCCTTTGCCGACTGAGCTAAGGAAGGACTTTGATTATTATTATACTGTATCGCTGTTCATCTTGAAGTTTTAAAATATGCATAGGACTTTCTTCAAATCTTTGACACCCTAAAGGACTTGGAAATAGTTTCTGAGCGAACTGGTTTCTAAAAAACGGAACGTGATTCAAACTTTTGAACTGTTGAAGACCTTCAAAATAGATCCTGAAGCATCCTGCAGTTTTGAAAAAAAATATTTAGAGGATTTTCTTGAGCTCTTTGATATATTCAAGGTCTCTGTATTAAATTCTGAGCATTCTGTTAATATTTCCACAAAACAACATTCGTTTTTGCTACTTGATCGAACTGCATCTGCTTAAACTTCGCAAGGCTTATTATATTTCTGCCAAGGGTAAATATCGTAACAAACACGGAAACCGCCGTCAACAATAAGCGAAATGGTCCTGGAATGGTTTGTGGTTATGTTTCATCATTCGTGAACAGAAAAATCAACGGATTTCTTTTACAAAACGGATTTTTTTTTTGTGTATGAATTGGCTTAATTTTCTCTGTGTTTGAATTTGCTCATGTTTGCAACTCAAGAATTTCCAGAGCGTCAAATAAATTATTTGAAAGACTTGAGCAAATGTATTTGACAAAGGGTATCACACTATTTGACAAATCATCAAATAATTGGAATGACAAACAAAAACCAAACATTTGCCATAGCATTATTTGGTCAAATATATTTGGCGATCACACGTTGGTCAAATATATTTGACCAAATTTGCCAAATATTTCAAGCTGAACAATGCATTAGGTCCTAAGTAACATTGAGAGATTCTCTTCGTCGACTTTCTCTTTGGTTAACAGCTTGTCTATTAAACGGTTTGCTGATGTTTTCAACGTATTGGATTCCTAATCACACTTAATACTACCGTACTGTATGTTGAAAATAGTTGAACATGTTTTTACGTAGCCGTAGGAACGCAAAGAGAAAGTCGACAAAGAGAGTCTCTCAATGTTACTTAGGACCTAATGCATTGTTTTGCTTGATTTGGTGTTTCGTCAAACAGTGTGATCTCAGCTCAGAGTATCGAAACTTCAAGTGTCCAACATTTCAAAAGATTAAACTTACATAGCTCCATAAAGTATTATTGAATTTCTGTTTAACATCGTGCACATAAAAAGAACGTCACAAAACAACTACAAAATTGCATTATACATTATGCATTGTTCTGGAATATTTCATATATTGTCGATAATGCAAGCTGAACAATGCATTAGGTCCTAAGTAACATTGAGAGATTCTCTTCGTTTCTCTTTGGTTAATAGCTTGTCTATTAAACGATTTGCTGATGTTTTCAACGTATTGGATCCTTTATCACACTTTATACTACCGTACTGTATGTTGAAAATAGTTAAACATGAATCCTAGAGGGTTTGAGCTGTTTAGTTAGTTGTTCAGTCGAGTTATTAGTACGAGACACTGAAGAAGTCTGCACATTGTAGACGAAATACGCGTATCTGTCGAAGATAAGCAAAGGTAGTTGGAATTAAATGGAGATTACAAATTTTTTCTTCTAAATTATAGTTAGTTAAACATGTTTTTACATAGCCGTAGGAACGCAAAGAGAAAGTTGACAGAGAGAGTCTCTCAATGTTACTTAGGACCTAATGCATTGTTTTGCTTGAATGTTGTATGCAAAAGTTCCTCTTTGTTAGAAATGAATTCTTCTACGTTAGAAATGAATTCTGCAACGTGTCGAATGAAATAAAATTTAATATATTCTGATATTTAGATCGCAATGAAAATTCAGATTTTTTACCTGTGTACGTTTTACCTGCCTGTGAAAAGGCCATCGCAGTGCAGCATGTTCCAGTTACAATACTTGTTCAAATTTCTCCAGAAATCATCACACAATGCTTTATTTTAATCAACTCAAGAAACGTGAAGTGAGTGTTTTTGATTACAGCGATGGTTTGCTTGGCACCAAAGCCCGGAGTTTTCCTTGATATGAAAACCGATTTATGTAAGAAAATTTAATGATCATGACAGTTTTGTTCACACATTGGTGAATTGAATTTTGGCATTGAATTGATTTTTGTGAAAATATTTTCATGTCCGAAAGATTACATACTTTAGATCAGGAGTAGAACCCGTCACCGTGCTCGTTAATATTTGCTTTATAACGCTTTCTTACTAAAATAACAACTCAATTCATACAGAACTTTGATATACGTACATTTTTCATCCAGTGCAGTGTGCTTCAGAAGTTTGTTCAGAATCTGCATTTCTTTTTCCGATTTGTTCGTTTGCATCATTTCGCGTAAACCGGATCCTTTTGATATCACAAAACTTAAACTGGCTCCCATGAAGCAGTTCAATCTGAAGCTTTCCCATAGTGAGTACATGCTGAAGCTTATAACTAAGCTAGAAGCTACAGCGACTATTAAAACCGCCAGAATGGACACTGTTAATGAAAATAAGAACTATAAATAATATGTGCCGCCGATGTACGAACACTTATTCTTACTTTTCCAACAATAGCTCACATGTTGGGAATCTTTTTCAATCAATCGATGATAGGATAACAGCACAGCCATTTTTTGAATAATAGAACTGATTCGAGGTGGATATCGCGGGCTTATAGAATCCTTCGTTCAACATCAACTACTAGGTCAAACTCATGCTAGTTGTAGTTGCCATGGTAGCCTCATCTAGCGCACACTTCGTTTTTATTTTGAATTGTATTTCTTCACACATCCGAATCGAATGAAAGTTATTAAAATCAAAACTCAAATAATCGACTATGCCTTCAATTAACCGGAGCGACATTCGATGACTGTTTTATGTGTAAGCTAACAAACTCAAGCAACGATATATATTTTCCGCACAACGAAGAAAAAAACTTATGATCTCATCCGAGAAACCAGAGAATGTGTTCGTAACTCTATAAGCACATTGAACAGTCGAAATACTCCATCATAACACGTTCGAGCGTCTCCTTCGGCGCATATGTTTGAAGCTCGCGCCCATGGATCTACATGGTAGTGTATGAAATGTTAATGTGTGACTGAATAATAAACGACGCTCGAAAAAAGCGTATGTTTGCATCGCCTAATGACGAACCTAGTTTTATTAGAACGTGAAATTATCCAGCTTTTATCAGTCGTATAGATAAGAGCACCTATAAGGTGTATATTCAAATAAATACATCGAACCCTATCTAGACATTGCAAAATTAAGTTAGCTAGTATGTGGAAAAAGCTAATTTTAAACTGTAAACATTAAATCACTGCAAATGTGTACATCGGATTGAATAGTGCTCCATAAAACCAAGCTGTTCGGAAATGGGTTCAGTTGTTTGCTTTGGAACGACTAGACTGCAGCAGCTTGTCGAAAACTTAAAATTTGGTTTTAGTAGATCCAATCAGACTATTTATGGTGCAGCTGTTTTGTTTTCATTAGAATTGAAATGCAGTTCTTTCGTTCAAAATCAAAATAGTAGAAGTAGGGGTATTATAAATACCCTACGCAAAGCAAAGCATGCTGAATGGAGTTGAATCGAATTCATTAGGCTGCTATTAGTCAATACAACACTTTTCATTGCGATATGAACATGAAAACTATAAGAATAGACATTTTGCACCATACACATTCATTGTTCAGATTGATTGGTAGCATTTTTTAGAAGTACTGGGCAAGCACAATAAAAAACCTGGAAAATGTTTGTAACGAATGATTGTTTCAAACATATTCTAATGATTGCAGGCAATACTACTGTGAGCTTATGAAGAATGGTTCCCCGATAGCCTTGTCGGTAAAGGCTTAGTACTAGCTGGAGGTGACGGGTTCGATTCCCGGTTCGGTCTAAGGAATCTTTATGGTTAGAAATGTCGACTTCCTTGGCCATTGGCATGTCACACAACATACAATTTCATGCCTTGGCATTGGCATCAAAAGCTCTTAATTACTAATTGTGGAAGTGCAATAAAAACACTAAGTTGATTCCAAGCAATATATTAATCGAGATAGCAATAAGCTTGAAATGTTGAAAAAGAGAAAAGAAAGAAAAGAGTTTGTCCTCTAATCCCTTATTCCCTGGCGAGATCTTTCTCTGAGGATGCATCGTGTTTGACAATTCATTACCACAGTCAAATTGGGTTTGACCACAGCCGGCGATTCTTAATACGTTCATAATTCTGGACCAGGATCAGATCCGAACAATGATCAACTAGAAAAACGGGTAAGTAATGACTGCTCGTTCTTCTTATACTGAAGGCGCAAATAGCCATAATCATCATTATCAAAAATCATCAGTTTTTTCGTTAAAAATCAACATAAAGGGTGTTCCGATCAAAATTTGGTCAAACAGTAATGTGTGTGAGTCGATAAAAGTGTTTATTAATAAGTCAAATTCTTTTTCAAGTTCAGTTAATACAGAATACAGGAGAAATATTCATCTAAGCTTTCTTTTTACCGAATGCGAATTGCCGGGTCTTTCGTTTAACACCTGCCATAAGATTTTGTACAATCTCCTTGTCCCCTTTATTCGCCACAGAATATTGTTCGATTGAGTGGACCTCTGGCGGGTTGGGAGGTTGACGGTTCTGGTCGCAATGTAAACGTTGCTCTTTAAACCACGGTACAGATGGCCTGCTACACCAGATATTTCTTCGCGAACTTTAACAGTTTAATGTGCTTAACAATTTCTGCCACCTTTCCCCGTCCGTATAAAATTCCTGTGCATGAAGCTGCTTAAAGTTTGCCTTGACGTAAGTTTCATCGTCCTGTAACACGCAATCAAACTTCGTCAGCATTGTTGTTTACATCTTTCGCGATCGTACTTTGACCGACGTGTTCTGTTTATCGTCGCGATTTGGAGTTACCACTTTCTTGTAAGTCGACCGTCTAGCTTGTTTTTTAGCTCTATCCACGGTTGAAGGCGCCACTCCCAGATTCTTTGCGACATCTTGGACGAAGAGGTTGGGGCTCCGCTCGAAACAGCGGGCAACTCTTTTTGTCGTCGCTGTGCCCTCCGGCTTCGATTTTCCCCCGATCCAGCGTTCCTGGCTGTCGGCAAACGTTTACCGAACACTTTCAATACGTTGGTAACAGTTGATTTTGCCACATTCAACAATGTCGACAACTTGACATGAGAGTAGTTTGAATTTTCGCCATGCACGTCAAAATTTTGATGGGTTGTTTCTCTTCCTTTGACGACATTTTGATAACTGAAGTGCTAATCTCAAAATTAAAATAGAGACATGATGCTACACGCACACATCTTCAAAATGATGGGTGTGCAAAACTTGTTAATGCACGATGAAAGGAAATGCGTCAAGCTTAAGTCGACCAAATTTTGATCGAAACATCCGTTACTGCTAATATAAGCATGATCACTGTTTCTATACTTATCAACCTGAATACAATGAACACTTTTTCATAAACAGTAGTTTGGTGTTGAACAAAAAAAAACTGCTTTTAAAAGTTCGATGATGTTTATGATGCTCCCTTAAAAAGTGATGATGACTGTTTGCACCTGAAGCAGCTCCTGTTCCATTTTTACCCCGCTACGTGTGTTCATTTCACCCCGCATAATTTTACATCAAGCTTTAAATGTGGAAGTTTGGATATACTGCGGACCTCCTTGGCTTTAGCTGCTTAGGACCACCGAGTTGTAATGTTTGACGGTTTATTTTTGACCCGGGAACATTTGTTTGAATTAGTTTGAGTTAGGTTAAATTAGGGTTGATACGATTTGAATTTTATAGCCAATGTAAATATTGACAAAAGGGATGATCGCAGAAGCCGTGCTTTGAAACTGACGTGTTTTGTTTTTACTGCGTCGTTTTCGCGAAACAAAATATCAAAATTAATTCGTAATTCAACTTAAACAAACAGTTAAATCATAAAAACTCCGCGTGTTTTGCGTACGACGAATATAATCGATTCCCTCCCAAAATATGTAATGATCGGTAGCATTTCCCCATTTAAATAGTAATTTTTTTGCACCCGGAGGCAGAGTTAAATCAGCTTTGTTTTTTTTTGTTGATGCTATTAGTATTGTGCAACCCGGGTAAAAAAGGTTAAATTATAGTATTTTTCCGCTTGGTCGCGAGTGTATTAGCAGTTTTGCAGTCGATATAGAGTCGCGTCATAATGAGGGATTTTGATAAATGGCAGAGTGTGAAGCGAAAAAAAGAAGACTAGTGCACACGAACACACTCTCAAATATTCTGCGCCGATTCATAACCATGGATGAAACTTGGATCCATTACTACACACCGGAGTCATCACAATAGGCAAAACAATGGATTTCACCAGGCGAAAGTGCTTCGACGCGCCCGAAAACGCAATTATCGGCGGAAAAGGTTATGGCCTCCGTGTTTTGGGATTTTGGGAGGAGGTGTAATATTCATCGACTATCTTGAACAAGGTAAAACCATAACAGGCGCATACTATGCAGCGTTATTAGATCGTTTGAAGAATGAAGTCCAGAAAAAAACGGCCGCGTTTGCAGAGAAAAAGTGTGCTCTATCATCACGACAATGCGCCCGCTCATTCATCCTCAATTGCTCAAGCAAAATTGAATGAAATTCGGTATCAATTGATCCCCCATCCTCCGTATTCGCCAGACTTGGGCCCCAGTGACTTCTATTTGTTCCCAAACCAGAAGAGATGGCTCACCGGTAAGCGATTTTACTCAAATGATGAGCTCATAGCTGAAACCGATGGCTATTTTGAAGGACTTTCGAAGGAGTACTATTTGGATGGGATAAAAAAAATAGAAAATCGCTGGATTCGCTGTAGCGACGTAAAAGGAGAGTATAATGAGAAATAAAACCGAATTTGACAAAAAAAATGTGTTCGTGTTTGATATTAAAGCGACTTTTCAGGCAACCTAGTACATGTTTTTTTTTTCATTGCTGCTTTCTTTCTGGGCTAAGACCACGGTTGGTCCATCTCGCCACTGTTGTGTTGGATTTGTTGGTTGCTCACTCCGTTGTGTCCATGGTTCTTCTCTGCTTGGTCGTCTAGTTGTTTATATTTCTGTTCGTGTTTTCTTGAGGAATCCTGTTATGCTCTTTAGTTCCGCTTCTTATCCCTCATTGAAGATGTCTGCTAGTGGTTTGTACTTCTCAAGTACGTCGTATTTCATCCTCACGGTGATCCATTTTGCACAGTGGTACAAAATGTGCTCTAGAGTTTCTTCCTCTTGGCATAGATCACAGTCAGTATCTGTAACCCATCCCCAGCTGCCTTGCCTGTCCTTTGTCATGCAGTGATTTGAAATAATTCTACTTAAGGTAATCTTCTCTTGGGCGCCATGTTTTTGCACCAGATTTTCTTGCACGGCTCTTTTGCGAATTCGAAGTGTAGTTTTCCTTTTGTGTCCGAGATTGATTTGTTCCAGATGGTGTACTCTGCTACTCTTATCGTGTCGTCCATTGTCAGTCCTCCGGAGTTCGTTTGTTCTCCTGCTGTCGCTTCAACTGCTAGTTAATCTACCGCTTCGTTCCAGCGTATACCGACGTGGCTTGGTACCCATTGTACGCGAATTGTGCTTCTAGTTTCTGCTGCTTGATCCAACCTGGTACTTATCTCTCTGACGATTTGATTAGTTTTGGCGTGAGTTTTGCTCTTTAGCATTTCGCACGCACTTTTAGAGTCCGTGACTACGACTATATTTCCGTATTTTTTTCTTTGACACATCTTTACGGCTTCTCTTATTGTCATTAACTCTGCATTTGTGATGCTTATGTTTGAATTTATCTATTCTGTTTCGTGTTCTCCATCTTCTTTGTCTATTGCTGCAATTACTGTTCCATCTCTGTTTTGCCGCGTCCGTGTAGATCTTTTTTGCACTTTTATACCGTGTGTTCATCAATTCTGCCACGGCTTGCTGCCACTCAAGTTGGTTGACTTCGGTTTTTCTGTTGTTTATTCCTGGAATTGTGTCGAATACTGCTTCTTTCTTGTTCTTCCATGCGCTAATTTCTTCTCTGTACGTGTCTGATCTGGTCACTAGTTGCTCCATGATGCTTTCGTGCTCCACTGACAGTTGTGTCATGTATGTTCCGTTATCTTTCTTCTCTTTTATTGCCTTTTCCAGAAATTACCTGTTTGGGTTGCTACCATGCTGTGTCTTGATTGTGTCCTTGAGTGTCAGCCACTCGACTCTGTTCGCCATCGGTAAGAGTCCACTGTCCGCTAGCATAACGTTGACGGGTGTGCTTTTAATGTATCGCATAGTCACTCTAACATACGCGTTTAGGGCGGTTTATATTTTATTTATGTGCGTTTGCGCTGCGTTTCCGTAAATTTGTGCACCGTACTCTAACTTTGATCTGATCATTGCGTTTCCTATCTTGACGAGTGTTTCTGGGTCGGAGGGGCTGGTTTTGTTTGCAATCATTTTCAACATATTTATGTTCTTCTTCGCGTTTGTTTTTGTTGTTTCTATATGCTTTCTGTGTGTCAAAGTTCTGTCGATTGTGTACCCAAAGTATTTATACGTGTTTTGTAGTTCTATTTCTTCTTCTTTCACTCTAAGCTTGATTCTTTCATCTGGTAGCCTACTAAAGTTTACTGGCGCACATTTTGCTAGGTTTACCCGCAGTCCCTTGTCTTCCATTTTCGTCGTCAATTTTCCCAAAAATCGGTTTGCTTTACCTATTACTGTGTAACCTTCTCCTAATACGACTATCGCAAAATCGTCAGCATATTGAGTGAGAACTTTTGCTTCCTCCTGGAGTTGATGGAGATCCGCTGTATATATATTGAATAGCAGTGGCGACAAGGGGCACCCTTGTGGCACACCTCTGTTCGTGACATCTTCCACTGTCTTATCTGCTGCTGTAACTACTTTGCGTCTCTCTTTCAAGTACTCGAATATCCACTTTCTGATCTCCTCCGGTATTGCCACTTCAGCTAGCTTGTTCAACAGTTTTTGGCCGTCTACGTCGTCGAATGCTTTGATTATATCCAAAAAGATGACAATGCAGCTTTGTTTGTTTGTTTTGGCTTCCTTGATCGTGTTAATTACGTAGTTGACACTGCTAATAGCTGAGTGCTCCTTCCTGAAGCCAAATGATAATTCCGGCAACAAGTCTTCAACGTAGTTGTAAAGCCTGTCCTTCACGAATGTGTTGATGATTTTAAGAAAAACGTTCATCAGTACGATTCCTCGTTTCGATGTGATGTCATCCGGATCTCTGTTTGGCTTCTGTATTAGTACTAGTTTACTCGTTCTCCATTTCTCTGGAATTCTTTTCGTTTTCCATACGGTGTTCAGTTGGTGGCATACTTCGCTGAGGATGTCAAGTCTTAGATTCTTCAGTATTTTGGACGATATGTTGTCTATACCAGGCGATGAGTGCTCCGTGTGTATGTGCGATGAGTGTAACGTACCCTCCATCCTGGTTTGGTGCTGCAATAAACGTCAGTTCCTCTGTTTTTTCTTTGTAATTGCTTTTAACAAACGGTTCTGCTGTTTTCTGTTCTGGTTTATGGTCTGCTCCTCGCTTCTTTCCAGTTAGTCCCGCATCTATTCCTCGTATTATGTTCCAGATTTGCTTTGGTGGGGTATCTACGTTAATCTTTTCCTTCAGTTCTCGTTCATATTTTCGTTTTTTGCTTCTTACAATCCACTTGAATGACGCTCTAGCTTTATGCAGTTCTAGTTGAGAACTTAACGATTTTTCCTTGTTGTACCTCTTTAGCTTTAGCCGTTTTAGATTGTACGCTTGTTGAATCTCGTCGTTCCACCATTTCTTCAGATAGTTCGCTTTTTTGTTCCGTATTATGTAGCTGGCTTCCTCTATTTTTTCCTCAAAAACTTTCTGCATTTCTTCTGCGTTGTATAGGAATTGTGGCTGTATGG
>JASCZW010000419.1:0-93978 GCA_034211315.2 Aedes japonicus | reverse complement strand
ATTGTAGTTTTAGTTATAGATTAGGTAGGTTATCAAATTTTAAAACTAATAATGCCCCAAGGGCTGAACTGACAAAAAATACTAAACACACTTAACACCCAACAAAACACACAAAACATAAAACAAAGCTGAAGAGCCCAATGGGCTAAAACACTTACAATGTTAAACTTAGTATATAAGACAAACAAGGAAAATAAAGATCAATTTTACTACTACTATAATTTTGGTTCCAGTCTTATGACAGTCGTAGTGCTGTGCAGAACAAAATATTTTGTAACATCGCAGCAGGTGGCAGACCCTGGATGGTGCACAAACGAGTAGTCGTTATCTAGAGAGGCGTTGGTGACAGCGATGCCAGATGATTTTTTCAAAAGTCTGTATGTTTATCAACATAAAAAATCTGTATTTGTCTGTACACTAGAAAAACTTATCACATTGTTTTCTACGTATTTCTCACAGCAAATTGTTATCTTCACACAATTTTGACAGTTTTCGGTGTTTTACAATTGTATTTTGAACCATTTGATCTCTAATTGCTAACAATTTAAAAGAGAATTTATTTTAAAAATATTAGAATGTAACAATACTGTTTCGGACGAGGTTTTAGAATAAAATAACCGAAATATGTTGTTAACTACCCGGGTTTTAATATTTTTAATAACATGAAGGTAAAAAAACAACAAAAGGGTTGTAAAACACCTACATATTCTAGTGCACAAACGAATTAAAATGCGAAAAATTATGCACCAATGACTGCCATAAGAATCTGTTCTGTTTCTGAATCTGTTAGTATTTAAAAATAATTAACATGTTTTAAACTTTGTTTAAAACTTTCCATGGTCATCATACATGTAACTTGAACAAAATCGAAGAGCTTGCTTTGTAACTTTGGTGATTCCACTTTCGTTTTGATAACTTTTAGCATATTCTTTGGACGCAAGAATTCCTGCAAGTTGCATTCATCCTGTTACGCAGTTTAGTATTTTTCAGGTTAAACGATGAAAAAATCCTTTCCACTGCAGCCGAAGAGTGTGGCAATGAAAGTTGGGTTGATTCGTCTGAGAAGGGGAAAGCAATTTCAAGAAAAAAGACTGTGAAAATATCACGGATATCAGAGAGAAAATTATGATATCGTCAAATAACTCAATGGGATTTACCTTCAGGAGTGATGAGTTGAGTAAAGGTTACACCGTTAACGCCAATGGTAAAAAGGTACAGATTTGTTGCATAAAACATTTTCGCCAGGCAGAGACGTACCAGGTGCATGCACTCGAAACGGGTTTAGCCTATTTTATGATTAAATTTAGAACCGTCTGTGAAAAAATCTGTATTAAATCTGTATTTAAATACAAATGTCTGGATGATGTCTGTAGTCTATATGAAGTCTGTATGGCACTTCAAAAGTCTGTACAAATACAGACACGTCTGTATATCTGGCACCCCTGGTTGGTGCAGATGCTTCCGTTAAACTCGCTGCCAAAAACATGGCTGCTGAAGCCGACTGAGTTGGCGGAAATGCCGCTCGTGACAAAAACGGGACAAGAATCAAATAATTTTGAGAAAGTCTAGTGAAATGTCGCAGCATATGGCTGCTCAGTATGTGGCTCCATAACAATCTTCTACGCGTTCAAACGGCCATTTCAGGGCCACCAAATGTTATCTAAAGAGTTTAAAATAGAATTTTCTTACATATTTACTTCCTAATGGTGGTCTAACGATCCATTAGCACTATTTCGAATTAGAGTCTATCGGCAATAATAGACTTTAAATCCCCAAACAGACCACAACCATCTAAAATGCAATAAGGATAATGATTTCAGGTGGTCGAACATATCAACAGGATATGCTCTTATGGTGTATCCATATTATTTCCAGTGAAAGCAAGATGTATGAATTTAAATATCAAGACAGGCTATATTAAAAATTATGGTTGTAGGGCGAACGTTTAGTGTATGGAAATTAAATTTGGAACAAAACAAATTTCGGCCACTCTTTAAACAATCAAGTGATCTAGATTGCACATTGCTGTGTATACACTATAGTCCTACGTCACCTTTGCGCACAACCCCATTGGGCTGTACGTTATAGTTTTTTTTAAAAGAACCTTCGGTCGAAAATGCTTGTTCGCGGCAAAATCTGGACACCCCTAAATACGTATATTTCTGGAAATACTTCATCAACGCCTGAAATATTTCGCAGACTGATAAACGTGTGCTGTTCATTGTGTAAAACTAATTTTTGGTGAAAATACACAGAAAAAAATAAATAAATATTAGAGCTTGTGAAATTATATTTCATTCCACACAAAGCAGCAACTTGCATGAAATTGTTCTAACAAAGATCAGCTTTTGCATTCAACAGTATCGGTAATAAATGGAATGTCCCAGAACTTTACACGACTTATAATTTAAATTTGTATGTTGTGTGACGCTCTATTCATGTGCGAATATTGAACAGAAATTCACAACAAAATTTCGAGCTGTGTACAAGCTTTTAGTTCGAAGATGGCATCGAAAGAAGAGCAAGTGCGAAGAGCAAATGTGTGCCATCGATCTGTCAGTAAGAAAACTTGCAAAATAGCTTGGTTTTCCTTCAAGCACTGTCCATAACGTTGTTAAACCTTTCCTATACACGTTTGAGAACAGCCGGCAAGGCTGGGAGCGGAACAAAAATGGATCTCAGGAGCCACCAGAAAGACGCTAAGGTGAAGCAAATATTGCAGAAGAGACCAGATCTTTTGGTACGTACTTTGGCTCCCACAGTATCCCATCATTCGTGCATACATCCAAGCACCGGCAAGGTATAAAGTCGTGTATACCCGGCCTGCAAGTTGTATCGCGAATATTTGACAAAATTTTCCTGTGTGATAATGGACGATGAAACTTATGTGCCGGCAGACTTTAAGCAGCTTCCCGGAATGTCGTATTATACTACCATGCCACGGAACGGCGTAGAGGAGCATTTCAGGACGAAGAAAAAGGTCAAGTTTTGCAAAAAATATTTGGTTTGGCAGGCAATATGCAGCTGTGGTCGAGCAAGCCACAGCTTCATTACTACCGGAACGGTAAACGAGGAAATATAGCGTGAAAAATGCCTAAAGAAGCGATTGTTACCATTCTTACGCAGCCAATATGCTCCCTCGCTATTCTGACCGGATTTGGCATCTACGTCACTACGCCAAAGATGTTTTGGAATAGTATAAAGCGAATGGAGTCCACCGAGTTGTACCGACAGAGGCGAATCCACCCAACAGCCCGGAGTTGCGACCTATCATGCGGGATTGTGCTCTCGTGAAGAGAGAACTCTCTCAATATAAACAACAAGCTACAACTATAGAAAAATTTTGAAAATCTTGGACAAAAGCAGATACATCGGTTGCATAGAAGTTTGCACCGACCCTAATACCTGCACTGAAATTTTTTTTTCGTTAATTAGCTTTCACTCGCTTAAATTGTAAATTGTATTAAACATTGATATTGCTTGTCTTCTAACAAAATGCTATCATTACACCTTTTTTGTACAATTCTCAAAACGAATTTCGTGAACGCCAGCCAATCGCTGCTTCTCTTCGACCGTACTCAGAAATGTTGGTGTTCCGGCTGGGATGGCGGGAATCATTAATTTATCTCAAAATGCATCCCTCATGCACAATAATCATGTAACTTCTCACAAGTCAACATGATTTAGTGAGATAAACCACGGACTCACTAACAGCTTTTTCTTAAAAAATTGAATCGAACCCCATGTCAGAAATATTAAAAAATAAAACGCTCAACAACTTCTCGTCGTCTCGCTTTTTTTTTCAATTATATTTTGAGCCGGTAAAGTAGATCTGCCAGTCGTTCCTGCAACCATCAAAGAGACGTTTCTTTTTTATTGGTAACAAATTACTCGTAGCACTTTGTATTGTTTTCGGTGAATGAAAACATGTTCTTTTTGTGTCAACCAATACTTAGTGCTTTTGACAGTTGCACATGTGGCATTAAAAAGGAAGCAAGCTTCTTATAAAGTACAAATCAGTTAGGTTGCAGAAAACAACGAATAGATCTGTTAGTCCTACCTTCGATTTCATAATATAAACGAAAATTAATTTTCAGTGTCGAGTAAACTCAAAAGTTCGTAGTTTCTTCATGCAACCTAATTAAGTCACTGTAATTAGTTTTAAGGTGACAATTAAATAAATAAAAAATGCATCTTGGATTGAACTGACTGAAAATTTGTTTTATTCCCTGTCCAGATTTTGTCGCGGACCAGCCTTAGAATCTTAACTCGCGAGCATGAATCATGATAGCATGAGCCCAAATTATGGTGTATGTTCATCAAGTGAAAACACACTAGGCTCATGATTTTACCACTTTTGGGAGCGGGTTTGTTTTTGTTTAACTGATTTACCAATCATTACAAGGGGTTGCAATAATGTTCAACCACCCTATAATGATAATGCACCCGCGTACTTTGTGAGAACTCGTGGGTTCCGTTATTTTATATTTCCGTGTTATTCAGACGCAATTTTGTGTCGATCGTGTGTGCCTTATTTATCAGTAATTTTCTAATAAAATATTCCAAAAATAAGTTTAAATCAAATCATAAGGAACCAATCCATTGCTTCACTCCTGTGTTTTAAAGTACAATGAAAATAACGTTTGCATTAAAAAAAATTGACAAAAATTTCCGATTTTTCATGGGTTTACCTTCACCTGCACTGACGAAACTACCCATGCAGCATCAATCATAGTAACCGATGAGTCAGCAGACAAAATTTGATAGCTTTATCAGTCGAAGTCAGTCGAGCTCAGTCAGTAAAGGCGCAGCTACAAAGCAACAACATGCTGGAGTTAGCTGGGTTCGATTCCCGGTCTGGTCTAGGAACTTTTCGTTACGGAAAATTTCTCGACTCCCTGGGCATAGCGTATGATTGTACTTGCCACACAATCATACTAACAGGGTGGCCACACAATCTTAATATAAAAATTCCCGTATTTTTCCCGAATTTTTCCCGCATCTTTGCCTTATTTTCCCGACTGTTAAGATGAGTCAATATAAATTACTCGTAGCTAAATCTCTGAGCTCCCAAACTTTTTCCAGTTCGATTTACCACCAGACACTTTCCATTTATTTAAAATACGCCTTTTTGTGCGAGAGGATGAGCCAATTTTCAACATATGTTGTCAAACTTGGTAGCTCCTTCTTGGTTCTTGCCAAAATTTGTCCAAACCATTTTCTTTTCTCTGGGATCCGACAAACAACGTCCGACGGCATTGAGCACAGCTGCCCAAATTCTTACAAACGTAATTCGCCAATTCAAACACATTCGCCACCACATGAAAGATAAGTTCATTTCTGGCCTCACCTGATACAGCCGTGTGGCCAGATCTTCTAACGGCATCTTCAACGGTGGTTCAAATCGTGGTTTGGATTTATTTGCTTAGACCAAACGCAAAAACATCGCTGCATCGCTGATGTTTGTAAATTTTGTTTTATACCGGATCTATTTTGCATCATTTCAGAACTTATATTAGCTTCTAAATTTTTTTTGTTTCTTTTTTTTTGTTTCTTGATTATCGAGATTTTCAGCCTCGGGCTGGTTCATCTCCCGTCGTAGTCACTCAAACACCGCTTTTGGGCATTTTTGTAACTTGTCCGGGGGTGAGATTCGAATTCGTGACTTTGGCGTGAGAGGTTTGATTGTTAACCAATACGCTGGGGTCGATCCCGTTCTAAATTTCTTACTGAACGCACTCTTTAAAAATTCAATTTAATGAACTTCAGAATATCTATGAAGATTGGGTGGAAATATCTATAACGAACATACCAGAAGTTGACTAAACTTCTCGGCAGTTGAATACAATAATTGGAAGTTTCCAGATAATCATGAAGTTTGCTCGCTGTCTTTCGAAAAAAGAAATGTTGGAACTTTAGAGAAGTTCATTTAATTGCCGAAAAATTATTAACGTTTCTGGAAACTTGGATGAACTTCCAAAAAGTTTGCTGATCATCCATGGAATAGGAACAACTTTCTGGAAATGACGGGAACTTAGAAAATCAGATTTCTCTTCCCAGAAGTTGTTTTAACTTCCAGCAGGTACATATTCTGTGATAAAAAGCAGAATATCACACATATTTAAATAACTTACGAGAAATTGAAAAAAAAATCTTGGAAGCCGTGGAATTTCTGTGGAATAGTTAGCATTACCGAGATGTTTTTAAACCGTACAAGAACTTTTTATGATCTCCAAGATTGTGAATAGGTAGAAATTCTATGACATTGATTAAAAAGTAGGTGGTTTCTTTATTCTCGTTTTGGCTGGGTTCAAAAAATTATCAAGTAGTAAGAAGTTTAAGTTCTTCTTAAAACTTAAATACCCTGAACTTTTGGGATGTTTTCGGAACGATTGGAAAGTTTCTCGATCACCTGGAAAGATCCCTGAAGTTCTAGGAAGCTCCGCAAACTTATGGAAAATTCCTTGGAATGTTTCCCAATTTTTTCGAATGCTAAAAAAATCCAGTTTCCTGTTTATCTGAGGCGTTTTCTGAAACTCTGGAAAGTTCCCCAATCATGGGGGAAGTTTTCTGAAATTCTTGGAAGATACCAGGACTACTGAGAAATTTCCTGAATTGCTGAATCCTCTGAGCATCCAGGAGTTTTTTCGAGCTTCTAGAAAGTTCCCTAAACTTCTGGGAAATTTTCTGAATTTCTGGGACGTTCTCTGAACGTGTAAAATGTTTGCTAACCTTTTGGAAAGTTTACTGATCTTTGGGGGAGTTCCATGATCTTTGTGAGCATTTCCTGAAGTTTTGAGAAGTTTGTTGAATTCATGAGAAACCCTGAACTTCAAGGAAGCTTCTTGAACTCCTACATGTGTCTAAGAAGTTCTGTATATGTCTAGTAAGTTTCATGAAATTCTAAGAAGTTCACTAAACCTCTAGGAAGATCCGCAAACTGTCGAAAAGGTTCATGAATTTTTTAACTGTTCTCTATTGGAAGTTCTCTAATTCTCTGGAAAGTTCCTTGAATTTTTGGGAAGTTCCCTGAACATCTTGAGTAGTTCTATGAACTTATGAAAAATACCCAAAATAATCTGATAAGTTGTCTAAACTTCTGGAAGCCCCCTGAATTTCTGGATAGTTACCTAAGCTTCTGTGAAGGACCCTTTACTTTTGGAAATTTCCCTGAACTCGTGGTAAGCTCCCTGAATTTGTGGACAATTCCCTGAATTTCTAGGAAACAATCTGAATTTCAGGAAAGTTGTCTGAAAGTTCGCTGATTTTATGGTATGTTCCTTTGACATCAGGGAGAATAGCTAAACCTCGGGAAAGTCTAAGTCAAAAAAGTATACCGAGCTTCTGATAAGTTCCCTGAGTTTCTAAGTGCACTGAATTTAAGATTTTTTTCGAACTTTTGGGAGATAATTTTTGTCCATCAGTGTAGTGCACCTATGTAACACTAAGGCCATCATATCCAGCTGCATCGCAACAGCTGAAAAAGTCATCAGTTGACTCTAGTTGTCACATAACGTCTAGGATCATATTCCTTGGCATGTTGAAACGTCGCAGAAAGTGCTTCTTGTCATAGGTTGGCGTGGATCTATCTATCACTATCAGCACTATCTAATATCGTTTAAATGAGATGCATGCATTCACACACTCACCACCACTCAAATAAATTCGTGGTAAAAAGATTGCGAAAAATCTTCGGTCTCTGAAAAAAAACAAAACTTCTGATCTCTGGATATTGTATGATTTACAAGATGATAGGTGTTGGTAGGTTTAACAACAAGAAATACTACACCGATACGGGGAACGCAAATTTGGCCTGTTTTAGCGGGTTCTTTTTAAGTTTGCTGGTGCAAATCAACTATAGAGATGTTAAAAAAGACCACCGCTAAAGATGCTCTAAGCGGTACGTTTTGAACAGGCTTAACAATGAGATCGGTGGACCGAGTAAATGACAAAAACGATACTCAAATAATTTGAAAAAGGTACGAGTTTGGTTTCTTCCATATGACAAAAATTCCCGATGACTTCTGAAATTCCCGCTTTATTTCCGCATATTTCCCGATGATTTTGGATTCCCGCATTTTTCCCGCATTTTCCGATTTTCCTGAGTGTGTGGCCACCCTGTACTAATGCAAAAATGGTACCTGACATCGAAAGCTCTCAGTTAATAACTGTGGAAGTGCATTTAAAACACTAAGTTGAGAGCAAGCTATAAGCTAATTGTGAAAGCAATAAGCTTGAAATGCTAAAGAAGAAGAAGATCAGTCGAACTCTAAGCGTGATGGCAAAAACAGTAGAACAACTCCGTTCAGAAGTGAGCGCGTTCTAAGAACGGCACCCCGCCGCGTCGAAAACAGACATCATTCGCCACTTTGTGGACGCCGGATACGCCCGTTCCAGCATCTACAACAATCACTCCGGCACTTTTAGACAAAAATCAGAACATCGGAAGCGGTCAAGAAGCTCCATGGAGCGGCAAGAAGCTCCAAGGGAGGCTGAAGAGGAAGACCGAGGGAAAAATTGCGTGCGCTTGGTCGCGAGGTCTGTTCAATCGGTCAAACAGTGAAAGAGTACTTCGCGAACATGAACATACATGACAGGAAGTGGATGATGCGTCCACTCGTTTTGGAGCTGCAGGCAATGACGCAGTGGCAGCGGCTGAATAAGATGGTCAACTCGATTTTCCCGGCGAATCGCGACGTGGTGGTGGTGATGGACGACGAGACCTATCTCACCTTGGATGGCAACGACCGGCAGGGCACTTCGTATTTTACATCCCCCACGAAGGAAGTGAGCTCCGAGGTGCAGTTCATTTCACACATCAAGTTCCCCACGAAGGTGCTGCTGTGGCTGACAATAAGCGAGAAGGGGATGTCAAAGCCGCTCTTCTTTCGCTCCGGACTGGCCGTGAACGGGGAAATTTGTAGTACGAAATGCCTGCCGAAAGTTGCGTCGTTCATCAAGAAATACCATAAGGGCGAAGACGCGGTGTTCTGGCCGGATCTGGCGTCGGCCCACTATTCGAAGCGATTCTTGGAAGAGATGGAGCGACTGAATAAAGATGTGGTACCCAAGTCGGTGAACCCGCTCAACGTCCCCCAGCGGCGTCTCATCGAGAATTTCTGGGCCAACCTGAAGCGTAAGATCTGCTCCATCAATTTTGTCGGAAAACTGAGGAATTGATAAATAAAACGAAGAATGAACTCAAAAACATGCCAACACGGATGTTTTCGTCCGCTCGCAAGTTTTTTGCAAATAAGCTTAACTAATTACCTTCCATGGGCAATTTATCAAAAGCAATTATCTGGCTTAGCTTTTTTTTTATCATCATCCGAAAAAAGTCCATTTTCTTTTACTGCAAACGTTAGTGACCATGCGATGAATATCGAAACAGTTACTCCATATGCACCAATATTTACATCCCAAATTAAATTCTATCTAGAAGCATATAATCTTCCATACAACGTGCACACTGTCAATATGTTGCATAAATTGTTCGTTGTAATAGAACCTGCCACTGCCCTTCAATGGATCCTTGGCAGCAAGGCACTAACTCGTTCGGTCGATTGGCTGTGCCCACAAAGCCAACGTGTTTAATGCAGAACAACAATCCAATGAGCTGTATTGAATGAAATTGGCCTCCTCGACATTCGCCTGCTCTTGATGGTGTTTGCTCTTGGTACAAATGTAGCTACACATACCGCCATTCAGCCGCCTTTTCGCGAACACTTGTAAGGAAGTGTACACGGCGAGCAAGAAGGACATTGTTCGTTCGTATGCAAGAGGTCCGTCGTCCTCGTGGCAGGAATTACGGTGAAGTTTCGTTGTTGGCTTTTTGGAATGGTGACGACCAGAACGGTAAACACAATTTTCGATCGAGAGCTTTTTCGTGACCGGTCTCTGGTATTTGTCGAGTTACCGCTTGCCTCATGTCGCTCATTCCGGATAAACAACGAGGACGTAATGAGAACTTTTAGGAGGATTTGTGTTTGCATTCCGGCATTGTTAGTCGTTGTTTACCTGGTGCCACGGCGCTCGATTCTGCTCGATTTGTCTATATTTAAGGTCAATTGGGTCGATAAAACAATGCTAATGGCTTTTTTTTACGGGTGCTAACTCGAAGAAAATGATTGAATACATAAACGGTGCTCAAATAAGCCAATTTACGACTATTATTCAATCAATCTTTCCAGCTTACTTCCATTAATCCCCAGCAATCCTTTGATCCCTTAATTTAATTCAAATTTTCACACGTAAATAACATTTACCCTAAGCCCGAATCGATCCTTTATTTTAAATTCAAATTAAAGCCAACAACTGACTTTAATCCCTCCCATTCACACCAGGCCGAGAAAATCATCAGGTCACAAATTGTCGAACCAAATTTATCATCACACGGAAGGGAAAGCATCGTCGATTGACATCGGAATTTGTGGTGCTGCTCTGCGGAAAGGATGGCAGGAGATTTGGACGGATGCTTTGTTTGTTTGTCATTTCGTACACTAGCCTAGTCCTTCGATGAAATCTGTCTGATGACTCATTGTGTGTGCCGCACTGCTGCTGGAACTTTCCTCGGCTGTTTGCACATCACTCTAAACTGAATTGGCCGCAAAATTTTCCCTCATTTGTCACGTTCGTCATTTCAACGACGACGACGATGGAGACGATGACTACCCTCTTGTCTTGATTTTAAAGGTTTCCCATCCGTAATGCGATGTCCACTTCTGGGTCTCTAGTCTCCGGGGGACCGATGGGATGCGGCGCGGGAGTTTTCTTGATTGATTGTGGTGGACTTTGCTGTGTCCCCAAAACGAACCGGTTAAAACAAGCAGGTCAAGCCCCTGGGGTGCCATCGGAAGAGTGGTTTGCGGATGCTGAGCTTTTCTTTGTTTGACTTTTGGATGAAATGGGGTACTGGAGGCGGCGTCGGCGGTCGTGAAAGAGGGCAGAGAGTTGGGTTTTATATCCTCAGTGGGGGTGGCGTTAGGGCTCATTTTAGCAAAGGGAACACATTTGAAGCATGCTCATCTATTAATCGGGCTATAGTTACCATTTCCTTACTGAAACAGAATACATCTTTTTTAAAGTGCGGTTTACCGTTTGGTTTCAGAAACGAGGAGATTTTTATGATTTCTGATTTCAACTTAGAGAAGGAAACTAACTGGAGTAGGCTGTGCTTGTGGACGGACGTGACGTTTGTTTACTCGGTTGAAAGGTAAATTAAATCAAATCAAGACGTTTTCAGTAATAGTTTATCCGGAATATGAAAAATGTATTCCGTGAATAATATGTTTCCAGGCGAGTGTACGTGTTAGTTTTTAGTTGCTGGCAATTTTTCGATTGCTCTAAATTCTCGGAATACCTGACACTATTCAAATGATTCACGATGTGTATTAAAGTCAAAAAGGTGTCACAAGGTTCGAATTCTCAGGAGTGAATTTGTGTTTATGTATGTGAGAATTTGTAGCCTACAAGATGTTTTCACTTTTCTGATTGGGTACGAAACTTATGTGTTTCCTTCCTTCCCTTTTCAGAATGCATGTAATTTAGTGATGTCTTATTTTTAATTTGATTGATGCTTATTCAAATACTTTTTTTTAAAATTTTCACTAATCTAAGCACTACACTAAGCCCACACTCCGCGGAAGTGCCTATCGGTCATCACGATTTGTGGGTGGTCCCTAACCTTGAAATTGAAGAGTAACGGAGGTCTGACTAATCTTCATCGCTGAACCCCGAGGACGTGGCTGGCGCCGATATTTATCACATAAAGCCTGTGCATGTTAAATTTCGGACACCAAAACAATAGCAGCAAAAAAAATTACACATATTCCAACAAAACCGATTGTTTACTCAACAATAATAGAGTTATATCCAAATTAAAATTAGTTGATTACGATGTTTATCCTTTTTTCTGTAAAATTCTTGAACTTTCTGTGGTACATCCGCCAGCTGGTTCCGTACGGTATCCTCAGAAGAGGAGATCCCCGCCGTGACGATTCTCCATCTTCTCGTGAATCAATTGGTACCTTTTGCTTTCTTCTTAGTTTCGAAGGGCTTCCGCTTAACTGGAGCCCAGTACTTCTCTTTTGGTTGAAGTTCTGGACAGTTTGGTGGATTCGCTGTTTTTGGTACGTATTTGACCTCTTGTACCTTATTCCATTCCATTGCGTATCTCGCATAGTGACAAGAGGCCAAATCAGGCCAAAGCATAGCTGGAGAGTCGTGGCTTCTGATAAACGCTAGCAATCACTCTTGCAGACTTTCTTTCTCGTACACATGCTTATTGATAGTGCCGGTGGAGACTAAACTTTTGGATTTTCATGTTTGCAGTTGGTGTAAAACTCCTTAGCACGTCTTTTTGTAGCGAAATTTGGCTTGTCATCACGGCTGGGCACCTATTTCGCTTTGTACGCGCTTAGTCCTTGTCTCTGCTTCATTTAACAAGTTCATTAATTTGTACAGACTCAATCGAATCAACTTTGTAGAGCCAAAATTGCATTTCTGTACACATCAGTTATCTTAAAATAAATGTTAGTGGGGTAGAACCGATTACTTGCTTGAGGTTAATAGAAGTTAATCGGAAGGTAAAATGGGCGGAAATTTTAATTATGGTTTACATAACACACATACTTCTAATTCCAAACCATTTACCGAATTCTATGCAACTTTGATTTGCCATAGAGATAAACAAAAATCATTGAAACTAAGCACATAGGCTAATCAAACTATAATATAATAATAATATTAATCAAAAACACGTCTATAAGTTTCATGAACTCTAGATTGCGTACAGCCAAAATATCTCGAACAGGTACATTGGGTTGTCTACCTTGAGCCCGAAGAGAATCATAAAGCTCAGATCTGACTCCACGATGCTCAGCACATGACCAAACAGCGTGATCTGCGTCCTGGTTACCTTGTCCACATTCACAGCGATTGCTGTCACTCATTCCAACAATGAGCGTTCAAAGAATAATGATTCGACATGATGCGAGACATCTCACGAATGAAGTCACGACTCACATCCATGCCTCCAAACCAAGATTTTTGGGATGATAGAATGTTGCCTTCGCCACAAACCTCCTTTACTCCATTTAAACTGCCAGCTGATGAGTGACTGTTGACGAAAAATAGGAAAGCATTCATTGAAAGCGATTTGTCGATCGTAAATATCGCTTTCTATAGCGCCCACCTTTGCAAGCGAGTCCGCTCTCTCATTGCCCGGAATTGAACAATGAGAAGGGACCAATACAAAGGTGATGATAAAATAACGCGAAGATAAAGCACTTAGAAGCTCCTGTATTTTCATGAGAAAATACGAGGAGTGCTTTACCGGCCTCAAGGAGCGAATAGCCTCTTTAAAACTGAGACTATCCGTAAAAATGAAGTACTGATCCGGTGTTAATGAGGCAACCATTTTTAGCTAAAGTGTATTGCCGCTTATTCAGCGACATACACGGAACAAGGAGCTTGAAGTTTGCGGTTGGCGCTATAAATTTCATTAAATATACCAAAGCCCGCTGACTTCTCTATTATAGATCCACCAGTGAAGAACGATTTAGTGGAATCAACTTGGCCAAACTTTGCAGCAAATATTACCGGAGCAATCATAGGACGATGATGCTCTAGGATTCCATGAAGCTCCTGCTACATGGATAAATCAAAATGAACCGAATTGTCGAATCGGAGAAGCAAATACGATTGGAGATGTTCGGTGAAGGGCTTACATCCTGTGTTATGTACAAATGGTACAAGGTCAAGAAGCGGGTTTGAGGATTCAACTCAAGGAGCTTCTCAAAACTTCCGATCACCTGGGGGTTCATAACGTCACACCTGGTAAGGAGCTGGAGAGATAATTCTGTAAACCGATCCGAGAGTGGCAACATGACAGCCAGCACTTCAAGACTCATGGTGTGAGTCGAGTGCATACAACCTAGCGCGATACGAAGACACCGATACTGAATACGTTCCAGTTTGATGATGTGCGACCGAGCCGCCGATTGATAACAAAAACTACCGTATTCTATTACAGACAAAATCGTTGTCAGCTACAACGTTAGAAGATCTTGCGGATGCATTCCCCACCAGGTTCCGGTAATTGTGCAGAGAAAATTGACCCTTTGTTGGCACTTTCGCTCCAGATACTCAATATGGGATCTCCAGGTGCACTTAGAATCGAACCAGACCCCAAGATATTTAAAGGACATAGAATGAGTTATAGGCTAACCCCAAATTTGAAGCTTCGGTTGTGCTGGGTTATGCTTCCTAGAAAAAAAAACTACCAACTCAGTTTTCTCCGTAGAGAATTCGATACCTAGCTCTAGAGCCCAAGTAGACAAATTGTCTAAGGTATCATGTAAGGGTCCTTGCAGATCGACCCCATTGGGTCCCGTGACAGACACTACGCCGTCATCTGCAAGTTGTCTCAACGTACAGTTGTCACCTAGACAACTGTCAATGTCTTTGACATAAAAAATATACAAAAGGGGGCTTAAACATGATCCCTGGGGGAGACCCATGTAGCTAAATCGTGAAGCTGTTGAGGTTCCATGAGAAAAGCTCATATGTTTCTCTGACATTAAATTGTACAAAAAATTATTCATTAATGGTGAAAAGCCACAAGCGTGGAGATTATCTGAAAGAACTTCAACAGATACTGAATCAAAAGCCCCCTTTATGTCCAAGAATACAGAAGCCATTTGCTCTTTTTTAGCAAAAGTTAACTGAATATCCGTGGAAAGCAACGCGAGACAGTCGTTGGTTTCCTTAACCCCTACGAAAACCATATTGAGTATCTGAAAGCAGCTTGTTCGTCTCAACTCATTTGTCCAGACCATTTTCTCCAACAACTTTCGAATACAGGATAACATCGCAACGGGTCGATAGGAGTTGTGGTCGATTTTTCAATGGCAATAACTCTCACCCGTCTCCAACCATCCGGTACAATATTGAGTTCCAGAAACTGATTAAACAAGTTCAACATGCGCCTCTTGGCGACGTCTGGTAGGTTCTTGAGCACGTTGAACTTGATCCGGTCCGCGCCGGCACTGAATCATTTGGACAAACTTTTCGCGCGAACTTGAGGATCCGTTGGTCCGAGTACTCTTCGCTTTCGTTGTTCGTAGTTCGGTTACGCAATCTTCGCGCCGTGTTCCAAAGAGTACTCGTCGACATCTCGCGCGATAGTCCGTCCACGAATCTTCGCCAGCGGATAGCGTTTCTTGACCTGAAAGAGACTCTTTAGTATTCGTTCGAGAGCCGTGCATAGTTCGAAGTGCTCAGGTGTTCCAGGACTACGGAAAACTTTAAACGCGTCGGACTTTTTACGGTAAGCCTCCGTGCATTGCTGATCTCACCATGGAGCAGGAGGTTTCCTGCGAAATGACGTTCCTGGAACTGGTCGAGTTTGAGCTTGAAGCACGTTGTCTAAGATCATGTTGGAGAGAAAGTTATATTCTTCCAGCGGTGGAAGCCCTTCTACCATCGTCACGGCTTCATCTACTGCTGTCCTGAACTTTGTTCAATCGATGTAACGGGTAAGATAATACGCGACGTTGATGGATTCCGACGGATTGAACCCGGTGGCAATAGAAATTTGTATGGGCATGTGATCACTACCGTGGGGATCTTGAATCACATTCCATGTGCAATCCAACGATAATGAATTCGAACAAAGTGTGAGGTCTAATCTACTGCCAACTGAGGATGTACCAGCCAAACGTGTTACTTCTCCATGCTTAAGAACTGTCATATTGAAGTAGTCACAGAGGTCATAAATCAAGGAAGACCGGTTGTCGTCGTACAGTTCTCCCCAGCTTGTACCGTGGGAGTTAAAATCTCCCATAAACATTCGTGGAGTAGGAAGGACTGAACAAATGTTAGTGGTTTTTGGTTAGTTGAAGCTCTAGGAAGAATATACACAGATGCAATGCAAAGGCTTTTATTTTCAATAACAGCCTAACATGCGACCACCTCAATACCTAGAATAAGAGGGAAATTCACTCTTTAGGAGTAGTATCACTTTTTGATTCTCACAAGTACTCCTCCTCCACGTGAATCCTCTCAGTTAAGGCGAATGATATTGAAATTATGAAATGGAAGACCCATTTCAGAAGAGAGCCATATTTCACAAAGAACGAATGCATCACAACCGGTATTGTGAGCTAAAAATTTAAAAGATTCCAATTTAGGAACAAGACTTCGACAATTCCACTGCAGAACAGTGATGAAATTCCCGACCTCATTTGGAAAATTATCTATCGAAGGAAGTGATAGTTGCAAGGGCCATTTCAAGGTAAATTGCTGTAAAAAAAAACGTCTCCACACTGCGAATTATTGTCAGAACAATGCTTTTAAGAGATTCAGAAATTTTAAGGTATCTGAATACACCTTCAACATTATCATCAAATGAGAACAGTCCTGATGGAGAAGGAACTTCTGTTCTTAAAACTGGAGCGCTAGGGGTTTTGGATGTCCCGAAAAGCAGACGGAATTGAATTTTCCTTTGGTCCACCTTTCTTTGAAATGGGCAGGCTGATTTGGGGCTTTGGTTCAGCAGCTGTCCGTGGGCGGAAGCATCTTCGGTTCCCTGAAGCACCTTCCGGCAAATCAAAGACAGACTCGTCACCTGACACCAGGAGCTAAGGGATTTGTATTGGCATTGGATGATGGTGAGGCTTTTTTTACCATTTCGACGAAAGATTGCCTGGAACGCTGTTTCAGCGAGCGATCTAATTATTCCCTTGCAGAAAGCTCATTTTGGTGTGCTGTCTGCGCAGGCGCCATCCTCATGTTCCTCCCCGCAGTATGAGAAGCGTGCCTTTTTGCCGCAATATGAGTCGTATGTCCCATCTGCTTGAATTTGTAGCAGATCATCACCCGAGGTACGAAGAACCGCACGGGTCGTAGAAGTTTTCCCAACTCGACGTATTGAGGAAGGGCTGAACCGGAGAAGCTCACAGGAATGAATCGGAGTTGGTAAATTTCTTTTTAACCCTCACTGATCGACACTGTCCCTAGTCTTTGCTCATCCAGTATCTTGACTGAAGGAAGCAGAGCATTCTCAAAGCGACCAACCGCCTGCTTCTTCGGCATCTCGGGGGTCAAACTCGCTTCAGTGAGCACACCTTCTATCTTAATACCTCGAGCTGGGTTATACACTCTATACTCGAGTGAAAAGAACTGAGAAACAGCAATTTCGTTAGCTTGTTTAAGGTTGGAAACAACGACCCTTAGTTTATTGGGTCTTACCTTAATAATTTCCGTCTCGACCAAGAATCGCTTCGTCAGATCTTCTGTTATCTGATATACGTTTAAAGGTTTCGTTTTGGGTTGAAAATAAACAGCCCATGGACCGGCTGATTCAGCTGGATAGGCTCGCGATCTGGGGTTCATTCATCACACACTTTTCCATTAAGTGGCGCAGCCGCAGGTGAGTCATCCTCTGATCAACCGTCCATGTCGTTGAAAAAAATTTCTTCGACACAAACGGCTTTGTCGTTTATGTGGGAGCCTCGAACGCTCAACCACTAAGGCAACTGTAAACACATAGTAACAATAAACAGAACAACACAAATAAAACTAAACCGTCTGCAGGATAGAATGAAAAAAATAAGAAGAACGCTTATCATAATTATTACTGCTCTACTGCTATGGGGCAACGTGTGTGTGAGCGCCTGCCGACAATGAGTGGATCGCAACAAGGGTGGTACCAGCCGATGAAGATGAATCAATAGACGCTTGACGCTGCTGGCGAGCATGATCACGCAAATATGCGGGGCAAAATGGTTTTGCTTGTCGATTGACTTTTGTGATAATAATGTTATTTTATTTGAATGTCAACATCTTCTGCTACGCTGTACAGACTGAATAAAATAACTTATCCTATCTAACAAGAGTCTTAAACTTATTCCTCGTCAGATTTTAATCAAAACGATGGCTTATTTCATTGAATCATCGGAGATATTTTAGCAGTGGATGATTTTCACCGAAGACTGTTCGGTGCCTCGGAATCCACAGAAGCTGTCGTTGTCGGGAACTGCGAGCAGGAACATAGAAGTTTATTTGTTGCAAAAGATGAGCGCAGTCCAAGCGGTTACTCAATACATCGAATGCAAACAATCTCTGCAAGTAAATCTAGGGTTATAACTTGATATCGATGTTCATATGGAGGCAGTCGGAGAGGGTTGTTCCACGGCAGGTTGCGCAGGGCAAATCTGATGATGCAACGTTGAACTCTTTCTAGCCGGCCAGCGTGTACAACATGATAGGGAGCCCATACTTGAACTCCATATTCAAGGATACTGCGCACCAAAGAACAGTACAGGACTTTCAGTGCGTAAATATCACGGAAAACCGCAAAATTTCTACGAATAAAACCAAGGACGGCGAAAGCTTTAATGGATGCTATGGAAAAATGGTCGTTGAAATTCAGCTTACTCTCCATCGATACTCCTAACTCTTAAAAAGAGTTGACTCGTTCAAGTATTGTAGCAAGTAGTGGAAAATTATATGCGAACGGCTTCTATTGAAGCTTATGATCTTGCATTTTATAGCGTTCATCTCCATTTCGTTGAAAAGACACCAGTTTGATACAGTTTTAAGGTCTTGCTGTAGAACGGCGCAATCAGCCATGCTCCTGATGGTTCTGAAAACTTTTAGATCGTCGGCGTACATGAGTCGTGTAAGCGGTGGCATAAAAATTAACGGACCTAAATGGCTGCCTTGTGGTACATCAGACGGTATCTCGTAGCTGCAGGAATATACAGATCCAAACTTGATGTAGGCAGATCTACCATTGTTGGGGTTGTTAGGGCGCAATGAAAAACTGATCCCGTTCTGATAGAATTTCAATCGTAAGTACATGTATCATCGATATAGCAACTAACCTACAATTTAGTGGGCTTTTCCACAAGTGCACCCTTGTAGAGTTTTGGTCCTCGTCTGTTCCGTAGGCCTAATCATTTATTTTTAGTAATTGGTTTATTAAAGTGCTTATTAATAAACCTTGATTCACCCCTAAGGATAAACTACCCAAGTGCTACTTGTTTGTGAAACAACCAAATGATGAAACAAATAAGAGTTGATTTTTTGTGGTATTGTACCTCAAAATCATACTCAATAGCAACGCAAAAAGCGCAAGAGGTGGAGCCTATTTGCAACATGTCATTGTTCGTAATGAGTTGCGATAAAATTTCACGCAACTTTGAAATGTTTACATCACGTTGCAAAAAAGTGATTTAGCACGTATGTTAAGATCCAGAAAACATGGTAGACGTGATACCCCAAAGTTTTTTCAACGTTACTTTTTAGTTCCATTAACCATGTAAATAACAAAGCATCGATGCAAATCTGCTACAAGAATGTTTTGTCTTTTGCTCAAATGAGTTCAGGAATTTAATTTTTAGCATGGACATTCATTTCAACTCCTCGATACTTATGAAAATTATCTCCATAGTATGCAAAATAATTAAAATAGATGCCTCTGGAATCGTGTAACAATTAGTGAATTTTGGAAACCCTTTTAGATTTTTGGTGAAGTGTTGTGTTGTACTTCTTGAAAAATAAAGCGCTTCATTAAAGCTTTGAAAACAAAGCATTTTTTTTTAAATTGGGGAAGAAAAATTGTGTGATATTAAAAATTGATTTGTGAAAGTAGAGTTCTAATACACTTAATAAATGAATTAACTTAGTAAGCTAATGCTAGTTAAAAGCATAGTTAAATAGGAATTATGTTGAAAAAAAATCCCTACAAATCAATTTTACATAATAAATAGCATATGGCGACAACGCACAAACGAACTACACTACCGGCTGATAGAATTATGAACACATTTATTCTCTTAGGCACCTATTTTGATTTTTATTTTCAGCCTCTCAGCAAGTTGAAACATGGATTATTTCTATTTATTTGTTCATGAG
The DNA here is from genome assembly GCA_034211315.2 of Aedes japonicus. Classification (NCBI taxonomy): domain Eukaryota; kingdom Metazoa; phylum Arthropoda; class Insecta; order Diptera; family Culicidae; genus Aedes; species Aedes japonicus. The sequence continues at coordinate 74,058 of JASCZW010000419.1, read as the reverse complement.
TTCAAATATTTTTTAATGTTGTTTTTTTTGTTACTTCAAAATTATTTCTTAGAGAAACAAGTTTATTGCTGGCTCGTAATTTATTAGTCTCGGTACAGTTAAACAGCTACTCATCGATATCGTGATTAGAGGTATTAGAGGATTGACATAGTTTTGTTTCTAGCCACGCAGAGGAAGACAACATAGTTATAATAAATTTATCGTATAGCAAAAATTACTTAGAGAATTCGACCTTTAACAATTACATTTTTCATATTTTTTACTTACTCGCTCAAAAAATAGCAGGCATTTTCTTTAATTCTAGTCGAGAATATTTCAAAAGTATGGTCCATAAAAATATGTGCAAAAGTCGTTAAAAGTAGTAATTTTTTTTAAAATTTAGCATAGGTATATTTCCATTTAAATCGCTTCACAAAATAGTGTTCTGTAAGCATTTCGACAATTGTTTGTAATCATGTGTAAATTTTGTATGAGTATTTTATTTGCTATATGATCAATTAAGCTTTTAAAAACGTATCCCAGCTAAGTTGGAAAAAGTGGTTTATTATTTTACTTGGTCCTTTATTCTAATAAATCCCACGTGAACATAACAACATGTAATTATCGTGTACAAAACATCCTACATTGGACGGTTAACTAAGTATTTCATAACACATTATTGAGATCTAGCGCATTTCTATCTTGTTAAACTATTCAATACTTAAATCCTAATCAAATGAGTGTTAAATAAATTAATGAGAATCCCTCAATGATAAACCAACTCTTGATGAATATTTTGTTCGTTATATAAATGGCAAAAATTCGGAGAAAATTTAGAGACAAATTATAAAATATTTAGTTACTGTGTTCTCACAGCTATATTTACTACAACTAGTTTAAAAAATCATTTTAATAACATGAATCAAGTAAAGTTTAAACTTTTCAAGAAAAAAGTATAAATTTCCGAAAACAAGGATTATCCTTAGATTATCTTATTCAAACTTTATTTCAGATCCGTATAACTCTCCAGGTTGCTGATACTGATTTTAGGAAGTATTTTGTTTCTTTATGAAGATGGAGAGATAATATATATTTGTATATTCGTTTACAAAATTAAATGTATTTTAGAAAAACAAGTTAAGCCGTGAGCAAACCTGAGAAAAAACAAAGAAAAAACGGGACTCCATAACATGGTAAACATTCATCAATTTTACGCTTTGAGATATCATATTTTAGCTCTTGAACTAAGGTATGATATCAAATGTTAAGTTACTTAAATTGATAAATTTGCGATTGAAGATGAGTCTAGCCTTTTAGGTACGATGGGTTTAACGATTTGCGATTACTACCTAATCTCGAAAACGCAAAGCAGATAATTTATTCAATTCAATATTTATATATTTCTTCTCCTTCTTAGCATTTCTAGTATAGTTTATTCACAATTGGCTTATTACTTGTACTCAACTAAGCGTAGAATAAATGTAAATTGTAATTGTAATGTAAATTACTAGACCCAATCGGGATTCAGTCCCCGCAACCTCCAGGATTGTGTTGCTGCTTAGCTGCGCCTCTACTGACTGTGCCAAAATAGTTACATATATGTGTTGAACAAATATTCCAAATATTAAAAATAAAAAAAAGCTTAATTGGAATATTGCATTATGCATTTTCTGAGAAATGTTATATGTTTTGGAAATGAACTAGCCTTTGGCTGCAATTTCTTAATAAAGATTAATTTCTCTCATGTACATATGATTTTATAAACTTAAAAAAAAAGTTTTCTTGTTAATCAATGTCAACACAAATTTGATCGGCAGTGTAAGATAGAATCGGGTAGAAGTAATTTTATTATACTGTTGCAATGATGTTAAATTAAACGTTTCAATGGTGCAAAAACTTCGCATTTTTTTTAAGTTGAAAACATGTACATGTTATGTTGCAAATATGAGTACAGTGACAATTTTAATTCTTATTAATGTGTGACGCGATCGCAATCTGTCATCAACATATTAATATGTTTATGTATAACCGATGCGTTTCGTGTTTCATTAGTGTTAAAAATAAGTATCAAAATCTGACTTGCAAGTTGCTTTACGACGGTCTGCCGTTGTCAACGCTGGTGTTGATTATTTTGTTTGTGTTGATCTGTGCTGCAAAAAGCACATAGAAATGCTGCTGTTCTACAAATTGGATACTCCCTAATACAGAATAAACGTATTAATATTATATTCTAGTGGAACGTGAATGTACAACCATGATGTTGATGGTTTATAATTTCGAGAGCAGTAAACAGCCGATGCCATCAATCAGGATCATATTATTCTGCATCGGCCAAAAATAAAATGTCAATAAATTGGGGCAAGATCGCGTTTATGGCATTGAACTAGCCCAAAGGGGTGACATTAAGTGAAGAACTTTGATTTGCTTGCATGAATCAAATTTATGCTAGTTTGAAGAAGTAGTTTATATTGTTGTTTCGAAATGATCAACTGTGGTGCTAGTGTTGTATAATCACGTTCAATCAAAGTTTTGCTGTACGTCGTTTGCTGGGGGGAATATTTAATGTATGCAATGTTAAAATTACGCAATGTTTAATCCGTACTTCCAATAAAAGTATATATTTAGCACCTTTTGTTATTGCATCAGGAAGAGTTTACTCCAGGCATTATTCTTGTTCTAAAAATTTTATGATTCCAATAAATTAAAATGAATAATATTGTAGGCGAATGTTCAAACGCTGCTGCATAATAAGCAGGCACATCCGAAGCATGAAACATATAAATGAAATTAAAACAAAATGATTTACGAAAGACTATTTGTTACCAAACCATGCCTGCATAAACGAATTTTATGAATATTAATATTAATTAAGTGTAAAAAAAAAACAAACAACACTGTTTACTCTAATGCTTCAAAATATCTTCTTCCTATAGTCATGACAAAACTGTTTTAATGGCGCCTTGATGTGTTGGGCCGGAATAGGCCGGAATACAAAATTATGTCGCGTTAAGTTTAAAATAGAATTTATATTCATATTAGCTAAAAACACATTATAAAAACAAGATCGCGAACTTGCCAATGTTGCACTGAACATCCTTGATACTAGAAGAATATCTTCCATACATTGAAACTCTCTTAAAGCAAACGGATCTTATTTTAATTTGACCCAAGGTTCATTTCAAGTACGAAAAATAAACTATTTAGATATCAACATTGTCATGCATGCTCAAGTTGCAAGATAGCTGCAAGAAAAAATAATACATCATTACAGCAACAGCGTGTGCTAGCAGGTTACAAAAGAGTATCTTCAATACGTATTGGCTTTTAAAACGTCATTGAAACAATGTTGCATCTTCATAACTTAGTTGCATTATAATTCCAGACAACCAAAAGATGCAATTGACATGGGTGCTCTATTTGAGAAACAAATTGTCTCCGCCTCAGTTTAAAACATGTTCCAAAGTTTATATTCCTGTCAAATGCAACATTAAGGCAAGTTGAAGTTATGTATGCGACATAAAGAAAACTCTGGTGGAACGATTTATGTGCTCGGCAATTGTGAAGAGCCTTGTTTGCATCACATGAAAAAGCAGATTTGGTTGAAGATGTTTCATGTGTTGCTTGGGAATGGAATGGACACAGGACTAGACCCTAACTGAATAGATTTTCACGGACTTTAATTCTACCTCAAATATATTTCACTGCACGTCTATTTTCGTTTTGCTTTGACTTGCCAATGACAAAAGATATCCCGGAAACACCTATTGACAGGTCGTCTCTGTCTCGGTGACACCTGTCACCACGTTCTGCGGCGACGCTTTGACGCCTAATGCCCTCGCATCATAAAGGTCGGTGGGCACTGTTGCCAGCGTGCCGGCTTCTGCGCCGACAACCATAGAATAGAAATAGGAGCGTAACCAGATTAGCCATTCAAGAAATCCTAACCGTTCCAGTTTTTTTTAGCGTTAACTCATGCGGTACTTTGTCGAAGGCTTTGGAAAACTCGATGTATATACTGTCAACCTGGAATCGCTCTTCAAGACGTCTGTTGAGAGTGCTGACGTATGACATGAGGTTTGTGATCGTTGATCGATATTTTACAAAACCGTGTTGAAATTCGGAAATGAATGGAAATTTTCTGACAAAGAAAGGTTGACTAAATAGGTAACAGGTTCTGCAAGTACATTGGCACATCGTTTGACAAACGCAGGAGGTAGCTTGTCCAGGCCAGGCCCCTTCAACGAGTCTATAGAGCTCAGAGCGTTTTTAACGTCTGCTGCTGATAATGTAGGCCTTGAGAAATTGATCGTGTAAGATGGCAAGTTTTCCACAAGATTCAGGGAATCAGGTGGGGAATCTGACGTTTAAGCGCTTTGAAAAAGTGAGCGAATAGCTTTGCAGATTCAGTAGTGTCGTGAGATGTGGCACCACCAAACGATCTTTCTGCGGGTATAGAATTGGACGCTCCCCTGTTTTTAATGAAGTTTCAGAAAGATGACGGATTGGTTTTCACATCATCTTGAATTCGAAATACATACTCACGGAAAGAAGAAGCTACCTCAGCGTTGTATTCAGTCTCTAGTCTTTGGAGAAGTTCTGTGCCGAAAAAAATTAGCGCCTAGTTATCACACTATTACGCTGCACATAATCTTCTACAGTTGAAAACGAGGTAAAAATATGATTAAAAATGAGTTTAAAATCTCATTTCACAATTGCGGCGAAAACCATGAGCAAAAACAAACTGGAAATTTAACCAATAATGAAAAACAAAATATGCGGAGCGCGATGAATACGAGCTTAATCGTTCGCTTATGCTCAGGACCATGCTTCACATTTTGTACGTATGATTTTAACGTCCAAACTTTGCAAGCCACATTTTCCACAGACAGATTGGGATTTTTCTCAATAATGGCTACCACCTTCTTGTCCATTTGTTCCACTACCTGTTCACATTACCTTCTAGTCCATTTGTCGGAAGCATACTTTTCGATTTGGTCTACCTTCCGATCCCCAGTCAAGCGCTGATAAAATGATTTACAAACACTAAACACGGTACATTTCGGTAGTTTTGGTTTTTTGGGAAGATCGCGTACCGTTGAATTCCGATTTTGCAGCCGTTCGTACAAAACGCGTTTGCACACTTCCACTTGATTCGACGCCATTTCACTGAAGGTAACAAGAATGTAAACATGTTGTACCACGAAATGAAGTGTAGAGTTTTAGCTGTCATAGAGGTGAAACGTTTCAGTGATCCGTGAAATAATTCAAAATCTACACTGAAAGAAATGTGTCCAAAATTTAACGTGGACAGGCTTTATCCTGGCACATTTCAGCTCGCGGTCCGAATCCTATGCGGGATGCGTTGAGTTTCCGGTAGAATCTCTCGCGTTTCCTGTAAGCGGTGCAACTTTTCGAGCCGTTGCGTTTTCTCCCGGAAGAGTTGGGTTTACTACCTCCGATTCTGTTTGGGCTGTTTCACACTCTGACCGTTTGCTTGACGTAGCATAAGTGAACCATTTTGATCCATTCGTTCTGTCGGTTAGAGTAGGGTGGGTTATTGGCAAAGTTTAAAGCTCGATTCAAAATAAAGCTGGACGCACGGTTTAATACACCATCATGCCTCTGGTGGTTGGAACAAAAACGTTTGACAGGCATATGTTGATGTTTCATTGACGAAGAAATTGGTGAAGAGTTTTTTTTCGATTGATCGACGCATCTTGAAAATACGAATCATGAAACTTCAGAAAAGAAGATTAATTGTGCACAAACATCTAGAGAATCCTTCGTGGTCTGCCTCAAAAATAGCAAAAGTGTTGAAATTCCCAAAGTCAACGGTGTGTCTTGTAATCAAACGTTACAAGGATACTCTGAGTGTGGATAGAGCACATCGCATCTATCATAGAAGTGGCACTAGGGACAAAGAGCTGAGGAGGAATGCGTTGAGGTACGTGAAAGGCAAACCCAGGTGTCTCCATACATAATTTGGCAAAGAAATACGATTTTAACTTTTCCATCCTTTCAAGAGAAGGATATAAGTCTTTTTGTGCCAGTAAACATCCAAATCGCTCCCTGAAACAGAATTTTGTGGCCAAAAAGCGAGCACGATTACTATACGAACGAGTTTGGACGAAATTTGATGGCTGTATTTTAATGGACGACGAAACATAATTCAGTATGGATTATAAACAAATCCCCGGACACAAATTTTACCTGTAAAATAAAACTAGTCTTGGAGATGTCCCTTCCAGGTGTAAATTTGTTTTTGCTGATAAGTTTGCTCGAAAACTGATGACTTGGCAAGGAATCTGTAGTTGTGGCCTTGAAACCAAGGTTTTCATCACATCTCACACAATGACGTCGAAGGTTTACATTAAAGAGTGTCTGAAAAAGCGGATTTTATCCTTCATTTGGCAACACAAAACCAACGTTATGTTTTGGCCGGACCTAGCCAGCTGTCACTACTCTAAGGAGGTACTAGAATGATATGCTGCCAACAATGTTAATTTCGTCGTCAAAGAGATTAATCCTTCGAATTGACCTGAGTTCAGACCGATAAAAAACTATTGGGCAATTGTCAAGCGAAAACTTTGAAGATGCGGTGGCAAAGTGACAATGGCACAACAAATGCGTTTCAAGTGGAATAAGTTCGCCGAAACAGTGTCACCAGCGACTGTGCAGACCATGATGGCATCGATCACAAGTAAAGAGCGACAGTTCATTCGAAACTGTCAAATGTAATAACTTGTTGTGTATCGTTCGACAGTTAAATAGATACCTTTTTGTTTGACGTTTTGGTCGACTGCGTATGTTGTTTTAATTCTTGAGTTATGATCACTTTTTTCAGGTATGAGTAGAACGAGCATACGAACTTTAAGGCGAAATTAAATAACAAATAAATGGTTTACATGGCACTTTATTTTCTTCATTCCACACCCTGACAGTTTAATGTGAATCGGATAAATTTTGCTGAATTATTTTATGTGATGCAATTTTATCGCGAACACCCTGTAGGCTCAAACTCACCCTGACTGGTTGTAATTTCCTGAAAATATTTACTTGCCAAAGGGTGTGGGCGTGTGGAAGGACCAAATACCGGACGGCGTGATAAATTCAAGTTTAAATTGTCCTTTTTTTCCTCGACGTATATTATTAATGACCGGGACGTGACAATGAAATATTACCATTGTGGTTTTGCCTGCAGAGTGCTGAAATTTAATCATTTCACTTAGTTACAGTAGATCACAGAGAGTTAAATGAGCTTTCAAAACTCTTTCTTCCGAAGCGGGTGGATTTCGAAAAACCGGTACAATCCGAGAATTGATTGCTGCGAAGTTTTTCTTTGTGTCGCATCATGAGAACAGTCCCATTCCCTCCTCTCACCATCTCCGGCCAGCTGCCCTAATCTGTATTCGTGATGAAATGAGAAAAGTTTAATTATACTTAATCAACCGCAGTCACGGCAAGAGATTCGGTTTTTGCGTCATCACACTTGATTGCAAATCACGCCTCCAGCAGGGGCTGCTGAACCACAAAATAGGAGAAAAAGTGCGGCAACTTTGAAGTTCCGAAAATTAGTTTCCGCTGTCTCGTCAAATAATAGTCCAACATCGGCGAACAGATGTAGCGTCCGGATCTAATGGCTATTGTTGGGCTGTCCGTGGAGAGGTGATTGGCAGTTTTTCCGAACCTGGTTACAGCCAAAATGATCATTGGATTGCGATTTCAATAGTTGATTACACATTTTCCATTTGGGTTGAATTAGTTACACGAAACAATCGCACATAGTCCAAACTAGCAATTCAGGTGTAAGTCATTCGAAAAGGCAAAGCTTGCTTACCCGCAAAACAAGAGTGCTTCGTCATCTTGATTTCGTTTACTGACTCAGTGTGAAAAGCTAATGGCAATGTATACTGTGTTTTTTTTTCTCTCTTTGGCACAGTGACAGTGTTATTTTTTCCTGTCGTTTCACAAAACTTTCCACATCGCCTGAAATTACAACTCGCTTATCTGTTCCATCGCAGCCCTTGCCGTTTTTGTCTGCACCTAGTAAGCTCGTTTTACACCGTGTTGCGTCTGTCTCGGCTCATCCCCGATACGTTTGTTCCAGTGAATTAAATCCCGTATTTCAGTAATAAGAGTTTCAACGGGAGCCCCCCGACCCCTCCCCTCCGATGCTTTTCGGGGGAAGTGGGGGAGTTTTTGCTGCCTCGAACTTCTGGCAGTTCTTATCGCTGATCGCCCGAAGCCAATACACTCGACCAGGAAGGGCAAAACTCAGTCCAAGCTGACGCCAAGCAGCAAATCTAATTTTACTCGCATAAGCCGTTTTCCGGCAGTAACTTTGTTTTTTGTCCTCTCGAATGCAGGAAAAGGATCAAGGTTGAGGAGCCAGCGAAGAAATATTTAAGGCGGTCGGGTTCATCCGTCCCTCAGTTTGGGGCTCGCTTTGTCGTTAGAGGTGAGCGGGAAACGTCAGCGTAGGGAAATTCAAATTTTATTACTCCCTTAGGCTCGAGTTCCCGTATACAAATCCACAGCAGCAGAACAAACAAAGAAGGAGGGGACGAATGTGTGCAACGGGTGTCACCAAAACAAACACCAATACACACAATACGGCCGGTTTTATGGCGGACCTTTTTATTGCGATTCTTTGTTAGCTTCCGGGTTTTTTTCATCTTTCATTCGGCTAATGGTGAATGTAGAAATGTAATAAAGTTGTTTTCAAATTGTGCGGTGTTAAACTACATCATGCTATAAATAACATTGACGTTAGCTACCGTGCGCCTCCACGAGAAGTTGCTACATGATGATGATACGACTTGAATGCGACAAACAGCAGCTTTTAAAAAACATGACTCTGGCGAAACTCTTATCTCATTCACGCAATCCAAGGCCTGTAAGCCCCATTTGCATCAGTTTAATGATGCATGCAAGGTCCAATTGAGACTAATGATGCGTCTGTCAAGAGCAGAACGTGTTCTGAAAACAGCTCACACAAGAAGCAGATTTGATTCTAAAGTGACATAATGATGTCAAATGTATTGATTTTCACGTTTTTTGAAAAGAGGCAAATCGATAAAGTTTGTAATATCCTTGTTTCAGCTTTGTCAAGATTTCGAAGCTCATTTTGACTTAAGGGTCGAAAGAAAGGTAGTATATGCTCATTTTTAATACGGAAAATTTCCAATGAATCTGTAATCGTGCTAATGAGATAATGTACCTTCCTCGTGTTCAAAATGGAGCGACAGAATTGGGGACCTAACCGAAGACATAACTCACGTAAATGTACTTGCAAGAGCTTTTCCTTGCCGTACATTGTCGCTACATTTTGGGCAAGCGTCGTCGTCTGGGCGAAGGGTGGGCGAAGGAAAAATTATGTTGCCGCTGGGTGTGAAGATAAATGAAGCTGATTATCCTTTTTTCCTAGCATCAGGAAAAGCACTCTGAGAATGTTGACCGTTCAGAGTTTGCTCATTTGTAAAAATGGGAAACATTGCGATGGTATTGAAGTGACAAAGTGATTAGATATGTCGTGCCTTGTTGTGTCAAGCAATTTTTAGCTTAATAATTAGCTGCAGATTATCAGTAATGGAGTCATTCGTGAGAATGCCGTGCTGAAGCAGTTTCTAACCATTCCTCTAGCATCTGTATTTTAACAAAAATAAAAAGTAATTGTTTGGTGCCTCATGGTGATGAGCGAACATCTCCTTCTACATCATAATCGTTACTCCTCGCACGGAGAATAAATAACATAACAATTAATGTAATTTTTTATATCAAAGCGTGTAAACTTTTTCTAAATTGTATAACAAATTGTTAACAACAAGGTTTAAACTGTTCAGTGTCTTGAACTTGAGTGGAATTAATTGTAAGGTCTGTATCCACAATAATCCAGACACCTTATAACATGAATAAAACATAAATTTCGCATTATATTCCCAAGTAACCATAAGCATTAAGCTTTAGTTCGATAATAGCACTATATCAGCATAAATTTTGCTTAAAAGTTCTATATTAGCATATGTTAGGCATGCAAGCTTCATATTAGCAGCAAATGCATTCAAGCTCCAACCAAAACTTAGCATTATCGCCAGCATAATATGCGCATATAAGGCTGTTATAATGCATAAAGTATTTATCATGTTCACAGGATACATGCTTTATATCTGCATTTGGGCTAATATAAGGCTTTCAAATAATGCTAAGACATTGTTTACAAAAGCATTTAAAAGTAATGTTGAGTCAACAAAAACCTGTATTGACGAGAATAAGAGGAAAAAAAACTTTGAAAAGTGGAAGTTATAGACGTTAAGTTAAATTGTATCGAAACTACGGTACTTCTAAACTTAATACACATATTGATGATTTGGTTCCAGAAACAACTACGCCTCCATCAGCCAGTTCTTCGCCTTTAAATTCGTTCGTAGATACGGAGATGAAAGCTATAACAATTCTGGAACCGCTTATAGCCAGGCACGGCAGCGGTCCAACCATGGTTCAAGACGCAGTACAGGATATTTTCGCAGTATATTGAATTTACAAAATATTACTTTACGCATACTAATAAACCCGTTCATTACTAATAATATTAATTTACACTAAGTGGTTGATTTATAACTCATTATTGCATGCATTTTCCTCCTCTATTTTGCTAATACCATCAATGTATTTTAAACAGTTCTTAAAATAAATAGACAGTTGATAAATGTAGCATAATAGCATAGGCAGTGCCAAAAACGGGCTATCAAAACTGACAGTTATGTTGAGGTGCATTAATATAGCATTACTAATGCTTTTTACGCGCTGTCACTTCTGCACTATATAAGCACGTTATTTCGCCTTTCTCAACAATAAATTAGCATTATATCTGAATACAGAGCTTCAAGATACTGCCCCTTTAAGTGCTTAACGGTTACTTGGGATTCCGTCGTAGTTATTTATTTCAGATTCATGGGATGTGTTTTTACAATTCGTGAAGACAAGACAAGGCGCTTAACTCCGTCCATTAGGGTTTGTACAGACTCTTCAGAAATTGTAGAAGCCGTCCTTGTACAAGTTTGCTTTGCTTTTTTTCAGAAAGCTGCCGCTTTATCAGAGCCCAATATCTCTGGATTGGTCGTAGCTCTGGGCAATTTGGCGCGTTTGCGGTTTTTGGTACAATGTTCACTTGATTTGCTTGGTACCACTCCATCACAGTTTTAGCATAGTGGCATGATGCCAAATCGGGCCAGAACAAAGGTTCTACTTTGTGACTTTTGAGGAAGGGTAGCAATCGCTTCTGCAGACACTCTTCATGATAAATCTCCTTGTTGATTATGCCTGTAGTGACGAAAGATTTACTCTTTTTGCCACACGTGCAAATTGCTTGCCACACAAGGTATTTTTTGGGAAATTTCGATGCCTTCTTCGTTCTGAAATGCTCAGCTGTGTCGTTTTTGTGTCCTTCCGTGTCGTTTTTGTGAAATTGGCGAATGGAGGAGTGTTCAAGAGTGCTGTTACGGAAGTTTGCCTGCTACTGTTAGATTAGAAGATTTGAAATTGAGATTTCAACGCCGCGAATGATGTTCGTCGACTTGCCATTACCGACTTTGATACAACCTGTGTGTAACCAATTAAACAACATACACATACACATACTTTGTTCCGTTAGTTACTTTCTACCATGCGACGGTATCGGTCGCTTTTTCGATCTCCGAAAACACTGAAAGAAATACTACAGCCCACTTGTAAGTTTTCCCATAGAAAAAAAAATGGAAAATTAATGGAAAATACTACGTCAGTTGAATTCAGCTCACCGTATACCAAAAACGGATCCCGCTGCAAACCCAACCGTTTTTTCCAAACATCCCAGTGATTTTTCGTGGAAGTGCAGAGGTGTTTTCGGCTTCCAATAAAGCGAGTATCACGTCAATATATTCCTATCCATTCCTTACATGACCTGCATTCGGGCGAGGCCGGCGTCGGGATTGCCTTAGTTTGGGATCACCAGTTTTTACACATTGAGGATGTCTGTTAGTCCCAAGCATCATCTTTTTTCAATCTGTGTAATAACAGCTGATCTGGCAATAACGGAGTAGCAACCTCGGGCGGTCAATTTCGCTCATGCTCATGCTCAGAAAATACTATGGAAAATTAAATCCACGGGAGCTTTTGCACAGTTATTATAGGAACCAAATGGCTTCCAAAAATCAATGGGAAACGAATTTGGTTTTGTTTCATATATATAATGCATTGTTTTGCTTGATATATCCACATCTCAGGCTAATGTCCACGCATCCATTTTACCCTCTAGATCCACAAAATGCGTTTCTATCTTGGTTTCTATTCATTTGGTTATTGCCACGCTGTAGACCTGGCCGCTTGAACGCTTGTATAATGTCTTTGATGAAGATCCTGGGTTCTAACGTGTGAAAACATTAGCAATAGTCCGGAAGTCGCAAGACTTCAGAGGGCTCTTGCAAAGGATCATACGATTAAACTTGGGAATATGAAAAATGAGGATGGAGTTTTTACAAAAACTCCCAGTGAAACGTTAAAGCTGATTATGGAAACACATTTTCCTGGATCAGTTTTGTGTGTAGATCCAATCAGAGATGGATCACTTGAAGGTGAAAAAAATTCTACAAGGACATCTCAAATGTCTGTTGGAGCTAAAATTGCTGCAAATGACTTGGCTGACAAAATCTTCTAAAAAAGCCAGGGTAGAAAATGCGTTGAGATCTTTTCAGCCTTACAAATCTGCAGGAATGGACGGGATATTTCCAGCATTACTTCAAAACGGCGAAGCAGTGTTGATCTCGCCATTAATTGAGATTTTTAAGGCAAGTTCAAGACTCAACCATATTCCAACTTTATGGACACAAGTAAAAGTTATCTTCATACCTAAAGTAGGAAAGCGAGACAAGGCGCATCCTAAATCATACAGACCCATTAGTCTTTCATCAGTCCTATTATAGACTATGGAAAAAGTGTTGAATGATTATATCAATTCAAATTACATGAACAAGCATCCACTATCTGAGTTCCAGTTTGCTTACCAGTCTGGTAAGTCAACAGTTACGGCACTGCATAGTGTGGTTTCAAAGGTAGAAAAAGCTCTATCGGTAAAAGAAATAGCCCTTTGTTCTTTCTTAGATATTGAAGGAGCTTTCGACAACGCTTCCTATTCATCTATGGCTCGTGCCATGAAGAAAAGGAACTTTGACAAGAACATAATTAACTGGGTTCATACCATGCTTGCAAAAGAGAAATCACTTCAGAGCTGGGAAGTTCGTCTATTACAATACGGGCAACAAAGGTTGTCCGCAAGGAGGAAGTCCTCTCACCACTTATGTGGTCCTTAGTTGTAGACGAGCTTCTAAGAAGCTTAGAGGAAAAAGGTTTCGAGGTTGTAGGTTTTGCAGACGATATAGTCATTATAGTGAGGGGAAAATTTGACAACATCATATCAGAAAGAATGCAATGGGCCCTAAAATTTACCCAGTCTTGGTGTATCAAGGAGGGCCTTAGCATTAATCCAGCAAAAGTAGTAATTGGACCTTTCACTAGGAAAAGGAAGTTTAGTCTAAATGCGTTTCAGCTAGGACGATTAAAGATCCATCTTAGTGAACAGGTTAAATACTTAGGAGTGATACTGGATGCCAAACTGAACTGAAATGCTCATCTTGAGTGTGTGATCGGCAAGGCAACCAGTGCTTTCTGGATTTGCTCAAAAACATTTGGCAGAAAATGGGGTCTAAGACCAGAAATGATAATGTGGATTTATACTTCCACAATACGTCCTAAAGTATCGTATGCTTCCCTTGTGTGGTGGCCAAATACAAAAGAGGCTACTGCACAGAAAAAGCTTACAAAACTTCAACGGCTAGTGTCCATTGCTATAACGGGAGCGATGCGCAGCACTCCATCAAATGCGTTGAATGCAATGCTAAATCTGCTGCCTTTGCACGAATACGTGCAACTAGAAGCGGAAAAGAGTATGCTTAGACTTAAACGGTTGAAAACTTTCATGTCTGGTGACTTAGTCGGTCACCTGAGCATTTCACAAAGCTTTCAAAATGGGCCAGTGATGTATATGAATGAAGACTGGATAAAACCTGTGGAAAATCATCATCATAATCATAAATCATAAGATATGTGAAACGTCACGTATAGATTGGGAAGTCGGAGGTCCCACTGTTCGTCATTGCCCCGTAAAATTGTTCACAGATGGCTCAAAAATTGGAACAAAAACAGGAGCAGGAATCTTCGGCCCTGGGGTAGAAATCTCAGTGGCGACTGGAAACTATCCAACGGTTTTCCAAGCGGAGATCTTTGCTATAATAAAATGTGTTAACGTTTGTTTGAAGAGAAAATTTAGATATGCAAATATTTGTATTTTTACAGACAGCCAAGCGACACTCAAAGCGTTAAGTAATTATAAATGTACATCCAAACTTGTCTGGGAATGCATTCTTTCATTGCGAAAGGTGTGCCAAGAGAACTCGGTAATTTTATTCTGAGTTCCGGGACACTGTGGCATTGAAGGCGATGAAAGGGCAGACGAGCTTGCTAAACATGGTTCAAATGCACAGTTTATTGGCCCAGAACCATTCTGCGGTATATCATACTGTGCCATAAAAATGGAATTAAAATCTTGGGAAGAGCAAAGGGTGATGACCAATTGGTTGGTCACCACAAAGTGTTCTCAAGCAAAAAGGTTTATAATTCCAAATGTTACAATTAGTAAAAAGCTTCTGGAGCTCAATAAGAGAGTTCTTTGTACCTATACTGGCCTAGTAACCGGACATTGCCCGAGTAGATATCATTTGAAAAACATTGGCCAGGTTCAGAATGATATCCGTCGTTTCTGTAACATGGAACGTGAAACCTCGGAACATCTGCTTTGCAGTTGTGATGCTGTGTACAAGAGCAGACTTAAATTTCTGTACAGTGGCTATATGCAACCTAAAGAAATTTGGACTGCAATTCCTGGGAAGGTGGTGGGTTTTATAAACTCAATTTTGCCTGACTGGGAGACGCGCCTTGGGCTGGTTACTTGAAAAATGGTGATCTAGCTTTAAGATGAAAATTAGTATAGTAAACAGGGTCATACCACAAAAGTTCAACTCAGTGGACGCAGTGGTTCTTCGCCCCAACAAAAAAAAATGTCTTTGATAAGCTGCAAGCGTCAATATTGGCATAACAAAATTAGCTGGACGTCATCTTACCCGATTGTTTCCAGGATCCTTTTTCGAACTGCCTGCGTTTATGTTAGATTAGATTAGATTGATAAGATTAGATTGGAATCTTTTTTCATGTGTTAATCTTAAGTATCGTAATTTTCGTAGCACTAAGACAATAAACAAAGTGGACCTTAAAAGGAGGTTTCAAAGAAGGGATGATTTTTTTTGTTGGGGCGTAGAAACCGTCCACTGAATTAAACTAGTGTGGTATACGTATGGATTTGAAAAAGTTTTATTCGGAAACATAAATATAACATTATTTGTTGGAAAATTAAACCAGTGTACTAAAAAATATACTCTGAAACAGAGAATTTAAATATGTTAAATATGTTTCGAGGCACCCAAAAATAACTTGGTGGATTCGAGACATTTAAAATCAACTCAATGTAAATAACGACACTTGACGAAGTTCGAGATGTCGCATGATTATTTCCTTGAAATGACAGATTTCCCGAGCTCTATCACTTCGCAATAAATGCTTTTCTCTTTTGCAACCGTCATTAGCTTTGTATTCCAGTCACAAGATACCATGACAATCTTATGATCGAATGAAATCCCTTCACTTAGAAAAGAAAAATCCCCTAATCCCTCTGTAATGAGTGTTGTTATTTACCAATTTCATTCAGATCAACAATTCTAATGCGACTTTCCTGTGCAGAAATCTTTCGAGTTGTTTGGCTACCGCTTTTTCTCTCCCGTCACACAACTCGGAAAATAGCTGTTTCCAGTTGCTTTTTCCTCCTCATTTTGACCTGAACGGATTTGGCGCTTTTATCCCTTTTTCGGCGTTTCCCCGGTTTTTCGCTGACTGGTTTCACCGGCAGCGGCGACCGGAAGCTGGAACACGATGACGACAACGACGACGACGACAACGTCCGTGTGGATCAGCAAGCAACATAATACAATGGAATGTCAATATTAATCTGTTTTTCGGTCCTCAACCCATCCAAGCAACCGGAGTTCGGAAGAGCAGTTCGATGATGGCAACAGCAAATGGCATTCTCGCTGGATGAATGCGAACGGGTGTGTGTGTGAGTGTAGTGAGTGGTAGTTGAATGGAAAATGATTTTCAAATTTTGATTGTCAACGAAAAAAAACTAGGGCAAGGCTAAAGCGATGAATCAAATAGTTACGTTACCAAGGAGAACAAATGGTCGTCTGGGGAGAAATTCTCGTGGAAATTGAAAACAATTTCGAGCTTTCAATTGCCGCAGTCGGTGTATGAGGGTATGGAGAAACACAAAATTTAAAGTTATGCCGTCCGGTTGCAATCGGAACAAAAGCCGAGTGTCGTTTTGGTGAGAATGAAGGGGGTGGTTTTCGAATTTCATGTGTCAGCAAGTTGTGACAGTGACGATTGAAGGTTGTGTGGCGTGGCGGAGATTAGGAGATGTGTCATGGCAACGGTCGTACTTACCTATTTTCGGGCCAAGATCCTTGGTTTTTGTCTGGTTCATGCGGCGGGCCATCGGGCCAGAACCGGGCATACCCATAGGTTGTCCTGCACAGGCGGGTTTCGTTAGTTCGTTCGGGCCAAGCGGGAAAGTGAAGGCAGTTGGCGATGGCAGAGTGGTCATTTTTGGTTTGTGATTTGGCGTGAATACATTTAGTGGAGGTACGTGATGGGACGATGGATGGCAGGACGTTTTTTTTTTTATTTTTGTAATTGGTAGGATAAGTGGATGACGAAGGGAAAAAAGAGAAAAGAGAAAACGGAATCGTTTTTATTGCCAGGCGAGGTGAAAGCGCTGCTACTCCGCGTGAAAGGGTAATTCTATAGTTGAGGCTAATTACTGGCCTTTGACTGAGGCAACAGATGGCCAGGGAAATAAAAGACTTCGTTGACGATGACGGACGATGAAGATCGTAATGCTTGTTTTTTTTTTGGTTTTAGTTGGAAAAATACTCACCTGCGACACGAGGAGCTCGTAGCTGTTCAACCGGTATCACCCGTCGGCGTTTTTTCGGCAATTTGGCCCGGGCTTGCGTGTGCGAGTAGTACATGGCAAAGTTGCTCACGATGACCGGGACCGGAAGTGCAATCGTGAGCACACCGGCCAATGCACACAACGCTCCGACAAACATCCCGATGTAGGTTTTCGGTGCCATGTCGCCGTAGCCAACAGTGGTCATTGTGACCAGAGCCCACCACAGCCCCAACGGGATGCTGTTGAAATCGTTGTGCGGATTTGCCTGAATGCGTTCCGCGTAGTAGACCAGGCTGGCAAATATCACGATGCCCAGCACCAGGAAAAACACCAGCAACGTTAGTTCCTTTGCCGAGGCGCGAAATGTCTGGATAAGAATCTTCAGCCCAGACGAGTGCCGCGTCAGTTTGAACAGTCTCATGATACGGATGATGGAGAAGAACTCCAGGATGTCGGCGTTCTCCAGATGGGAGGCGAATTTTTGCAGCACCAAATCGACGTAGAAGCTGAGTGTCGCGATGTAGTCGATGATATTTACAGATGAGGTGATGAATTCGCACTTGTGCGGGGACGAGATGAAACGCACCTTTTGAAATGGAAAGGGAGGATGTTAATTAGTTGCAACAAGGTGTCAAAATCAGCTAATTCACCAAAATTTCCAGCGTAAACCACGCGTTGCACACGCATTCGATGTAGAAGAATGCCACATGCGCATTGGTTTGGGCCTTATCCAGCACCCAGGCCGTGCTGCCGTTGGCCGTTTTGACGGTTATGTTTCGTATCACCGGAACGCGCATATCCGGATGGGTTTTCAGACAGAAGGACAGAATCGATACGCATATGAAGAACACCGATATCACACCAATTATCTGCAACGGAACAATCGGAACAAACAACGCACTTTTAGCTCAGCTACTAAATTTCAATGAATCAACCACAAACCTTGGCAGCATTCGAGCTGTACGGTTCATCGAACAGGGACCAAATTTGCGGTTTCATGTGCTGCCACCAGGAAACCGTCCCGTTGAAGTAATCATCCTCGTAGCCGAATTTCCGGGCCAGCTCCTCTTCCGTTGGCTTCTCCGTGTCCAGATCCAACCGTTCGAGAACGGCTAACGTTTCCTGCGTGTCACGATGCTGAAAATAGGAGTAATGGGAAAAGAACAGAAGTAGCTGATTATCATCCCATGAATTCACTAATTTAGATCTAATTTATTTTGCGCTCTTTCGCCGATAGGAGTAATGGATTTAGGTCATTACACAGCAGTCACCGCTGGTCACCGGTATCGATCCACAGGAGAACCGGAGAGCATGTGCCGACAAGCTGCCCGTCTGTGGTCAGACACACACACGTGTCGTCGATTCGTAAATGTTTTATCTGCTTGCGTTCTTGGCTCCGAAAAAAAAAGTTTTATTCATGCGACGACAGCAACAGAGTCGCAACCGAGAAGACATCCTTCCAATTTTGTTCGGCACTATAGTGCCGGCTGACCGAGATCATAAATTCTCAGCGGACGGTCCCTCTGCAATCACAAACTCAATAAATCATTACCATACGGTGGAGCGCACAGTGTGTTGACTTGGCTTCCCATGGTTTTTTGGGGGCAGCGAAGGGAAAAAGGCCACCGGAAATTGGGGCTAGGCATGGCGTTAATTTTGCATGATATATGTATTTGGGCTTTTGTTGTGTGACCAAAAAACCGTTGTTTTCCTATATCTTTTGAAACAGTTGTTGAATTTATCTATGGGATTCACCACCCACCCCACTTTTAACGTGGAGCTGATTATGTGTATGGTTACAAAAAATAGAATACCCGATTTGGCAGTTTTGTCTTGTAAAACTGTATTTACAGTGATTTATTGGTTCCATGGAATACCGGATAATGTTGATTTAGGCAAAACATGGATTTATTTGGTAGGGGTGCCAGATCACTTATTTACTCAGTCACCATACAATTTTTATATAATACTAGCTCAACCCGGTGCGAGCGCTGCTACGCTTGCAACTAAATGTATGAAAATTTAATAGAACTGGCACGTTTATGGTTGTTTTTCGTAATATATTTTTTTCTTGACTAGGCAGTGGTTCAAACTTCTATCACATGCTTCTTACCCGAGAAATACACGTTTTGTATCTTAGTAACCTGGATAATTCTCATGTTTGGTTGAAATTTGTGTTTCATTTGTATGAGAGCCCCTCCTTCAAGAAGGAGAAGGGGCCTCAAACCACAATACAGTTATTGCCTTCAAAATCTCCTACATGTCAAATTTGGTTCCATCTGCTTCTTTTGTTTAACTCTTCTCGATTTATGCAGAATTGTGTTTCCTTTTTTTAACCCCTCCGCCCCTTTCAGAAGGGGGAAGGGTTTCGAACCACCATAGAAACATTCTTGCTTTAAAACCCGTACATGCCAAATTTAGCTCCATTTGCTAGATTAATTTTCGAGTTATGCAGAAATTTATGTTTCAATTGTATGAGAGCCCCCTCCCCAAATAATTATAAGAACCTCCCTCAGCCCCAAAAACCACTGCATACAAATTTTCACGCCGATCGGTTCAGAAGTTTCCAAATCTGTAAGGGTCAGCCAGATAGACAGACAGATTGAAATTCATTTTTATGTATATAGATAAATCCTGCCTTCAAAAACTCCCATATGTCAAATGTGGTTTCATTTGCTTGAATAGTTCTCGATTTATGTAGAAATTTGTGTTGCATTTACATAAGAGCCCACCCATCCCCTTCAAGGGAGTAGGGGTGTTGAACTAACAAAGAAACATTTGTTGCCTCCGAAAACCTCCACATGCCAAATTTTGTTCCATTTGCAGGATTTGTTATCTAGTTATGCAAAAAAAATATTTTATTTGGATGGAAGTCCTTCTTTCCAGTGAGTGGAGGGAATTAAACCACCATAGAAAGATTCCTTGGCGTCAATAACCTCCACATGCCAACTTTGGTTCTATTTGCTCGATTAGTTCTCGAGTTATGCATAAATTTGTTTTTTATTTGTATGGGATCCGCCCCCTCCTCACCTTTTAGGCAGAGAAGGAGCCTCGAACCCTAAAAAGAACCTTTTCCGGCCCCCAAAACCCCGTGTTTGGTTTAAATTTGTATTTCATTTTTATGACCTCTCTGGTAGAGGGGGACCAGAGAGAGGATTGGTCTCGAACTACCACAGAAACTTTTCTTGCGTTCAGAAAACTCGATGTGTCAAATTTGGTCCATTTGCTTTAGTTCTTGAGTTGTGCAGAACAACCATGGGATCACAATAGCGACTTCTCCACGTGGGTTTGGATAGCGGCTGGAGGGGGGACCCAACAAAATGGAGGAAACAAATAAAAACCAGGAGAAAGGGAAAGCGAATCCGTTCGCTAAAGGCGGCCTAGCGAGGTCCCCACCACGCGGAGTGGTGGAATCGGGTGTAAGTGACACGTGCGGCAGTGCTACGGCATCAGAGGCAGGTGGCAGGCTAGGCGTGGTCATGGATGGACCAGGACTCATCCGGGCCATGGACAGGATGCGGGAAACCCTTCCTAAAGTGATGGAGGTGTCCGAGTAGTTGGACGCGATAATCGACTTCACGTCGACGCGTAACAACATTGCTAAGGACCTCAAACTAAGCCTTTTGAGGCTGCGCATGACAGTGCAAGCTGCGTGCAAAGAGAGGGAGGAGCTGGAGGCCAAGCTCCTAGCCGAACAAAGTGCCAAAGAGTTGGCAAGGCTAGCTGCGACGGAGATGGCAAGGGACATAGTCGTATCCGTCTCCGTCGGAGAGTCCACCCTATCCATGGGGGCAGGGACCTCCAAGCGGGCTAGGCAGTCCCCGGGCGAAACGGCAAAAGAAGCGCATCGTGTCGGATGCCCCAAGAAGGGATCCAACCTATGCTAACGTGGCGGCGGGGTCCGAGGGTCCATCCTCGCGACCAGTTCCGGCTGCCAAAAAAGAGAGAGGCCCCGGCGCCAAGCCCAGCGCGAAAGGCGCGACGCCCAGCTCGAGAGTGGTCTCAAGCGCAGAAGGGGGCCCGAACGGCGGGGCCCCGACCACGACAGCGATAACCAGCACGGAGGCAGACGCTGGTGCGGAGAGGGGGACGAGCGACGACCCCAGACGTGGCAGAGAAAGCCAATGGAACAAGGTCCGAAAAAAGGGAAATAGGACAAGAAAAGAAAAAGATAAGCGACAGGTGGCTCGCAAGCGGAACCGCGGAGAGGCCCTCATCGTGAAGACCGACGTGTCCAAGTACTCGGAGGTCTTGAAAGCGATGCGTGGGGACGCTAAACTGGCAGGTTTAGGCGCCGATGTGCGGAGTATACGCCGTACCCGCACCGGCGAGATGCTCCTGGAGTTAAAAAAGGCGACAACGCTAAAGGGCCCGGCGTATAGAGACCTGGCAAGGCAGGCCTTAGGTGAGGGTGTGGAGGTGCGCGCCCTCGTCTTGCAGGTGAAGATCCAGTGTAAGAACCTGGATGAGATCACCGAGGCAGACGAGATCTCCACTGCACTAAAGGAACAGTGCAAGGTCGAGGTTGCAGCAGCAGACATTCGTCTGAGGAAGGGTCCACTTGGGACCCAAGTTGCAACCATGAGGGAAGCGGCAGTCGACGCGGACGTGGCGTTGAAGGTGGCGAAGGTGAAGGTGGGATGGTCGGTATGCCCACTAAGCCTACACCAGCCGCCAAAGGCATGTTTCAGTTGCCTAGAGAGCGGGCACATGTCCTGGGAATGCAAAGGCCCAGATCGTAGCAACATGTGCAGAAGGTGTGGCAGTACTAGCCACAATGCGCGGGACTGCAAAGGTCCCTCCAAATGCTTGAAGTGCGCCGGGAAACCGGACGATAAGCACGTCATGGGGGGGGTCAAGTGCCCGGCCGCTAAGGGTATACCAAAGAGCCAACAGTAATGCAGGTAACCCAACTAAACCTGAACCACTGTGAGGTCACCCAGCAACTGCTGTGTCAGACAGTTAGCGAGTCGGCATCGGATATCGCCATTATTTCCGACCCATACCGCATCCCACCCGGCAACGGGAACTGGTTCTTGGACAGCTGCTACGCCTCGCCAAAATGGTCGATCGAATAGTTTACCAATATGCTAGATCGGATGACAACGGAACTAACTGGCCTGACCATGTTAGTAATAGCGGGGGACTTCAACGCTTGGGCGCTCGAGTGGGGAAGCCGCCTTACCAACCCTAGGGGCCAAATACTTTTGGAGGCCTTGGCTAGGCTCAACGTAGACCTAGCCAATGTGGGTACCAAGAGTACCTACCACAGAAACGGAGCGGAATCGATTATCGATATAACATTCAGCAGTCCTGGGCTGATAAGCAATTGGAGGGTGGATGATGGCTACACCCATAGCGACCACTTGGCGGTTCGATATTGTATCGTCCACAATACAAAGCAGCGTGCGGAAGGAGAAGCATCCACTCCATTCGCCCGCAGATGGAGGACGTCCTACTTTGATGTAGAGACCTTTAAAGAGGCGCTTGAGAGGGAACAAAATTTACGCGAAACCCAGGAACCTTGCGGCGAACGACTCGTTATGACACTTACACGAGCGTGCGATGCGACCATGCCGAGGGAAGTCAAACCGAGGAATGGAAGATCGCCGGTGTATTGGTGGACAGAGTCGATTGCCGACCTCCGAAGAACATGCCTCCACGCAAGACGGAGGGTGCAGAGAGCGCGGTCAGACGCCGAGAGAATCGAGCGTAGAGGGGCGCTAGTCGCCGCGAAGGCCGCACTAAAAAGGGATATAAAGGCCAGCAAGCGAGACTGCTTCGAGGGTCTGTGTCAGAGGGCCAATGCGAACCCGTGGGGTGACGCCTATCGGGTAGTAATGGCCAAAACCAGGGGATCGGCGGCTCCAACCGAGCGTTCATCAGAGCTTCTGCAGGTGATCTTTGGGGGACTCTTTCCGACCCACGACCCGAGTCCATGCCCCCCCCGCCGCCGTAGATTTTTCCCATGACCAGCGTTCCAGTATCCCAGACCTTAACGCTGTCATAGCGACGGAAGGGTGAACGGCTCCGCCGAACACCCGTGACCACGTGGGCATTGATAACGGCACAACGGGGGCCGGCGACGAGGCGACGGTGACGAATGAAGAACTCATTGCGATAGCAAAGTCGCTCAAGGTGAACAAAGCGCCGGGACCTGATGGTATCCCGAACCTGGCCATCAAGACGGCTATTTTGCTGGATCCCGGAATGTTCAGAGTGGTGATGCAAAAGTGTCTGGACGAGGGCGTCTTCCCAGATGCCTGGAAAATTCAGAACCTTGTGTTGCTACCAAAGACAGGGAAGCCACCAGGAGATCCATCGGCATATAGACCTATATTTCTGTTGGATACAGCGGGAAAGGTGCTCGAGAGGGTAATCCTCAACAGACTGACAACGTACACGGAGGGTACAGGCGGTCTGTCGGACAATCAGTTTGGCTTTCGCAAAGGGAAGTCGACGGTGGATGCCATCCTGTCCGTCACCAAGACGGCTGAGGTGGCAATCCAGCGCAAGAGGCGAGGAGTACGCTACTGTGCAGTGGTCACCCTTGACGTGAGAAACGCCTTCAATAGCGCCAGTTGGGTGGCTATCGCCGACTCGCTCCAGCGCCTACAGGTTCCTGGGTACCTGTACAAGATTCTCGGAAGTTACTTCCAGAATCGCGTACTGGTATACAATACAGAGGCAGGCCAGAAACGTGTACAGATCACCGCAGGCGTCCCACAAGGTTCGATCCTGGGTCCGGTGCTATGGAACACGATGTACGACGAGGTACTGCGGCTTGAGTTCCCGAGCGGGGTAAAGATAGTCGGGTTCGCAGACGACATTACCATAGAGATATGTAGTGAATCTATCGAAGAGGTCGAGTTAACGGCCTCACACTCCATTGGCATTGTGGAGAGATGGATGAGCTCCAGGCACTTGGAGCTAGCCCACCATAAGACTGAGGTCACGGTGGTGAACAATAAGAAATCGGAGCAACATGCGACGATCAGTGCAGGTACCTGCACAGTAGAATCGAAGAGGTTCTTGAGGTATCTTGGGGTCATGATTGACGACAAGCTGTCCTTTGTCAGTCACGTCGATTACGCTTGCAAGAAAGCCTCAATGGCTAGATCGGCATTATCCCGCATGATGTCGAATAGCTCGGTGGTGCAAGGGAGTAAGCGTAAACTCCTGGCCAGTGTCGCCCTGTCCATACTTAGGTATGGCGGGCCGGCATGGATCACCGCCTTGAGTACCAAGAGCTACGTAAGTAAGCTAGACAGTACGCACAGGCTCATGTGCCTAAGAGTGGTTAGTGCTTACCGAACGGTATCACGCGACGCGGTCTGCGTCCTAGCGGGGATGATGCCAATAGGCATGGTCATAAAAGAGGACGTAGAGTGCTTCGAACAACGTGGAACAAGAGGTATTGAAAAGACCACTAGAGCCGTTTCCATGGTTAAGTGGCAAAGGGAATGGAATAACTCCACCAAAGGTCGGTGGACCCACCGACTAATTCCGGAATTAACCGGGTGGGTCGGTAGGCGACACGGGGAGGTGAACTTCCACTTAACGCAGATATTGTCTGGCCACGGCTGTTTTAGACAATACCTGCACAAATATGGGCATGCACAGTCCTCCGCATGCAGCGAATGCGCGGGAGTTGAGGAAACTGCAGAACATGTGTTCTTCGCATGTCCTCGCTTCGATGGCGCGAGATCAGGCATGTTTGCCGTAAGCGGTCACGACACGACTCCGGACAACTTGGTCCCGAGGATGTGTCAGGACCGGGACATCTGGGACGCGGTATGCGTAGCAGCCTCCCAGATCGTCCTCGATCTCCAACAAAAATGGCGAAAAGACCAAAGGCAGGTCGCAGGGACCACCTAACTACTAAAGCCCTAAGTAGTTAGACATAGTGGGTGCTGAACAAGCACAAGAGCCCCTCCCGAAGTAATACCGAAAGGTGGTTTCGGGAAGGCGAAGCTTAAGGACGGGTGGGTTATAAGTGGGTCGAGGTTGGCACCTCATCCCCACCTGAGTTCTTCAGGTGTCTGGTTGCAGATTTTCCATCCCGTCTTAAAAAAAAAAAAAAAAAAAAAACAGACAGACAGACAGACAGATTATTAGTACTGTTAATTTAAAAAAAAACTAACATTACTTGAAATTAGAAGAAGAATTAGTATCTTCCATTTAATTCCAACTACCTTTGCTTATCTTCGACAGATACGCGTATTTCGTCTACACGTGCAGATTTCAGTGACTTATAACTCGACTACGAGTCGAGTTATTAGTACGAGACACTGAAGAAGTCTGCACATTGTAGACGAAATACGCGTATCTGTCGAAGATAAGCAAAAGTAGTTGGAATTAAACGGAAGATACTAATTCTTCTTCTATACTTCTAGTTACAGGTATTCCACTAAACAGCCTCAAACCCTCTAGGATTTAACATTACTTACTTTGCACCAAATTTCATCAATTTCTTTCACTATACAATTCAGTTGTTTGTGTTTTTTACCTCTACTACCTTTGATTTATGTCCTTCTCACTCTCTCTCTCTCTGTCTTTTCTTTTCTTCTTACCATATGTCATTCGACATGGTTAACTCGTCGGAGCTTATGTATGCGTACGGCTAGTGCTGCCAGAACACCTGTATCACTTGAATTTTAAGTTGATCATACTTAGGTGGGCAATGCGCTCATGAATTGAGCTAAAGAACTAGCTCACCAAAATTAACAAATGACCTAACGCTCTTTTCAATTGAGCGGAAGCTCACCCGCTCACCTCACTAAAAATACTAATATGTGAGCGGGAGCGTGAACGGGATCCATTTCTGTTTGCAATATAACAAGCGAGCGAGAGCGCGAACGGCAACACCTATCCAACATAGTAACTATTCACTGTTCACGAACTGAGCTGTGTTATGTACCACACGCTAAGACAAGATTACCGAAAATAAGGTTTTAATTTTACCGAAAATTAGGTTTTGGTAGCAAAACCTAATGTATCGGTATAATCTTTCGAAATAAAACGTTTGATGTTACTTACTTTTTCGATAAAGTGGGTTTACAGGTTTTATCGTTACATATTTCCTAAATCTGGTTTAAAATGCACTCATTGGGTTGCAAGCAACCCCGAACCGTATAAAATTAATAATAAATAGCGTTTTTCCGTTGTTTCCACCAATACCGAAATTTCGGTAATCCATGTTTACCGATAATTCCTGTATGTGCACTTTCGTGCGGGTTTCGGTATTTTTTACCGACTTTTCCGTATTCCTGTGTTAGCGTGCATGTGATAGGGGAGCTAGAGCTATTTAACTGAGCGAGAGTGTCTATTGATATGTGATCTCGAGCTATTGATCTGCTACAGCTACACGGCCAGCTACTTTAACTCAGTTTTGTGTCATTTTCAACTAACTTTTGTCATTAGTGGAGTCACTCAAATTTGAGCAAATGTGACTGGAATAGACAAGTGGACAAATCAAAAACATCAATCTGATTTGAGACGATGATTGTTATTTGTCGGTGTTCGCGATAGCGAAATATTTCCGGTAATGTCATCGTCACATCGTACCCAGCATCGTGCGACGCAACAAACCCGAAACATACACTCCCGTTTCATGTTACTCAATTTTTGAGTGCAATTGTTTACAATCTCTTTTTCTCTCACGGAAATGGTACTCAATTTTCGTAAAAAAGTGGATCAACTCAATTTTTGGTAGATCCACTTTTTTCGCAAATTGAGTAACATTTCCGTGAGAGAAAAAGAGATAGCATACAATTGTACTCAAAATTAAGCGGGAGTGTATATTTGTTTTACTTTCCTTCCTTCCCTACTTTCCATCCATACACACACTAACCCCGAGAAGACCGCGGGATATCGGTCACCCACACTAACCATTCCTAATTTTGGAACGCAAAAGCTTCTGATTGGTGAATCAATTCACTGATAGACTGAGCGAAAGGTAATTAAAGAAAGTGTCATTCACTGGTGGAGCCTGGGACGAATGACCAACAGGTTAAAATCAAAAAAAAAAAACTGGTAGAGCCAGAAGTAATTTGTATCCTAAACAGTGAAGTGTAAAATACAAAGTTTGTAAAAGAAAATGTTGTGAAATTTTATTTCCTATGGAGCCTTGAGGGTTGCAGCTATATGCTGCTCATCTGCATCGTTGAATCGAGTTATGCCTGGACGTCGCCGGTGTTTGGTTGCTGCGTACTGCCCATAATTCAAGAAATGGCTAATATGCAATTTAAGTCAAAATAGGAAAAAAAGTGTTGCATGATTGTTGACACCCTTGTTAAGGTACCCACTGTATAAAATTTTCAAAATAATGATTTATAGCGGTAAACGGCTTGAAAAACTAAATGGCTAATGTGTAATATAACTGATAAATTGTCTAGTGTGCATGATGATACCGAGCGCAGCATCCAATGTGATTTTAATAGAGATTTTTATGGCATTGGCTGACAGTCAAGTGGATACAAGCACCAGGTTGTTAATCCAAAGATGCTGGGTTCCAAACATTGTTTTATATTATTTATGAATAGCTTAGCGTACTGGAACTTTTAACCAATGTTTTTTGTTGTACAAGATAGTATTGATTCAGATATTTCTCGGCAACAGCATAGCTAATTACTGCCCATTGTATCCTCAGGCTAATTACTGCCTATTGTTTTGCTTTCGCTGGTGCTACCGAATTGTTGCAGATAATTTAAAGCCATTTGTGTCAGAAACTCACAACGCGATAAAAGACAACGTATGCACGTTAGACAAAACAAATTTCGGATTATCAAATTTCTCTTGCTTTGTAAATGAAAAATTGGCTACTACGATTAAAAATCATAATATTAGAAAATTGGCTACTTCTTTTCTCGTTTCAATTCAACGGCATGATTTCGGAATCGACAACAACTATAATGAGTACTTTCAATTTTTTTAAAACACTATTTTTTTAAAAACCTTTTTTTTTCCCAATTACTAGCAAAAATTTAAAAAAGTGTTTCAAGGTTTATTTTTTTATTTTTAAAAAGTTATCATATGAAGTGTTAAATTTTAAATTCTCCTAGTTTCCCAATTATAATGAGTAGTTTAAAAGTTATTTAAATCTAATAAAACTTGTTCTGATAACACAAGCACTATTATTGCATTTTTCTCGAATTCGTGTTGAAGGCACATTAGCCATTTTTTGAATTATGGGCAGCGTAGTTTTCCTGCTTGTTGACAGCTATCGTCTAGCAACAATCGTTCGCTACCTAATTCCAACCTTAAAAGAGTTGAGCGGTAGTTCTTTTCAGAACTAACCATTGGGAAAGTAGACGATTGTGGACTACAGCAGTCAAACATCAGAGTCCCGCTAGCAGAGCAGAGTGTTGGCTAGTGGAGGCAACAGTCGGCTTGTCAATATCAGTTACATTTACTCAAATTTGAGTGACTCCAGTAATGACGTTAGTGAGTCAAAAACGATTCAAAACTGAGTAAAAGTAGCTGGCCGTGTATTTGCACTAAGTGATTGAGAGCGGGAACGAGATGGAAAGGCCCATCATCTGATTAAATTTTCTTATAAAGCAGAGAAACGTTCAAAATTGCCTAGAAAAGAGCAAAAGTGTAATTAAAACTCGGTTGCAGAAGGGAGTTTTTCTTTAACGCTCTCGCTCAACATTTGTTTTTGTTGATTCTCTGTGTATGATTAAATTTGGAAAAAAAATCCTCCTAAGCTAAAACATGATGTTCTGACAAGAAAAAACTCCACGTTCGATATGTTAGAACGATCGCTTTTGAACAAAAATGCTGTAAGTTCTACTTTGGCTTTATTGGATTCGACCCGCTTCTCGGTCTTTTCAATAAGGCTTCGATTGAAATTTCGTCAGAAAAATCTGTTTCCTTACCTATAGTTCAGTACGCAGCATTCAAACGATTCTCCTCCTCTAAATATCGAAACGTGGATTTTTTTGGACGGACGATTTTGATTTCCCAACTTTGCGGGCCACATTTCGCAAAGAAAGATTGGAATTTTGCTAATGGCTACCACCTTCTTGTCCATTTCTCGATTTTTTTTTTCGCTTGCCACCTTCCGATATACAGTCAAGCGCTAGTCGAATGATTGGCAAACACAACACACGGTATTTTTTGTTTTTTTTTTTTTTCAGTTTCTTGGCTAGACAGCGCACCGATAAATTCGGATCGAAATTCACTAAGCTTAAGAAAAATTCACGGTACATTGGAACAGTTCACTAAACTTCACAAAAGACTGCAGAATTTCAAAGAAATCATTGACACTTCAGAATAGATTACGGAGAAAAGTTCATGAAACTTTAGTGAACTTACGAGAGATTTTTAGAGAAATAATAATAGAAATAATACTAGTAATATTATGTAAAAGGAGATGTTCGCTCACCACCATGAGGCACCAAGAGTGGACAGCAATATTTTTGCCAGAATGAAAGATGTGAAGAGAAAGTGTTGAAAGTTCAGTCAGTGATTTAAAATTGAGCAAAAGGGCATGGGTAAAGAGCCGCCAAATCCGCCACCTCAACAGGCAAAAGATGACGTTTGGAAAGCGCTCATGTACCACTGAAGGCTTTGTGATAGTTATTTTAGCGATTTATTGTGTGCACTATGTTTTGATGCGCACATGGGAGAAGAATTCTCTCCGTTTTGGGTTTGTTTTGATTCGCCACGTCTGAGATCACTCAAGTTTTTCTCGTCATCTCTAACGTAGAGACCTAGGAGAGAAACACCATGAAGCGTTACGATACTGATCCCCACAAGTATGATTAATGGTTACCATCAATGATGGTTTTTGCATACTTTAATTGTTATGTTTTGTATTCTCCGTGAGTGGAGTAACGATTATGATGTAGAGGAGATGTTCGCTCATCACCTTGAAGCACCAAGAGTGAACAGTAATGTTTTTGCTATTATAGAATGAAAGATAAGGCTTGCTTCATTTAGAATTGGAACTTTTGCTCATATTGTGGCGCTCCTGGTTGACGGATTTGGAAATTCTTGGCGCCCACGTGTCGGGAATTTTGTCAGCTTCATGTATGTATTTTTGGCATTCCGCAAATCGACTGTACTTTGTAAACAATCAACATGGAAGCCGAAAGAAGGGAAAAAATTGTGCACAGTTATTTGGAAAATCCATTGTGGTCTGCATCTAGGCTAGCTAAACAGCTGAAATTGCCCAGAAATACTGTTTGGCGCGTTATCAAACGGTATAAGGAAACATTGACGACGATTCGGAAGCCTCAAGCCAATCGTCGAAGTGGAACTGTCGACCGGAAACTGCGTTGTAAGATTTTGAAGACGATTAAGAGGAATCCCAATCTGTCGGACCGTGATTTGGCCAGAAAATTCGGTGCTGCCCATAGTACCGTGAGGAGAACTCGACTCCGGGAAGGAATCAAGTCGTATCGAGCTAGCAAACAGCCAAATCGGACCATAAAACAGAATAGTGTGGCCAAAATCCGTGCTCGGAAGCTATACGACCAGATGCTGACCAAGTTCGACGGGTGTCTTCTGATGGACAATGAAACCTATGTTAAGGCTGACTTCGGGCAAATCCCAGGTCAAAAATTTTACTTGGCAACGGCTCGGGGGGATGTTCCAGCCAAATTTAAATTTGTTTTTGCCGACAAATTTGCACGAAAATTCATGATTTGGCAGGGCATTTGCAGCTGTGGCAAAAAAAACGAAAGTTTTCGTTACACATAAGACAATCACGTCGGAACTATACCAAAAAGAGTGTCTCCTAAAACGAATTTTGCCGTTCATTCGATCCCACGACCATCCCGTAATGTTTTGGCCAGATTTGGCAAGCTGTCATTACAGCAAAGTCTCTCAAGAATGGTATGCAGAGAAAGGGGTCCAGGTTGTTCCGAAAAACCTTAGCCCACCCAACTGCCCCCAGTTCCGCCCTATTGAGAAATACTGGGCAATCATTAAGAGGAGACTCAAGGCAAAGGGAAAGGTTTTCAAAGACATCAATCAGATGAAGACCTGGTGGAATAAGATAGCTAAAACGATGGACGAAGAAGGTGTGCGCCGCCTTATGAGCCGTGTTACAGGAAAAATTCGAGAATTCCTTCAAAACCGTGACGAATAATTTTATCCGTATTTTTTCTTAAAAGTATGAAGAAAACGCTACATTTGTATAAAAAAATAAATAAATAACTTAAATACAGGCAATTGCTTTTCTTCCAATTCTATCTGAAGCAAGCTTTATTAAGAGAAAGTGTTGAAAGCTCCGTCAGTGTACAGCAGGTTGGAAATCGAACAGATGATTGAAAACTGAGCGAAAGGGCATGGGTACAGTGCTACTCGAATTAAGGACGTTATCTTTTGCCTAACATGCGGGGTAGTTCGGGGCACGGACAAATCAGCCACCTCAACATGCCATGCCGATTGGGAAACTAGGAGAATTTAAAATTAACACTTCATTTGATCACTTTAAAAAAATAACAAATAAAACATTGAAACACTTTTCTCAAATTTTCGCTAGTAAACGCTATCAAATTCCTTTAAACTCCACTACATGGTTACTTTTAGACAGATAGGCCAATTTCGTCTGCTACTTACAGACTTCTTCAGTGTCGAGTGCTCGACTTGAAGGGAACATCACAGTAGGTCTAGTATTTATAGTAGGTTTGTTGGTACCGCGGTGTGTGAGGTAGGGGTGGGTAGGGAAGTACTTGAGTGTGTTTATGTGTTTGTTTGTTACCTAAAATGTTGTTTGATACCAACAAGGTTATTCATTATTACTTCGTTTGAAGTTAGTCAAATTGGTGTTGTGTTGTGTAGTGAGTTGTTTTTGTGATGAAGGTATAAATTTAAACAGCCACGAATATCCGTTTCTTTGATCCTTGTTAAGCAATATTTTGGAATTTTGTTTGTGGACCCTAGCAAAGGAAAATGACAAGCTGATATCATATAAGTAACAAGTTCTGTTACCCCAGTTATCGTTTTGATTTCCTCTGTTATCACATAACAAATTTAGTTATCACCATTGGCAAATTTTGTTATCATATGTTATCATTTTGAACACACTATTTTTTATGAACGTTATAAGTAGAATTGTAAAACTATAAATATTTCCAGCATATTTGAACAACAAATTTTGCTTTTAATCAAAATGTTTTTTTCAGTTACTAGCACGAGAATTTGATTTCAAATTGATAACATAATTTAATACTGTTTCAATAAATTTGCTTACAATACAGGATTTGTTATTAAGTTGTTCGCAGTGATAACAAAATAAGTTATTATTATGTAAGTATTTATGAGTATTTTTTTGTTATTCATTTTGTTATTTTGGCTGTTTATTCAGCCTAAATGGTAACAAATTTAAGGGATCAAAAAATGATAACCTGGTAATAGAACTTGTTATCAATTTGGTATAATCCTTTGCTCGGGTATGCTCTCCGCTACATTTGGATTCCAGGGGTTTGTGGTATGTCTTAAGATTTGTATGTTATTTAAGTTCAAAAAATGTTCTTCGTTGAATATATGTTCAGCTACTTTTGACTTAAAATGGTGTATGATCCCTTTGTCAGTGTCTTTGTTTGCTTTAGCGACTTCTGCAATATGCTCTTTGAATCGAAAATTGAGATTACGTTTAGTTTGTCCAATGTAAATTTTGCCACAATGGTCACAAGTTATTTTGTAGACCCCGGATTTGTTTAGACTGTTAATGGGGTCTTTAGCCGACCCTAAGAGGGTTTTGAGTTGATTATTTTTACTAGTATAAACTATTTCAAAACCGAAGTTCCGTAGTATTGGTCGTAATTGTGTAGTGTGGTTATCGTATGTCATTGCTATTCTTTTAAGTTGGGGTTGTGTATCTGTTAATGTGGTGAGTGATTGTTTGTATTTTTTTGTGTTTTTTTTGTTGATTACGTTTTGTATTAGTTTTCGGGAGTAACCATGCAAGTGTGCTGTGCCATGCCGCTCAACAGCGATATCTGGCTTAAATGGCTTACATGAAAAATCCCATGATTTATGCCAAATTTGGCATTCTGAAATGTTTCTTACAAACTGTATATGACAAAAAAAGTGGGTCTCAATGTGGTGACCATGATGGCGAGGATTTTGGGTATCTTGAGGAAGATAGAAGATGAAGGGCCACTATCTGGCTAATTGTTTCACACTTGAAATACATGACCTGTTTCAATGCACTATAGAAATGAATAAAAAAAAAACTTTTGGCCAAATGTGTTTTCTTTTAGTATGCTATTAATGACTCACTCGTTCACCTAAAGAGCATTATGCCAACCATCAAACAGAACAATTAATACCTCGAAACTGATCCACACCTTGAGGAACATCCTATTTACTCCACCACAACAAGTTTGCATGCATATGAGCACTAACTGAACCATAAGGCGTTGAATGGAAATCAGAGCTCATTTCACAAGAAGTACCACATCAACTTTGCCAGTTGTTGCTTCCCAATCCTTCTTCCCATGGGTTGGAAGACAGCCTTGCACCATTTTCCTGATGCAAATTGTACGAGCTACTACTAGTATTTCGCCTCGTTCAAGTATTTATCACAATCCGACTCGGTTTACAGCTCACACCCAGTTCGCCTCACTTCTGGTCCTCGTCCGACCAAGCGATATGGCGCACCTCACCGGCACGGTCTGACCATTCCGACCGGGTATTTTCTTAGAAAGTGCTCTCGGTAGCTTACATTAAAGCTCATGTCGGAGCACGACTTTTGTCTTGATAAACAACCAACCTTGGATGACTTTTACCGAATATGGTCGTATTAACTAGCACGGAGCTGAAGCATGTACTTCACTTAGCACCATTTAGCCTGCTAAAACAGACCGACCAGAGTCAGGTCTGGCTGGAACAAAAACTGAATTCATTATTAAACACAAC
Organism: Aedes japonicus; assembly: GCA_034211315.2. Lineage (NCBI taxonomy): Eukaryota > Metazoa > Arthropoda > Insecta > Diptera > Culicidae > Aedes > Aedes japonicus. The sequence goes on along the minus strand of JASCZW010000419.1, from coordinate 40,049 downwards.
ATACACATACTCACACGGACCACCAGACCTGCTGGATAGTGCAAACAAAAGCCGAATATTCTGCTAAAAGCGACCCAACGGTAGTTAGCAGGGTCAGCTTCGATGGCAGAATATCCGCAGCCAGCATAACGAAAGATGCACACACCCGTTTGCAGCATTGCACACAGCGGCCAGCAGATGGGGCACACTTCGGTTGATTTTGTTACAGTCTACACACACCACTCTGCTGGAAGACTGCTGGATCCCGAAAACAGTTAACGACGTGTTTGCCTGCGATATTGTTCCTATGTTTACATGATTAATGTACGGATACTGCACCGGAGGGAAATTAGCTTGTCGCTGGGCGCTTCCCAAGGAGAAGCATCAGGATTTGCGATGAATGGAGATCTGGTAAGCGCTATTTGAGTGTCGGTGATTCTTAGTGCTTGAACAATCGATCCCTAGAAGTACGCTGGCTTACGCTCGACAATTTATCTCTAATCTATAAAATTCATATTTCAGTTGGACTGAACTATGGTGTGATTTAACTTCATTTAGTTGACGTCATTATACTAAGATAAATAACCTCGTTCTTCTTCTCAATTTTAAGCATCACTGACTGTCATCTTTCGGTCAAAAGCGAACTAATGAATCCACTGCCACTCTTAGTTTACTTTTCAACAGATCCTGTCTCTCAGCGAACGGTTTTAGCACCGGAATAAATCAAACCATTCTAAAACCATTTCCACTAACCAAAATAAACAATCATTAGATGTGGAGTCGGGTGGACGCAATGTTGAGATTTTCATCCTCATTCGAGAGTACTTTTTCCCCCCTTCTCCCAATGAGTGTGATCTCTCAACGCATACTCACGCCCACTAAAAACCATTTGGATGTAGAGTCAGCAGACATCCAGGCAGAACCGGTGAGCCGTTCGGATTTACCGTCAGCCTCTGCATGTAGAGAGCTGTGTGGATTATTATTTGAAATAGCTTGTTAGCCCCCTACGCATCCGCCAAAATGAGATGCAGAGAAAAAAATATGGAATCGTAAACAGCGATGTTCACGACGGTGCCGAGACGTTTCCGTATACATTCGATCTCCCACCAGCTTTGTCATACAGTTTTATCGGTCTTTGGGTGAGAGTGATCCAGATCAGGATATTTCTTTCATTTCCATAATATGAAAATACAAAATGCTCGCAAAACGCCAGGATTCAACAGGGTGAACCGTTTGGTAAATCATATTTTTGTGTTAGGACCATCGATGCTTTTTTGTGTGTGTATAACAGTCACAATAAGCTTTACATTTGCGTTGTGATGTGTGTTTGTGATGGTTTTAATGCAGGCCTATGACAAGGACCACTTTCATGTAGACAACATCTCAGCAAGCTCAGCTGTCAAAATAATGTCAACTTTGTAAGTTGTGTCTGATAATGCCCGTTTACGTTTTGTCTGTTGATTGCTCATTTTCGTTATCACATATACAAAGCAGAAAGATCGCTTTCTGTGTTCACATCAAACTAGACAACAAAAACAAATGATTAGACTTCTATTTGACAGTGACAGCGGGCCCAGTCAATTTGGGCCCAGGACATCCTGTCTACTGTCAATCACTGCTATTGATATAGGCTTTTAAATGGCCTGTTTTAATGTCTTCATCATAGCATGCTGTGCGAAGGGTTGCCACAGACTGATTCCACGCCAAATCGGTCGGTCACCAAACTCAACTATCTTCGATTTTGATGAAACTTGGTACACGTCTTCGGTATGTTGAAAAAAAATCCACTGGTGTTAAGATTATTTGGATTCAGAGTAACTTTTGAGATGGGTGTATGTTTTTTCCAACATTGTACTTGAAAAATCGTAGTTCAAAACCATTACATTTAGAGAAATGTATATGGGGGAGTTGTAGAGAACTAAAAAGGCTTTGTAAAAAAATAACACTGAAAAAAAAAATTTTCATAAAGAAAATCGAAAATAAATACTAAAAACTCAAACCCTATAAAAAACATATTTTTAATATTTTTCAAATTTGTTTTGTGGAAATTTGAGAAAAAAAGACACGTTTTGAAAAAAACTCTAGGATGGACGCTCTTATAATAAAAAAGTTTTCCGAAGAGCGAACTTTGGTGCATATTTCAAATTTTGGTTATTCATTATTATAAATGAAAATTAATTATACAATATGATTTTGGAGATCATTAAAAACAATAATGATTATAATGATAAATCACCTGAACGCAACCGTTTTCGAGATTTTTCGGATTTTATTTCAATAGAATGAAAAAACCTCAGAAAATTCGCTCTTTTCTTAAGTTAATCGAGATTTCCACCAGAAATGATAAATTTTCAAGATCTTCATATTATAACGTTTACATTACTCTAATGTCCTCTTTTTTTTGATATCAGGATGATAAGAAGGCTCATTTGAAAAGAACAAGATAAATAGCACTATTGTTTTAATATTGCAATCAATATATTTATAATTGTTTTATGGCTGTATCAAGTTTGTTAAACCAATTGATGAATTTATTGCTTATTTTTGTGAAAAGTTGGAACAATTAGTATCCCACGATTTTGTCAAATCTCAGCAGTCTAGTTTCTTGAGAGATTATAAAAGTTGTCTTAAAGACGGCGAAGTAATAATAATTTGTGATTTTTCTGAAAATTATTCATTTGTTTTTCAAGATGCTGTTCAAAGTAGTTATTGGAGTAATGAGCAAGCCACTATTCACCCTTTTGTCATTTATTACACGGAATCTGGAATACTTAAAAATATCAGTTTCATTGTTATCTCAGAAGTGTTGAAACATGATACGATTGCGGTGCAGGTGTTTATTTCAAAACTAATAAGCTTTTGCAAACAAAAATTAAAGTAAAGAAAGCTACGTTTATGTCTGACGGGGCAGCATCCCAATATAAAAATAGGAAGAACTTTGCAAGCCTTTGTAAGTTTAAAAGAAATACAATATTGATGCTGAATGGCATTTTTTCGCAACATCCCACGGTAAGGGACCTTGCGATGCAATTGGTGGTACATTAAAACGAATGGCAAGATATGCAAGCCTTGCTGTACAACATGAACACCCTATAAAAAGTGCATTAGAGTTATTCGAATGGGCGAACCAAAAAGTGATGATTGTTTAACAAAAATGTCGTTTTGTTATGTATCACATGAAGAGTATGAACAGGGGTAGCAGAATGGAATGAAATTTACCGACAGACTAAAACGATTGCAGGTACACAAAAGTACCACTCATTCGTTCCAATTTCAGAAAACGAAGTTTTTGTAAAACTGTTTTCGAATGACGAAGAAGGCAGGATTCATAATATATATAAAAGCAATCAATAGTTTATATAATGTTTATGTAATATTATCAATGACCGAGACTAATAAATGGTATATATAAATATAAATCCAACCATAATTCATTATTTTTGTCTTATAACTTTAAGTGAAGCTTTTTCAATCGACGAGCTGTTAAGAGTAAGTAAGAGGCACATACATGTGTTTTAAAAAGGCTAAAAACACAAGAGAAACAATCGTTAGCTATTGTTGTTTTAATATCACGAGTAATTTATGAAAAGGGCGTATTTTTTGAGGTTTTGAAATTTTATTGAAAGAAAATCAGAAATATCTTGAAAACGGTTGCGTTTACGTGGTTTATCATTATGATCATTATTGTTTGTAATGATCTCCAAAACCATATTGTAACATCAAAATTTATTTATAAGAATGAATAACCAAAATTTGAAATATACACCAAAGTTCGCTATTTGAAAAACTTTTTTATTATAAGAGCGTCCATCCTAGAGTTTTTTTAAACGTGTTTTTTTTTCTCAAATTTCCATACAACAAATTAAAAAAATACTATAAATATATTTTTTTTTAGATATTTTATTTTTAGTAATTATTTTTGATTTTTCTTGATGAAAAAAAAATATTTTTTTCTGTGTATATTTTTTTAAGAAAGGCTTTTTAGTTCCCTACAATTCCCTTATATAAAGTTTTTCTCTAAATTTAATGGTTTTTGAACTACGATTTTTCAAGTAAAATGTTGGAAAAAACACATACGCCCATCTCAAAAGTTACTCTTGAACCCAAATTATCTTAACACCAGTGGAATTTTTTTTTTCCAACGTACCGAACTCATGTGCCAAGTTTCATCCAAATCAATGATGATCGGGTTTGATTTTTGGGATTTCCGGCACATTCTGGATGGAATCCCTCCACATTATTTTTCGTTCTAATCTTTAATCTGTTTTATCTGTGTTTTAAAGCAAAAAATCTTACCCAACATATTTACTTCAAACTTTGTGTTGTAAGAGTAGAATGAAAACTTTTCAGGTGGCTGAATGCTAATGCACTTTTTATAACAATTTTTATTGAGTTGAGTATTAATGCAAAATAAAACAGATAGGGAAGCGGAACCTATGTTCACCATAGTACATATATTCATCACATTCTGCAGTCACCCAACTTCAAACGTAAAAATATGTTTAATTTCTTCAATAAATGGACGCAATAACCAAGAATATATAATCCTGGCAAATTAAATTAGGTTTTGAATATAATTAAAAGCTACAAAAACGTTTCGGAGACTTAAATTCCGTAAAAATAATGAGCAGTCAGATTTTCAACACAATTTCATACCTTTGCACTACAAATTCGTCGTATTGATCAAACCGTACTAGGGAATATACTCGAGCCAGACTCCATGTTTTCTATTTAATACCCTCGCACATTTTCGTTGCGTAATTGCACAAAACATAAAAATCACACTTCACTTATTACACTAGCCACACGAGAATCTACGAATATGTGAGAAAATACTAGAAAACTATGGGATTAATTTTCACAATAATTTAAATACGCTTGCTCCTATTTTGAACCGTGTTTAAAATCGACGTAATTGCTCGATGTTGCCAAGCTTTTTTATTATGACTCTCATTCGAATAAAATGGGTTTGGAGGAACTTTAATAAAACCTTTTTCTGTGACAGTGCTACAAATCGCCCAAAGTGAACTTTTTATGTTTTTCCATAGATTAAATACACACTAAAAAATTTTGGAAACTACATGACACGCAATTTGAAAATATCACACAATTTAGGTCGACGTAATCGTTTGCTGCTGCATCTTTATGTTCAATCAAGGGTATTTCAAATTTCCGTTATGAATAATAATACAAATCCATCATAATAACATAATATTACACGACCTTCAGAAATTACATTGGTTGCTCACCATTGTCCTTTAAAATTACAAGATCATCCATGTAAACTGAAAGAGCCACTCCTCCCTTCTTCGCATCATCTTCGCTTCAGTTGTATTTCGACTCTTGGCAATTATCGACGTGTGAAATTTCTTTTGCTTCCTGCGGCAGTAAACCACACATTTTTAAATCGGTTATTAGTTGCACACTAGTAACCTGCTGCTGGTTGCCTAATCTTGACCAATTCCTCAGATGTAATATTGTTGTCACGCATCGAGGCCAAAACTATGATCTATTTTCTTTCAATGTAGTGTCCGCAGAGCAAAAAGGAAAATTATTCTTTATTACTGTAGCGCATACCAAATAAATGTAATACTACTTCCTGATTATAACGCTGCGGTCAAAATTAACAGTCCTGGAAATTCATTTCTCTATCATTTCTTTTCGTTGGTAATTCGTTTCAAGTATAATTTTAAACTAACGAACGTTTCCATCGTCTTGAAATATTACATCGACTTGATATGTGTCTTAATAGGGTTACAAGCAAAATTTGATTTGGTTGATGTAAATTTTCATGCAACAGATTATTAAATCATGAAGGCCGCTCCATTTATGTGCATTCTTTTAGTCATAAATTTACACGATTTTTTCTAAGTGTGTAAATAATAACATACTTCTCATTGTAGATTTTTTCAATATTTACCGAGAAATAAAATTCCACATATAATAATATTTTTCCATCTCTGTTGAATTTAGCGGAACTGCTCACATGCTGTATAGCATACACATCAACGCTAGTGTGCGTGTTCAATCATTCATAGAACATTCTATGCCCAACGTTATGGTGAGTCTTGTTGTCAATGTTCTCATAGAAAAATAACAAACAAACCCTTTCATTTTGTCTTGGTTATATGCATGCTACCCAACACTCGTGAAGTGCTGTCAAATGATCTACTTCATTTTTGGGTGTAGTAGCGGAGAGAGTTAACTTGTTTATAGTTTTGTTTTGTTGATTAAAATCAGTACGATTAACATATGTGCACAGATGGGATTAATGTTTTTGGTGATATTAATAAAAATAGATACATAGCAGTGGCAACTTTTCCGTAATAAATTGGAAGAAAATTATCATAATCGAAAGTTTTGTGTGTTGCTAAACGATTAACGGTAAGTGAACGAATAAATTGTAAATTACTTGTGTACTCAGTGTTCGGTATTCAGTGCATATTGGCTGATTTCCACTGGAGGTCTGCTCATTGAGCTCAAGATAGGTTCCGCTTCGCTATGTGTGTGTTATAAATTTATCCATCGGATAATTGGTTTCTACCATCGTTTTTCTGTCTGTGAAGAAGCATTTCTTAGACAAAACAGTTATCTTCAAACTACGCCGTATCCTGTCAGTTTGAAGGTAATTATCTCTTACATAGCCTGAGATTAGCTTCTTATGCATATGGTAGCACTGAGAGCATATTTTTGACTAAGAAGGGGTTCAAACTTCTATCAGAACATGCTGCTCACCCGAGACATACAGAGTTATGCAGAAATTTATGTTTCATTTGTATGGTAGTCCCCCCTCTCCCGTCTACCAGAGAATGAAGGGGGTTCAAACCACCGTAAAAACATTTCTTGCCTCCAAAGTCCCCACATGCCAATTTTGGTTCCATTCGAGGTTGCGATTTCTCTGGGGAGAATCACCCTGGTGCACATTTCCAGCTCTCTTTGGTGAATCTCACTCAGTACCTACGGAGATTTTTTCTTGACATCACTGCACCAGTGCACTGTAGAGATTGTTTGACTCAGCACGGGAGAGCGAGAGAATTGACAATTCGCTGCTTGAGCGTTCATACACTCACTGCAGTGTACTCGACGAAGAGTGAAATAGCAAAAAAGGACTGCACCGCACTCACCTGAGTGAAACCTTCGTCTAAACATTAAGAAACAAAAATGCTGGAAAACGGGATGAACGTTACAAAATAGGAGCCTCAGATAGCCTAGTTGGTAAAGCCACGGAACAACCAATCCGAAGGGGTGGGTTCGATTCCCAGTCCAGTCGACTTTAAAAAAAAGCTTAACCTCCCTAGGTATAAGAGTATCATTGTGCTTGCCACACAACATACAAATCCATGCATTGGTGATAAGCTTCTAAAGCTTCCAAATTAATAACTGTGGAAGTTCATCTAGAACACTTAATTGAGAGAGCCTGGCAATAAGCTAATTGCGATAAGCAAAAACATTCAAATTCATGTATAGCAGTATAAAACTAACAATGAAGGTTTTCACCAGGGTGAGTCTCCCCGGTGAAATAATTCTGCTCTCTTCGGTGCTCCTCAGAGATCACTCACACGCTCCGGCTTGTCGTCTGGTGAGGGTGCAAACGATAGACACTTTGGCGCCACTCAACTTGTGATATATAGCAGAGAGTGGAAACAAAACAAAAATCTCTCGGGTGAGTTTGCGTTTGCCAATGTGCGGAGTATCTTTTATCTGAGCACCCTTCTTGCACCGAGGAGAATTGCATCCTTGGTTCGATTTGCTTTATTAGTTCACGAGATATGCAGAAATTTCAATTTCATTCCCACCCCCATGCTTCTTATCTTAGAAATACATATGTTGTGTTTTAGTTGCATGGATAATTCGCATGTTTGGTTCAAATTGCTGTTTCTTTTGTTTGAGAGAACCCCCTCCCCCTCCAGAGGGGAGGGGTCTCGAACCATCATAGAAAAAAAGTCTGCCTCCAACACCCTACATGGCAAATTTGGTTCCAGTTGCTTGATAAATTATCAATTTATTCTGAAATTTGAGTTTCATTTGTATTGGAGCCCCCTCTTTCATAAAGGAGAGGGATCTCGAACTATCATAAGATCCATTTCTGGCCCTAAAAATACCCAAATTTAAATAGTTGTAGGGATAGTTCTCAGGTTTGGTTGAAATTAGTGTTTCATATTAATGAGACCCTCGCTTTCCAGAGAGAAGCGGGGTCTAGAACAACCATAAAAACATTTCTTGCCTTCAAAAACTCGTCTATGCAAAATTTGGTTCCATTTGTGTGATAAGTTATCGAGTTATGCAAACAAATTATGTGTCATCCCTTTCGGATATAGGAGGGGCCTCAAACAACCATAGCAACTTTAATCGCCTCCAAAAACCCCCACATTCCAAATTTGGTTCCATTTGCTTAATTAGTTCTCGAGTTATGCTGAAATATGTATTCCATTTGTATGAGAACCCCCTCCTCCCCCTTCCAGAAGGCGAAGAAGTCTCAAACCATCTGTGTTTCATTTGTATGAGGCCCCCTTCCAAAGAGGAGAAGGGTTTCAAATGATCTTAGAAACAAGCCTTGTCTACGAAAACCGCCACATGCCAAATTTGGTTCCACTTGATTGATTGATTATCGATTTATTCTAAAATGTTTGATTCATTTGTATTGGAGCCCCTTTTTCTAGAGAGGAGAGGGATCTCGAACTATCATAAGATCATTTTCCAGCCCTAAAAACCACTGCATGAAATTTAAATAGCAGTAGGGTTAGTTCTCATATTTGGTTGAAAGAGAGTAGGGGTCACGAACCACCATAAAAACATTTCTGGCCTTAAAAAACTCTCCCATGTTCTCATGTTTTATTGAAATTTGTTTTTCATTTGTGTGGGAGCCCCCCTTTCCAGACAGAGGGGTCTCAAGTCGTCTTAGAAACATTTTTACGTTCATAAACGTCCACCAGCTGAATTTGGTTCCATTTGCTTGATTAGTTCTTGAGTTATGCAGAAATTTGAATGAGAGCCCCCCTCTTCCAAAGCGAAGACCACCATAGACACATTTGTGCCTTAAAACATCTCCACCTGTACCATTTGGTTCCATTTGCTGAATTATTTCTAGAATTATGCAGAAATTTGTGTTTAATGTGAATTGAAAGCACCTCCCCCTCCCCCTTTTCTATTAGAGGACGGAAGGGTTTTAAACCACAATTGGAACATTTCTTGCTTTCATTTGCTGATTCCATTTGCTTGATTAGTTCTCGAGTTATGTCGAAATTTGTGTTTCGTTCGTATGGGAGCCCCCCTACCTTTCAAAAAGGGGAGGGGTCTCAAATCACCATTGAAACATTTTTTGCCTTTAGAAACTTCCATGGTTCCTTTTGCATGATTGGTCTTAAACTGGGTCCTTTTACTTGATTAGTTCTTGAGTTATACAAACTTTTGTTTGGAAGTCTTCCCTTGCAGAGGGGGGGAGGGAGGGATTTCGTTCTATCATAAGATCCTTTTCCGGACCCAAAAACCTCTGCATAAATTTTTTCATAGTAGTAGGATTAGTTCTCGAACTACCATAAAAACATTTCTTGACTTAAAGAAATTTCCCTTGCCAAATTTGGTTACATTTGCTTGATAAGTTCTCGGGTTATGCAGACAGGTTTTTCATTTACATGGGAGCCCCCCTTCCTAGAGGCTAGAAGAGTCTTGAACTATCATAGGATCCTTTCTCGGACTGCCTACAAATTTGCATAGCAGTAGGAATAGTTCTCATGTTTGGTTGAAATTTGTGTTTCATTTGTATAGGAGCCACCCTTTACAGAGGGAAGAGAGAAGTTCTCTTCCCACCATAAATACATTTCCTGCCTTCAAAAACTCGCTCATCCCAAATTTGTTTCCATTTGTTTGATAAGTTCTCGAGATATGCAGAATTTTTTTTTTAATTTGCATGGGAGCCTCCCTTTGTAGAGACGGGAGGGTTCTCTAACTATCATAAAATCCTTCATAGGCCCCAAAAACCGCTTTCATGCAAAATTTCACGCCGATCGGTTCAGTAGTCGGCGAGTCTATAAGGTTCAGTAGATAAGAAGCATAATACTCCTCCAAGGGATGATGCTAAGCAGTTTATGAGTTACCTGGGATATTTGATGAAAATGTATGTAGACGTTGATACCCCTGCTTACTTCTTACTTATCTATCGGAACTCACCTCCAGACTCAGGCAATTTCGTAGCCATGGAGTAAAGTTCCCAATTGCAGGGACTTATTAAGAGCACGCGGATTGCTTTCCGATCATGCAAATGTTTTCTTCAGCTCCGCAATCTGTTTATAAACTAACAATATTGTATGAATGCGATTCCGTGCATTTGTGGAAGGGCGAAAAGACATAGCAGGTTATGCGACAGATGTGCATAACCAAACTTTTAGTTTGTCATTGATCCAAGGGTTATTCGCTAAGAACAGTGTGCCAGCCACTTCGTCTTACACATTAGACGAATACGTTTGATAGCTGCGGCACTTCGATTTTCAATCCATATCACATGTGTGGCACACTAAGAAATATTTTTGACAGTTGAGTTTATAGTATTAAAAAACCAGCAACCTGGCCAATAGGCATTGTCTAGTTGCCAGGCTCAGCAGAAAATAACAATTTTGTCTGTCAACACATCGGCAGCTTTGACACATTACAGGAACTCTCAAAACATTACAAAAAACACACAATTGCAACAGGACAAAATCAAAAAAATAGAACCGGAGAAAAGTGTGCTGAGCGATCCACCCCTGGCATTGATCCTTAAATAGGCAATGTGAAGTTCTTATCTCATTTATTTACACGGTATTATTAAACAAACCGATTGTGATGACAAACCAAGCAAAACAGTGCATTAGGTCCTAAGTAACAATGAGAGACTCTCTTTGTCGGCTTTCTCTTTGGGCTTCTACGGCTATGTAGAAACATTTTCAGGTTACAATAATGGTGCGCTATAGTCACACGGTCAGCCATTTTAACTCAGTTTTGAGTAGCTTTTAACTCACTTTGGTCAAAAGTGGCGCCACTCAAATTTGAGTGAATGTAACTGGAATCGACAAGTCGACAAATCAAAATCATCCACCTAATTTGAGTCGATGTTTTTGATTTGTCGACTTTGTCAATACCAGTTACATTTACTCAAGTTTGAGTGACTCCACTGATAACGAAAGTGAGTCAAGAACAACTTAAAACTGAGTTGAAATGGCATGGTTAACAAAGAAGAGAGGAAGCTCTCTTAATAACAATAATGATGCCATAGCTGTCGCCCAACAACGAAGTATTATTTATCGTTGAGCACTAACGCGTGGCAATTAAAATTTTCTGATTTTTTTCGAGGCCTCTATGCTCAACAACAAACGAGCTCAGAGAGAAATAAGAGTGTGTATGCGTTAGCTCTTTCTATCCTCTTTCTGCTAGTATTTTCTGTTTTGTTTATGCTTGCTCAGTTTTGCTCAAAATGCCGTCGAAACAAGAAGTATTTCGCGAGCGCGTTGTACAGTTCTACGAACTGCACAGAAATCTCGGCAAAACGTATACGGTACAACATTTTAAAAGCGAAAATGTTGCGACTTCGACTGTTTACCATATCCTAAGATCCCCAACAACTGCTCGCAAGCAAGGTAGTGGAAGACCAGCCAAAATTATGGACGCAAAAGGACTTCGTTCTCTTTCTCGTGCCTTCAACAACAAGGATTCACTGAGCCAACGGGATGCCGCAAAAAAGTTCAACTGTTCTCAGCAGTACATCTGCAAAACATTGAAAAGAGTCGGAATAAAGTGCCGAAAGAAGACACGAGCTCCGGAATATACTGATGCACAGATTTCAACGCTGAAATCCCAATGCCGTTGGTTGATTAAAAATTATTCCGGAGAAAGTTTTGTTTTGGACGACGAAGCTACTTCCCTCTTTTGAAGACGCAGATTCCCGGAAACGATCGATACTATTCAACTGATAGTTCTACTACACCTCCGAACATAAAATATAAGTTTAAACATAAGTTTGAACAGAAAGTGATGCTGTACATTGCCATTTCTGAGAAAGGCATTTCTAAGCCATGGATCAAGCCCTCTGGTTTGGCAATCAATCAAGATGTGTACCAGAACGAATGTTTGAAGAAAATTTTGATCCCGTTTCTACAAAAACATCATGCTGATGAACAATACGTGTTTTGGCCGGATAAAGCGTCATCGCATTACGCCATAAAAACACAATCGTTCCTGAATACCCATTCGATCCCATTTGTACCCAAAACCCGACAAATCTGCCTCAGTGTCGCCCAATCGAAGATTTCTTCGGGGTTTTGAAATCCTTGGTGTACAAAAATAACTGGAGAGCCACGAATTGCAAACAGTTGATTGGTAGAATCAAGAGATGCATTCGCAAAGTTGACATGGAGGCCGTACAACGCTCCTGTTCCGACATCAAACGGAAGCTTCGCCGAACATCCGATTACGGACCGTTTTCAAATGTGCACTATTTTTTTTTTCAACAATGGACAATGTTTCTTTTATTTGAATAAATCAGATCTTCTTCAACTATGTTTGTCTTTTTTTGACAGTTATTGGACAGCAGTTATTGGACAGCTCCGAAACATATGTTTTTATTGCATACTAGCTGACCCAACGGATTTAAATCGAATTTTAAATCTATTCACACAATAAATCGGTATTCGACATTTACATCACCTTTTTTTAAATTTCATGAATGTCCTTCATTGCTGTAGTCAATCTGAAAGAGACAGTCTCCAGTATGAAAACTTGGATATTTTCAATTTTGGCTTCTAAAAGTATGACAATTGGCAGTAATTCCAAATTGTTGATAATCTGGTTGATGGATAAATTGTCCATTTTAATTGGTGTATTATGTTAGAATACTGAAGTCGTTTTTTTGGAAGTTCCAACGCATGATTTAAACACACAAAATTTGATTTTTTTTTAGGGAAAAATGACATTTTTATTAAAATTCAAATTTTCCGACTTTTCCTTGGAAATTTCCCAACTTTTGAGTTTCTCTTAATCTTTGTTGGACAAAAAGGAACAAATCATCCCAAGACACCGTAAATATTGGTTCAGCCGTTCTCGAGTTTTAGCGTTACTAACAAACAAACATTCATTTATATATATACACCGTGTCCAATATTTTCTCATACAAATATTTCAAATCGATAATCCAGATTTTATTGATAACTTTACCCATTATATTGCAATATAATAACCTATAACTTTCTTGACCAGCTCCAGACGTTTTTCGAAACCATCACAGGCGGCACGCACGACTTCCATCGACATTTCGTCCCAAATTCGTTTGAATGCGGTTTTGAATTGGTGTTGCTGCTAGCACTGCTCTGTGGTGTAACCGCAACCGAGCAACGGTGACAGTTAAGACAAACAGCGGAGGAACGGATCAAAACGTCATTCAGCGGTAGAGATTAAAATCATTGTGTCACGGTACTTGACCCTATTTTAGTTTGTTCTAAATTCGCCTATCTAGTTTGTCCAGCCAATCTGTGAGGTGAGTTTAAGGTTGGAAACTATGCCTCATCTAATCAAACAACTTACTTTCTCTGAAATGTCCTGCGCTAATAGCTGCACGAACAGTGATATCACTAGACGTAAGAAGATTTATGATTCTCACTATATGTAACTTCAACTTAGAATATTTAAGCTTATGATATGATTGATTTCACTAGGTGCAAATATATAACTCTTATTCCACGTTTTATTTGTTGACACAATGATTTTAATCTCTACCGCTGAGTGACGTTTTGATCCGTTTCTCCGCTGTCCGTCTTAAATGTCACCGTTGTTCGGTTGCGGTTACACCACAGATCAGTGCTAGCAGCAACATCCTCCCCCCCGTAACACTGGCCACTGGTCCCAGTTTTACCACCTAAGTCAACCTCCAATACTGCCAACTTCGATACCGGTCTACGCAACACCCCCCTTGCAGTCTGAACTACAGCCTGTCGAACTCTCCCGTCTTTCGTTCCTCCTGGTATCGTCCACTATGAGAACCAGATCTCCTACGGCTACTGGCTGGACATCATCGAACCACTTCATTCGCTTCATCAACATCGGCAGATGCTCCCGAATCCAACGCTTCTAAAATACGTCTAGTTGGTGCTGTATAAGGGGCCAAGAGTCCTTCACAGCAGATGCAGGATCACTGAACGGTACTGCAGGTTGGCGAACACCTTCGCAAGAGAAAGTGGTTTGGCGTGAGGGCTTCTGCTTCAGCAGCATCTAGAGGCAGATAGGTGAGTGGTCGACTGTTCACAATACCTTCGGCCTCAACGACCAATGTCTCCAATCCCTCGTCGTCCAGTTTCCGATCACTGCTGTAAGCTGCATCCATGGCCGTCTTTATTGACCGCACCATGTGAGGTGCTGGTGGTGGGATGAAGATCCATTTAGTAGTGGCATTGGTAAATGTCGATGCCAATTCGCCGTATAACTTATCGAGCTGATCGCGCAGCAGACGCTCCGCACCAAAGAAGTTGGTATCATTATCTGTGTAGATTTCCTAAATCTATGACTAATTATATAAATAAACATTTCAGTTTAAAGCTGTATGCGCATCTAAACCAGAGTTTGCGGTCTTCTAAATAAAATCGGTTATTAGCCCACTTGGTTCTTTGAACAATTGGTTCATACTAGACGCCCTGTGGTCATTTACCTTTGCCAGCATGTATGAACATACGAAATAATCCAAGGGATTCAGATCTGGTGAACTTGGAGGCCATTCATTCTTGTCCAAAAAGTCGTATTCGATGAAATTTTGACTGTATTCGATGAAATTTTGACACACAAAATAGGTCATCAAAAATTTTCCTTGAGCCCGATTCTTTTCAAACTTTTTGGAAATAAAGTACTACTAAATGTTTAAGATTTGACATCATTGGTTTATTGAATCTCTTCTCCAAACCCAAATTCCCACACCTTTGCCTTGACCCCTTTCATCAAATTTTGGGCAATGATAGGACCGACTTGCTTACTTACTTTTAACCACAGTTTCTTTAGTTCAAGTTCATTTTCTATCATTTTTGGAGTTTTAACGAGCTTTGCCTTCATGATTGCCCAACATTTTTCAATTGGGCAAAGTTCCGGAGTGTTTGGAGGGTTGACGTCTTTTGGTACAAAAACTACATTATTATCTTTGTACCAGTCTAAGACGAGTCCGGCCAAATCAGTGTCGGGCCATCGTAAGATCTCAAGAAGGGCAGAAGTCGTTTTTGGAGGCATTCGTCCTTGTAGATTTGTCCGTTGACGGTCCCAGAGGTGATGAAGGGCTGACTCATTTTGCCACATCCGCAGATCGCTTGCCAGACAAGGAATTTTTTGGTGAATTTCGACAGTTTCTTCTTCCGTACAGTCTCCGGAACAGTCAACTTAGAGGTGGTGACGTAGTGTTCCTGTCCTGGCATTTGTTTGGTGTCGGCTTTAATGTAGGACTCATCGTTCATCACAATGCAGAACGGTTTCGTGAGCCACTGCCTGTACAGTTTTCTTGCACGAGTTTTGGCCACTGAGCTCTGTTTATCGCTCCGGTTTGGTGCCTTCTGGACCTTGTACAAATGTAATCCAGAACGTTTCATTGTTTTCTGCACAAAACAAACTGAAACATTCACCTTTTTCACAACATCCCTGATCGAAATGTTGGGATAACGCTTAAATTGGTTCAATACCATCCTGGCCTTCTCCGGATTTGATGTGCCACGTTTTTTGCCACTACCATTTTTCCGCTTGGTTGTCTTACGGTCCTTGAACGTTTTGATCACATGAGATACGGTTGAATGTGCGATTCCGAGCTGTTTTCCGATCCATCGATGAGAAGCGTTTGGGTTTTCGAAGTGAGTGCCCAAAATTTGTTGGCGCACTATTTCTTCGTTCGAAGCCATCACTGAAATCACTCGACCGATTTTCACGAAACTCATTACACAATTGACACAACACAATGAAATACATTCAGTTAAAATTTCAATAATTTTTACCCACACGCTAAAAAGTTACGAACAATTGCGTGAGTCTAAATTTCATCGAATACAGTCTTTATGAAGGGCGAAAAACGTTTGGGCGGGCTTGTAAGCAGAACCACTTACGTGAAACCAGCGAATATAGGGAAGAGAATCTCCTTACAAAAGCAAGTTTACAATTACAGCACAATTATAGCAATAGAGCAATAGAGAGGAGGCAGTCGTTTGCTTCCTTTACAAATCGTTTCACTTGGGTACCCTGGTGATCCCTTCCTTTACCTTTATATGTTTTTTTTTTAAATATTTAGTATATTTTGTTGTAGTCATTTGATTGCAATGATCCCCCATCTTCAAGTGATCATTACAAGCTGTCCATTTTGTCAAGCAATTTTGAACGGTAATGCGGCAGCCTGTTCACACAGGTAAGCTGCCTTGACTAAGTTGGCCGACCGTGCCCATACCCCTTTCTAAACTGAAGGGCAGGGTTCTATTGGTATCCTTTTTCGGTAAACAAACTCACGGAATATACACATCATAAGAATAAAATCAAAAACGCATAATTTAAGTTTGCATGCGGTCCCAACATCCTACTCAATCGGTGGTTCAGTAAATGATGCAATGACAAAACATAGCTCATATGTTTCTCTACCATACTGTCCTATCGAAAAACAATCCATTACTGCCTAATCATCCATCACATTTCCATTGACATCCTAGTGATGTTTTCAATTGATCGCTGTAAAATATCTTCGCACATTCCACAATACCTTCCACCGTCAATCTTGCCCACACTTCTGAGCTGCCAGCAGTCCCCAGCAGTTGCCGATCGTCGCACATTCAGGAGAAAGATGGAGACCGACGATGACGCATTCGATGATGTTGTTTGATTTGCACTTGACAAGCGGAAAGATTGATGGAAGGAAGTCGTTTTGCTCCGTCCGCCGTCGTCGTCGTCGTTGTTGACGTTGCTGTTGCTCACACATATTGCCATTTCAAGTCCTGCCCGACGGTGGTCGTTATCATTTTGAAGGATTCGTTTCAATGAACGCAACTCCGAATGACTGATGGCACTGGCGTTGGACGGTCATCGATTGAGTAATCGCTTGTTGAGATTCCATCGCTGGGCTGCTTTCCAATAGTAATGCAGCAAAATTTTCCTCTGACTCGGGAAAATAAATGGCACCGACGACGGCTGCGGAATTTCAATTGCTTCCAGTGTTGTGTAAAATTTGATGAGCTTGTGAAATATGCAGCCATACAAACGAAGGAAACTGTAGCTGGGAAAAGTTTGCTCTTCATTTTTCAACTCAAAGAAACCGGAGGGTGGAAACTATCTGTGCATGTGTTGCTTTCCGCTCGGGTGAAATCAATCTTTCATATTGCATTTTTATTCAGATTCTATTTGGTACGCTCCAGTTTGCTAAGGAATTCGGAGAAGATGTTCAAAGAAGCAAGTTTTTCCCAGCGCAAACATTTTCCTCGCCAAGTGGAGTGAAGATGATGAATCGGTGAAAATATTTGCTCCATAACATATCGTTTCAACTTTCCGATTGACAAACAGCGAGTTCTCATTCTCTTCGATAAGGTTGGGCGTTGAGAGAGTCGATCGGAGCTTGAGTAAACATTTGGTCAACACTTTCCACTATTTGGATTCAATTTATCCAATCGAACATTCGTGTGTGTCATCGATAATACATCGGTAAGGCAAACAACAATTCCACGGAGCGAGAATGGAAAAGATCAATTTATGAATGTTTAGAGAATGCTTATTTTAAACAAACCAAACAGCATCGATCGATCGGTGTCGGATTTCATTCTCTCGTCTTCAAACGGGCAAAGTCGAAAGACGCTTGGACCTTCACAGGGCACCGAGATGCGGATGGGTAAAAATATAGGCCAACGGTCAACGAGAGGAAACGAGAGTAGTACTGTCCGGAGAGGTTGGATTTATCTTTTACTTACTCAGACCTGGGGCTATCGTTGTCGTGTAGCATCAATATTTAGTTTGGCAATGTGTGCAGCTGCTTCCTTCCACCGAGCCTCAGTCGTCAGTATTGGAAAGTTCATAACATTAAATGTGGAGTGTACTGAAATGGTACGTTCGCTCCTGATGTGGTACGTTCGGTTGAATTGTCTGAAGTGGGATTCCAGGTTAGGTTACAGTTTGTTGGAACTAAGTTGGGACGGAACATTTTGGGCAAAACATTCACCCAAGCGTTCCCTGTCAGTCTGGGTGGTTAAACAAGGCAGCAGCCTTACCTTCTGTTTGTACCTTTTGGAAGCCAAGGAAGGCATGAGCCATCGCTGGGGAGTAAAATGTTGGATGTAGTTCTGCTGTTTTTCATACATATAAGGTGCACTCGAGCCTTAAAGAAATTTAACGGTAGTTTGAGTATGGCATTCGCTGAATGTATTCATTATATACACATATTTTTCTTTCAAATCATATAATAAATCATGTTATGTTCATATAAATTGATGATTATTTATAGTATGGGATCGAACTTCAACATTGTGAAGACCGGATGAAATTAATATTATTCTTTCGCGAATTTGCGAATTTTCCATCGAGCACTTTTCATCAAGTTTCGGAGTCGGCGGTTCAACAAGGAGAATATAAAATGCAAACAAAAAATGTGCACCGTATCACTTTCTACATTGTAACCATACGAACTTATATGAAACATTTCAAATCAAACTTTCAAAGCCTTATAGCTTTCCTTGCGTTTGAGGCGATTTCGTTTAACCTTTTTTTATAGGGCGAAATGGTACGGCGGATTATTTTCTAATATGGTTTCCGTCTTGTTTGTAAAAGGTGTTTCACTCAAAATTTGGTCAACTTGAACTTGACGCATTTCCTTTCATCGTTCATCAAAATATTTTGCACAACTCTCATTTTGGAGAAGTGTGCGTGATGCATCATGTCTCTATTTGGATTTTGAGATTAGCACTTCAGTTATTAAAATATCGACGAAGCAAGAGACGTAACGCATCAAAATTTAGCTCTTGCATGGCGAAAATCCAAACTACTCTCACGCCTAGTTGGCGAAATAGTTGAATGTGGCAAAATCAACTGTTACCTACGTATTAAAAGTGTTCGGTGAACGTTTCGCGACAGCCAGGAAAGCTGGATCGGGGTGAAATCAAAAGCCGAAGGCCACAGCGACGACAAAAAGAGTTGCTCGCTGTTTCGAGCAGAATCCCAAACTCTCCGTCCGAGATGTCGCAAAGAAGCTCGGAGTGACGCCTTCAACCATGGATAGAGTTTAAAAACGAGCTGGACTGTAGACTTCCACAAAAGTGGTGACTCCCAATCGCGACAATAAACAAAACACGTCGTCCAAAGCCCGATCGCAAAAGTTGTACACGACGATGCTGACGATGTTTGATTGCGTGGTCCAGGACGATGAAGCTTACGTCAAGGCAGACTTTAAACAGCTACCTGGGCAGGAATTTTACACTGCAACCGGACGGGGAAAAGTGGCAGATAATTTCAAGCACATTAAACTGTCAAAGTTCACGTAGAAATATTTGGTGTGGCAGGCCATCTCTACCTGTGGTTTGAAGAGCAAAGTTTACTTTGCGACCAGAACCGTCAACCAGGAAATTTATCTGAGCGAGTGCCTACAAAAACGTCTACTGCCTTTCCTAAAGCGACACAATTGTTCCGTTCTGTTTTGGCCAGATTTGGCATCTTGCCATTACGGAAAAAAGGCCATGGAGTGGTATGCTGCCAACAACGTTCAAGTGGTGCTCACGGACAAGAACTCTCCCAACACGCCAGAGCTTTTTTTAAAATATTTACCCAAATAAAAAAAATGACTCAAAAGCAACATGGATTCATCAAAGACGAATAACTAGCCCAAATATACTGGAATTCGTCAACTAGTCGCTAATATTAATGAACAATGGTAACTCAAGCTTGCAGATTATCACAACGAATAGTGTCTCACTCTTTCTACTGCTCACCACCGTTTTCCAGCTGCAGCAGAAAAAACTACTCTCACCGAACTCGAATTATATTGAGCAACGGCTTGCTCGGTCCTTTCCTGTTTACTGTTTCTTCTTGTGCCTACTTTCATTCACTGAGTTATCACCATGACCAACCAATCAAGCGACACTCACCAATTCTTCCTTTCTGCGCGAACATTAATTTCAAATTTCCAATTCCTGTTGGATTCGGACCCGAACCATATTCGCAGTGAAGTTTTATGAACGAAGCAAACGAATCGTTTTATTAGAAAAAAGAAAAGAAAAAAAAAATCAGCGGATGGATTAAAAGCAGGCCGTGCCAATTCTCCATAGTATGAGTGTGTGTTTGTTGACACAAATGCAATATTGATGCAACTTAGGGGTGGGGGGGGTGTGTCTTGCGGGAGTTTGCTCATTTTCACTTCCGGTCCGCTTCCTAGCATCTGGCTAAGAAGTACCTGGTGGTCAGTCCCCCACCGATTACCTGTCGATCTGCCAAATTTTGGTAGACCGACTGCTTAGAATTATCTCAAATTGTATTATTCCGCCCACTATATCACAAAATTCTGCGAATAGTTGAACGGATTGGAGATTTTTTTTTTTTTTTTTTTGGGGCGTAAAATTACTGCGTCCACTGAGTTGAACTTTTGTGGTATACCCCTGTTTACTATACTAATTCGCATCTTAAAGCTAGATCACCATTTGTCAAGTGACCAGCCTAGGACGCGTCTCCCAGTCAGGCAAAATTGAGTTTATAAAACCCACCACCTCTCCAGGATTTGCAGTCCGAATTTCATTTGGTTGCTTATAGCCACTGTACAGAAATTTAAGTCTGCTCTTGTACACAGCATCACAACTGCAAAGCAGATGTTCCGAGGTTTCACGTTCCATGTTACAGAAACGACAGATATCATTCTGAACCTGGCCAATGTTTTTCAAATGATATCTAGTCGGGCAATGTCTGGTTACTAGGCCAGTATAGGTACAAAGAACTATCTTATTGAGCTCCAGAAGCATTTTACTAATTGTACCATTTGGAATTATAAACTTTTTCGCTTGAGAACACTTTGTGGTGACCATCCAATTGATCATCACCCTTTGCTCTTCCCAAGATTTTAATTCCATTTTTGTGGCACAGAATGATATACCGCAGAATGGTTCTTGGCCAATAAACTGTGCATTTGAACCTTGTTTAGCAAGCTTGTCTGCCCTTTCATTGCCTTCAATGCCACAGTGTCCCGGAACCCAGAATAAATTTACCGAGTTCACTTGGCACACCTTTCGCAATGAAAGAATGCATTCCCAGACAAGTTTGGATGTACATTTATAATAACTTAACGCTTTGAGTGCCGCTTGGCTGTCTGCAAAAATACAAATATTTGCATATCTATATTTTTTCTTCAGACAAACGTTAACACATTTTATTATAGCAAAGATCTCCGCTTGGAAAACCGTTGGATAGTTTCCCATCGCCACTGAGATTTCTACCCCAGGGCCGAAGATTCCTGTTCCCGTTTTTGTTCCAATTTTTGAGCCATGTGTGAAGAATTTTATTGAACCATGACGAACAGTGGGACCTCCGACTTCCCAATCTATACGTGACGTTTCACATATCTTGTATGGGATGTCACGGTTTTTCACAGGTTTCATCCAGTCTCCATTCATTGGAGATAGGGAAAGCATTGGGTATAGGACCAAGTCTCCCCCGGTTGGTACCAAATTAATGAGCGTAGGAATCAATAGAATCAATATCAGTTACTAATGCTATGAGGGATCACCAACCGGAGGGGCGGCCCAACTTGTCTTATCTCTATTTGTAGGATATCCGCAGAAAAGAGGGCATGCCTCTATAATCACGAAGCTGGAGGAATCCTCATTCATCCGGAGGCAGAATGGTTATCAAGAGAATACAAAACCAGGACGAGAACGATAAGGACTTGAACAAGAAGGAAAGTTGCTTCGCATTTGCATCGTTTTAAGTTTTGGCCCACCTGACTAATGCCAGATGTCTTGAGAATAAACCGGAAAACACGTCTAAAATCTTATGGGCATCAAAATGAGAACCCTACGTAAATTCAGCGTTCCGTTTACCAAAACCAACCATGCTGCTAACCCTACCCAATATATCCAACATCCCAGTGAGTTCTCGTGGAAGTGCAGAGGTGTTCTCGGCTTCCATCAAAGCGAGAACCACGTCAACATACTCCTACCCTATCCTTATTTGACCTGCATGGATGCGGCCGGCGCTGGTATTGCTTTTTTTAATTCGCGATCGCCAGTTTTTACACATTGAGGATGACTGTTAGTCCCAAACATCATCTGTTGGTTCTCTGTGTAATTACAGCCGATCTGGCAATAACAGAGTAGCAACCGCAAGCAGTCAATCATGCTCATGCTCATGCTCAAATGCACTATTGATGCAACTTATTTTAAATGATATAGAGAAACTTGATTTCAAATGCCATGCACAAAATTTCTAGTATAAAATAGATGTATGAATGCTGATATCAATAAAGTCTTTATCACGTAATATTAGTTGTTGTGTGAACGGATTGTATCTAGCGATCATTTTTGAGATGATGACCAAAGCAACTGATAATCAGCGTATTGATAAAAAAGGAACCGAAGTGATGAGCCAAAATATTATACCGTTGTTTGGAGTTGATGGAAGTTGATATACAGCGTCCATATAGGGGAACCAACGTTATTTGCCCCCCCTTTCGGAAAAGCCACATTAATTTGGAAAAAATAACATTGATTTTAGAATGGATACCTGGGGTGTGTTTACACTCCAGGTGCTAGCACACCACGTAATGACTCACTCAGCGAAATAAACTTTCGAAATCCATAAAATTGCATTTTGATTTTTGAATGATGTGAATAAAAATATGGAGCAACCTGGAATTAAACCTTGAATGCCGAGGTTACGGGTCCAGTGGCTTGTCCACCGGTATATATCAACGCTTGTAAACACACCTTACTCGAGGCGAATCGAAAACACAATTTTTCGGCACAGCATCAAAAGACCAAAAACGAACTCGAGTTTTCCCCTTTTTTTTACTAAATTTTACTCGCGGCGAATCCAAAACAACATTCGTCGACGAAGTTTCTCACATGCGAATAAGAAACAGTGAAGATCGACGATGGAAGATTGAGAGAGAATGCAACATAGCGCGAATAGCACAAAACTTCATCTCACACGAGTCACTCACACAGCACCCATCTATGAGAGCACTCCATTCGTTCGCGAATGCTTGCCATACTTCCCTTATTTTGGAAGTGTTCGGTGATGACAAACATATTCGAACCGAACGAGGAGAATATCAGTAACACTGATGGTAACCATGTAGCAGCTCTTTATATAGAGCTCAGCAAGGCTTTTTAGAACTATTTTTAGAAATAAGAACTTAAGAAAATATAATTACATGCCAGAAAGAAATAAACATTTTCTTTGTCTCATACAGCTGAACGACAAAAATGTAATTCGATAACTTTTAATACAAAACGAAGAACCCCAGACGTTACTATCAATTAAAGGAATCAGCCAGTTGAAAAGTGTGAAAGAGGAACTTAGGAGTTATCTTGGATTCGACACGTACATTCATTGAACATTACAATACTATCATCAACAAAGCGGATAATATGCTTGGATTTATAAAACGTTTTTGTCACAATTTGCATGAACCGTACACAATTAAAACATTGTAGATTGCATATGTGAGGTCAATACTGGAATATTGTAGCGTAACGTTTGCATTAAAATAAATGGACTTTTTTTTTCGGATGGTGATAAAAAATAAAACTAAGAAAGATAATTGGTTTTGATAATTTTCCCATGAAAAGTAATCAATTGGCTTACTTGCAAAAAAAAAAATCTACACCCTTGCGAGTGGACTTCTGGCAACTTACCAGGACATTCGCCATGGCAGACGAAAAAATGCGTGTAGGTATGTTTTTGAGTTCTTTCTTCGTTTTATTAATCAATTGCTCCTCAGTTTTCGCGACTAAATGGTTGGAGTAGATCTTACGCTTAGGTTGGCCCAGAACTTTTCGATGGGACGCAGCTGGGGGACGTTGGGCAGGTTCGCCGACTTGGGTTCCACATCGATATTCAGCCGCTCTATCTTTTCCAACGATCGCTTTGAGTAGTGGGCCGACGCCAAATCCGGTCAGAACACCGCGTCTTCGCCCATATGGTATTTCTTGATGAACGACCCAACTTCCGATAGGCATTTCGTACTATAAATTCGTTCCCGGCCAGTCCGAAGCGAAAGAAGAGCGGCTTAAACATCTCCCTCTCGCTGATTATCAGCCACAACATGTTCTTTAGATGTTTTTTTTTTTTATGTCAAGCTGTTTTAGATGCCAGAACTGACATATCCGGCGTCCACACGTTCGAGGTTCCGTTCTTTGAACGCGTACACTTCTGAATGGAGTTGCTTCACTGTTTTTGCCATCAAGGTAAAAGATTGACTGATAGAGCAGTCAAATGTTATCTACTGACTCATGGGTTACTATGATTGATGCTGAATTTGTCAGTGCGGGTAAAGGTAAACCCATGAAAAAACGTTAGTTTGGTCACCCATTTCAGTCATACAAGAAGAACCAAATAGAGAATCAGTACTGACGTAGTTTTTACTGTTTGCCCTTCGTAAATTAGGTTGAACAAGGTGACCTCTTCCATCTTATGAAGCACATAGTTTGTTCATCAGCATCCAATCATTACAGGAGCGCCGTGCATTTTCATTAGTTTCATTCGTAAATGATATTATTTCGCAACGTGTTGATTTAGTAGAACTTTTATCTAAACTTAATTTTTACCTTCCGTCCCGGCAACTACGAAATTTAAATATATTTACTACAAGTCACCATCGCACAAATTACGCCAAATTTGGAATTCTAAATCAGATGATAGCAACCTAAAATAAACACGGAGGAAATATTGACTTCAATATGACTGAAACAAAACTGAAGCAATATTTCAATTTAACTTGATAATGTATACATTAAAAATGTAAACCTGAGTGAAACATAAAATGTGACTGTCATTGTAATAAAATGGTCTACTTCTTATTGACGACAAATGAATAAATAAACATATAAATAAAAAAGCAAAATATTCGGAACAAGGTTCCTGAAATTACTAGAAGGTCGATGAGTATTCTTTGTAGACACCGAATAGTAAAATTGGTTGGATTTTGGCAGTTCTAGACATGTTTAAAAATCATGAAATCCTCTCCAGACTCAGCCCTCACTCCTAGTGCAACGCATCACTGATATATTTGAACTTGTACAAATGCGATAACTTGTGTTTATTGCTGAAATCTAAAATATGACGCACATTTCTTTTGCTCTAACTCACCTGCGTGTATGTCATCCAGCAGCATGGTTCCACCTGGTTGGAATCTAACCCCCAAAATTCCAGCTCCTCCTCGAATAGCCGGTCCGCACACATCGGTTGGGTGAGTGCAGTTTTCCACGTTCTGAAAAAAAGAAGAACCAGATAACAACATAAAATTAACATCTCATCAAATCAAACGAGCGGCTGAAGCAGCCAGCGTGGCAACAATATTAGCTAATTAATTTCATTAACTCGCGCTTCATCGGCACACTTTGGAAACAATTTCATTTGTAGGCAAATTTCGGGAATCCTGAAATAACATCATAATGGAAACCGATGTTCATCATCATCATCATCATCATTATCGACAAAACGACCATCACGAGAGCTGCCTACAAAAATGAAGCCGAAGGTGCTAATGAAGCGATTGCTGTTTTGTGTTTGACGGTAATTAATTATTCAAATTGCATTTTCGGTCAGCTAGCGATAAAGAATCGATTCGATGGTTTACCGAAACAAAAGCTGATCAATCATTAATGAATGACTGAAATCCACCACGCAGATGCGGGGAATGCCAAATGGTTACTTGGCTATTGTTTTGGCGTTGATTAAATTCTGCACATGTGATATAGATTAATTTCAATTGTGGTTAAACAAGTTTGTTGAATCATAATGAAAAACCAAAATCCTGATTCAACGATTGAAAAACTATACTGCAACATTTAGATGAAATTCACACCCGGATCATTAGCCTAATGATCGACATTTGAATCTCATTTGAAATTGTAATGCGCCGCTTCGCTCAAGCATCCATTTCCACCCACAATTTGCGAATTTATTCTCTTATTTGGTGTGACTATCTTCCATCCGCCCACCCCCCATCGACGATGCATATATACAAGAGACCTTCTTCAACGCCTGCTCAAAAGCAACGGCCAAGCCGTCTGATGGAGCTGTGGAGCCGTCTGATGTGCACCACTATGGAGATTCGCAGCAGCCACCACCAATGGCGTCACTGTCATCCTCGTCGCTGTTTCTCTAGTTGTCGTGTTGACAAATCCCATTATCAGACATGACACCACCACCACCTACAACAACAACAACGAGTGGAACAACAGGGGCAAGAAAAATCACTCAAATTAGCATAGTGGATGACTTCTCACATATACCGGAATCACCGTCCCACGTCAGGCTATGCGCGCCGCTGAGTGGAAGCGGTTGGTGTTTGGTTTTGAAGAACTTTTCCAGAAATGGGAGTTTCGGCCAATGCTTGGTGTCTAATTTCCACGAATCTTTATCCTTTGGCTTGGAACGGGCTCTCGACGAGTCTGATCAGATTCGTTCAGTATAGTCGGGCTTTGAGGAATTTCATGCGGGGCCGTTGGACACATGTATCATTTTCCGGTGACACGGGGAGCGGGTTGGTGGAGTTTTATGGCAAACGTGGGTCTAGTTTGTGAAACGGTGAACTTTGAGAGACAAAATTTTGGTAAATGGTTTGAGCAATAACTTAGGAAATGAAAAAAAACTTCAATATACGATTGTTCATAATGTACAAACGAAGAACAAAAGTAAAGGATAAACGCGAACATATGGCAACACTTACAACTGGTTGTAACTTTTTCCCACACTATAGAAATTAAGCAACAACATCGAACAACGAGAGCGAAGAGTACTCTGACCAATGGATCCTCAAGTTCGCGCGAAAAGTTTGTCCAGATTCTGTGCCGGCACGGACCGAGAAACCGAGAATTCGATAGACGAGATCAGCCAACCTTTTTCAATGATAGATTTCTCTCTCGCACTCCTTTCGTGTGGCAATACGGCTCCAGTGGCTGATAGGATCAAGTTCAACTTGCTTAAAAACCTCCCAGAAGTCGCAAAGAGGCGCATGTTGAACTTGTTTAATCAGTTTCTGGAACTCAACATTATACCGATTGATTGGAGATGGGTGAGACTTACTGCCATTCAATAACCTGGTAAGTCCGACCACAACTCCTATCGACCCATCGCGATGTTATCCTGTATTCGATAGTTGTTGTAGAAAATGATCCTTTTTCGTCTGGACAAATGGGTTGAGACAAACAACCTACTTTCAGATACTCAATATAGTTTTCGCAGTGGTTAGGGAACGAACGACTGTCTCGCGTTGCTTTCCACAGATATTCAGTTAGCTTTTGCTAAAAATGAACAAATGGCTTCTTTTTTCGGATATGAAGGGGACTTTTGATTCAGTATCTGTTGAAGTTCTCTCAGATAAACTCCACGCTTGTGGTTTTTCACCATTAATGAACAATTTTTTGTACAATTTGCTGTTAGAAAAACATATGAGCTTTTCTCGTGGAACCTCTACAGCTTTCCGATTAAGCTACATGGGTCTCCCCCAGGGACCCTGTTTAAGCCCTCTTTTGTATAATTTTTATGTCAAGAACATTGACGGTTGTCTGAGTGTCAACGGTACGTTAAGACATCTTGAAGATGACGGCGAAGTGTCTGTCACGGGATCCAATGGGGTCGATCTACAAGGACCCTTACAGGATACTTTAGACAGTTTGTCTACTTGGGCTCTCGAGCTAGTTGTTGGTAGTTTTTTCTAGGAAGCATAGCCCAGAACAACCGAAGCTTCAAATTTGGCGCAAGTCGATAACTCATTCTATGTCATTTAAATATCTTGGTGTCTGGTTCGATTCAAAGTGCACATGGAGATTCCACATTGAGTATCTGAAGCGAAAGTGCCAACAAAGGATTAACTTTCTTCGAACAATTACCGAAACCTGGTGGGGAGCTCATCCACAAGATCTTCTAAGATTGCACCGGACAACGATTTTGTCGGTTATGGAATACGGTAGTTTTTGTTTTAAGTCAGCGGCTCGGTCAGACATAATCAAACTGGAACGTATTCAGTATCGGTGTCTTCGTATCGCGTTAGGTTGCATGCACTCGACTCACACCATGAGTCTTGAAGTGCTGGCTGGCATGTTGCCACTCTCGGATCGGTTTTCAGAATTATCTGCCGGCTCCTCACCAGGTGTGAAGTTATGAACCCTCAGGTAACTCGAACATTTTGAGAAGCTCCTTGAATCCTCAAACCCGCTTCGCGACCTTGTACCATTTGTACATAACACAGGATGTCAGCCTCTTCGCCAAACATTTCCAATCGTGTTTGCTTCTCCGATTTCGACAATTCGGTTCCATTTGATTTATCCACGAAGCAAGGAGCTTCGTGGAATCCCCAGCATCATCGTCCTATGATTGCTCCGGTGATATTTGCTGCAAAGTTTGGCCAAGTTGATTCCACTAAATCGTTCTTCACTGACGGATTTTTGATAGAGGATTCAGCAGGCTTTGGTACATTCAATGAAATGTGTAACAAAAATCGTAAACTTCAAGCACCTTGTTCCGTGTCTGTCGCTGAATTAGCGGCAATACACTTCACGCTAGAAATGTTTGCCTCATTCACACCGGATCAGTACTTCATTTTCACGGATAGTCTCAGTTCTATAGAGGGTATTCGCTCCTTGAGGCCGGTAAAGCACTCCTCGTATTTTCTCGTTAAAATACAAGAGCTTCTAAGTGCTTTAACTTCGCGTTATTTTATCATCACCTTTGCATAAGTCCCATCTCATTGTTCAATTCTGGGCAATGAGAGAGCGAATTCGCTTTCAAAGGTGGGTGCTATAGAAGGCGATATTTAAGATCGACAGTATAAATGAAGTAAAGGAGATTTGCAATGGGCGATGGCAATATTCTATCATCCCAAAGGTGTGTGTGTGTGTGTGTGTGTGTGTGTGTGTGTGTGTGTGTGTGTGTGTACAATCTAACACTCATTGGCTGCAATGGTATTATGGAAGAAATCTGTTTACAACAATCCCTCAAGTGACCATTGGAAGCAGCTTTAATCCGAGAACTAGAAAGTGATAGCTCTTCTGCAGATCCAGCAACCCAACCCATTTCAGAATATCTGGAGAGTCACACCCATTCCAAGGTTACTTTCACGTACAATAAGCCCCGCATGTAAACATTACCGATATCATTTGGATAAAGGCATTGCAACACACTTCCAGATTTGGAAATCTTAAATTTCCAAACCAGGCACGTATTTGGTATTATTCAAAAATAAGGTTAACGTTATATAGTTTTAGTCAGATACATCTCACCAATTGCCGCTTCTTTTGTTACACTCTCTTGTTCATTCGTAAACATGAACATTCTCGACGTTGCCTCGTAATTAATTTCATGCACTCGTGACAAAATAAGCGCACAAATTAACGTGGCCAAACCGCCCGTTATATATGTAACCTGCATAAGAAAACTCTGTACACCACATGGTGAACGCATCTGAAATTATGTGGCACCCTTTCCCGCATGCGCATTGTCTTCGTTTGCTGCTTCTGATAAGCAAATGGCCGTTTTCTACACTTTTTTTTCACTCCACGCTCTGTCAATAATCAAATCCCCGCTATGAGGTGACTCTATATCGAACTTCAAAACTACTAATAATCATCG
Source organism: Aedes japonicus (assembly GCA_034211315.2). Taxonomy (NCBI): domain Eukaryota; kingdom Metazoa; phylum Arthropoda; class Insecta; order Diptera; family Culicidae; genus Aedes; species Aedes japonicus. The sequence goes on along the minus strand of JASCZW010000419.1, from coordinate 10,289 downwards.
ATTCACTCGCAACAAAGTAGACAAACGCTCAAACCTAATAAACCTGAACTAATAAACAAAACTAAGCTGATGTAACTCTTCTTCCGGGTGCGGGGGCGCAGCACAAAAAACCACAAAATGTAGAAATATAACCGACACTCACACATTTCGGGTGGGAATCGATTGTATTCACTACAGGTTTCCCAAAACACGCGGATATTTTATGATTTCACTGTTAGTTAAAGTTAAATTACGAATTATTGTTTGATTTTTTTTCGCGAAACGACGCAGCAAAAACAAAACACGTCAGTTTCAAAGCACGGCTTGCTGCGATCTCCAATATTCTATCATCCCAAAGGTGTCGAAGAAAGCTTGGTTCAGGGGATTAGATGTGGGTAGAGACTTCATTCGTGTGATGTCTCGCTTCATGTCCAATAATTATTCATTAAACGCTCATTAATATCCAGTTGGGCTGAGCGACAGCAATCTCTGTGAATGTGGACAAGGTTACCAACAACAAGGTTACTCAGCAAAGCAGAACACATTATTTGGTCATAAGCTGAGCGTCGTGGAGTCAGATTTGAGCTTGATGATTCCTTTCGGGCTTAGGTAGACAACCCAATGTACCGGTTCGGGACATCTTGGTTGTACGTTATCTGGAGTACATGAAATTCATATACGTGTTTTTGAGTAATATTACTTTAAGATTGTAGTTTGATTAACCTTTGTGTATAGTTTTTATAATTTTTGTTGAGTTTAATTATTTTTTGTTTATTTTTATCGTAAATAAAAGTTGCATAGTTTTAAGTAGACGGTTTAGAATTATAGATATGTGTTATGTTAACCATACTTTTAATTCCCGCCCATTTTCCCACCTGGTAGATTTTTTTCCTATTAATCTCGAGAAGTCCACGAGTAATCGGTTCTACCCACCATTCTAATTTTAAGATAACTGATGTATATAGAAAAGATAACATGGCTCTGTAAAGTTCAATTGGGCCTGTGCAAATAAATGAACTTGTTGAAAAAAAAGTACGAATTGGAATGTGCAGAGAATGCTGTTTCGGAATATCATATTCGAAAACCAATTTCTAGACACTAGCAGGAACGCAAAATTCTTTAAAAATTTCCATCGCTGATGGATGATTATATACACAAAGTATATTCATCTTTTATTTGTAAAATTTTAAATGCTTAAGTAATCAAAATGACACTCGTAAATACCTCTAGTTGATAAAAGCAAAAATCTCAAAATCAATCAAGAGTCGATTCCAGTCATGAGATTCCGGTGTATACACTTTTCGTGACGGTAGTCATGTTTAAAGTTTCTATTTGGCATACTTGCTTTGCCGTAAGCTTGTCTTATATTTGCGTTTAGGAATCATAGGGAGACCGTTTAAATTTTCGAGCTGTGTTGAAAACTGTACACAGTGCTTAAGATATGTAACGAAGGGAAACATATAATTGTTTCAGCCGCCGCTGGAATTGTTCGTCCTGAAAAGGACAGACTTTAAAGGGTCCACAAAAACCTTCTCGGTCTTTTGAAAAGGCTGGTTATTTTAACCGTTGCACGTTGCGCTTTACCAAAGATGGCTAGCAACAGGATCACACATACAATCACCTTATGTATTTCGCTTCTCGTGGATGCAACCACCGGCTGGCTGCAAATAGAACACTGGCTTCGGCAACCGATTGCATTGCATACGACTGTTTAACTAATGGCTACCTAGCAACGGTTGCCTAGCCAACAACATGCTTGCAACAGCCTGCTGAGCCATCAGCTACCTGACCAACGATTGGTCACCAGTGCACGAATCAAGCCAGTGAACCCTCCAGCAGAGATGCCACATATACAGATTTATCTGTTATGATACAGATTTTTTTGCAGTTTTCGGATACAGAATTCTGTATATCGGTATAACGGATTAAAAAAAAAAAACAAATTTTACAGATTTTGGAAAAATCTTTTTTACCGTAGTATTTTATTTATTGTGTTTAGTCCTTTAACCATACAATTGTTGGTTTTCTCTGTTCTCTTAGAAAATATATCAATTTAACAGGCGAATCTTTGAAGTTCTCGTTTACAGGTCAGCTACCGTAATTTTTTTTTCACAGAATTCTGTGAAAATCCCTATTGGATGATCTACAAAAAGTTTGCATGCAATCAAGTTGATTAGAAACAAGTTCGACTTAAAAGCAGCAAGACATTCCTAATCGGGATTTAATCCTATGGTTTTATATATATTGATACTTATAACCATAAGTGTGATAGCTTTAAAATGTAGGAAAAGCTACTTTTTTTCAGGCTAGATATGATAAAATTTGTAAGTTAGTGGCATTTAGTTTGATCGTGAAATACAGCACAGCGTCAGTACCGAACGAATAAAAAATTTGTAAAGGTTTATACACTGAATCTGTTCAGTAGAATTTCAAACAGCTGAAAATATCGGTTAACTTAAAAGCTTAAGAAAATATAATTTTTTTCGAAGTATATATTGAATGCTTCATTTCATCATTATCTATTGATAAAAAAATATAACATTTTTATAATGTTCCTTATATTTCGTGTGCTGATGATTTAAAATTAACTGACTTTTTCAGCTGCTTGAAAACTCAGTACAAATTTACCGACCCCAGTAAAACAAATTAAGTGTAAACCCTTTTTTTATCGTTCACTGCTGCATATGAGACATCCCTTGCTCACATTTGAAATGTGTGATAGGAAAGTGCTACACATTTAATAAATAGCCAGCAAAAATAAAAATTAAAGCCATTCAATAGTTAAAAATTGTTAAAGGATCATTTTTGAAAGTTGAATAGATACGCGGAGAAATTTCCAACCGCCTGATGTAAACATTTTGGAAATCTATAGAGCATTTACAGCAATGCCATGTCCGCAATGGAACTGATCCGTGACGGAACTGGTTTAGGCTGAGAAGATTGCCGAACATCGGAGTTTATAGGATACTGGGTATCCGGAGTGTCCGGAGAGATTTTCCTGAGTCCTGAATCGATGCCGAAAGTTGAGTTTGGTAGACAGGTTCAAATCGGTTGAGCCAAGAATGGCTACGGTGGAGGAAATTTTGATCAAAATTCTTAACAAAAAGAAAACGTAGCGAAACGATGCTGATGGATTGGAGGAGGTAAATTCGAGATAAGATGCTATTTTCGTTCACCAGCAATGACATATAGGGCAAGCATGGCGGGTTCGGATAGGCATCATTTAGATACATTGGAAAAGGAGAACGCCAACCAGTCGAACCCGCAAAGGATTTTCGGACAATTGAGAGATGGTAAGTGCTCTAAAAAATACGGAGCGAAACAGGTAATTGTTATCCTTTTTGTACCATGAATTATATGAACTATATTATGATCACATCAATTATCAAGGTGAATCCTGATCCAACGAGCCCCCTATCCTACCAACATAAAAACACCTCCTTCCTGTGACCTTTGTGGGAATGCAGAGGTGAACACGGTCCCTAAACACTAACTTTCCTTCCCTATTCACACTTGATTGCAAGGACGTGGCCGGCGTCGTTATTGATTGTTTAAGAAATTGAGTCACTGAGACTTGTATCAGACTAATGCTGCTAAAGCCCAAATTATTGTTGCAAATGTAATTCTTAAGTTCGGAACGCCAGGACAGTTTGAATGACCTAGAGGATCGGCAAGTTACGAAATATTGACTTGCAATATTTTATAATTTTCCGATCCTCTAGGTCATCCATTAACCTTCCAAAAGATCCGTGAATGTTGAATGTTGTTGTCCTTCCAAAAGATCCATTGAATTTGCATGAATATTCACCTTATGTAGCCCAAAAAGATACTGTTACTACTGTAGATTTTATGTTTTGAACTTTTGTTCAGTCTGTGATTGTATAAAGCGCTTTTTGGGTCTTATCCCAATAACAATTTTAGTTTTATTCCAGTCGTATAGCACTTCCCCAGCTTTGCTGATAAAACTACATTCAAAACTGTTTTGTCCACCAACACCTCCTCTATGCATTTTTAAAGCCGAAATGTGTATAAAGTGGCCAACTCTTGTGAACGGTTGTGAAAACAAATTCATAAAACCTTATGATCCATAAAGGTTTTGAAAATGTTCTGGTGAAAGATGTTATGACCACTTTGAAACCTTCGTAAAACCTTTTGGCTGCCATATAAACTAGCATAGGGCCAAAAGACCACAGCTGTCAAACCTCACTGTGATATCGTAGTTGCTTTTTGAGAAAAAAGTTTTAGTGTTGCAGAAATTTTGTTTGAGAGCAAATTATCCAAAAAACAATTTAGTTTTAGATAGCTTATCATGCTCCAAATCATATGCGCATTTAATAATATGGTGAATATTGGCTTCATGAGAGCTGTAAAAAATTTTGCCTCTGAAATTCTGCTAGTTAACAACAACAAAAACCAAATTGAAACAAGTGCATTCGATAAATTAATCATGAATTGAAAACTTAAGGAATTCAATCAGGTTATCAAAAAGATTGCCGAAATTCTTCTCTGATCTACAGTTCATTTGCATTACATTTAAAATTTGGTGTATTTCCATATTCCAATGAATTCTTATAATTCAATATGGCGCTTGAAAGAAATCACAGTTTTGCCAAAACGCCAATTTATCTTCGCAATGGCTACTATTAAACTATTTGGTCATTTGGTGACTTCCCTTAACGTCAATTTACCGTTTAGTGCATTTACTGGAGGTAAAATGGTTTCAAAATGCTTTTTCAACTGACCATAATAAGATAATTTGAATGAGCCGTAGAACGGAATTTCAAACCAGCATTTCACGAGTTCATAAAGTCACAATTTTAAAAGACAAGGTTAAAATATTGCTGTAAACAAGCTGTGTAGGTTCTCATTAACCTTGACTAAAATTTAAAACCTTTTGGCACCTCTTGCTGCCGTAATAGAACCAAATCGATTTGTAGTGGCTCTCATAAAACTTTAATAAAACTTAATAAAGCTCGATTTCTTAGGTCCGAAGGGGTTAATAATATTTTTTAGACAAAGCTTAACATTATTAAGTTTTTGAATATTATGTGGCCCGAAATCAACAATGTTCTCTTTTGGAGTTGATGCGTAGTAATGTTTACAATCGATTGATACAAAATTTTTGAAAATGTTTTGATAAATGACTGAAATATTTTCGCTTAAAAGCTAACAACTTTTCGTGAAGGTTTTAATGCGATTTTTAAAAAATTGTGTTCCACTATAGAAAATAAAGACGTGGTCCTACGTCAACAATACTTTTTTTTCTGGCAGATGATTTCCACCTGCGGGCTAAAAAGCGAGTGTTTCGCGACAACTGGCACTGTCTACCAAGATAATAATGTAAAGGAATGCTTGCAAAACGCTTATTGCCTTTCTTGAAGAAACATGATTGTTCCATGATTGTTTCTTGTCACAACGGATATATGGCTCAGGAATGACATACCGCAAATAGAGTGCAAATCTTATCCAAGTAGTAAAAACATTCCAAACTCGTCGAAACTCCCAAGTAACCATAAAAATTAAGCTATAGCTCGATAATAGCAGTATATTAGCATCAATGTTGTTTAAAAGCTCTTTATTAGCACATGTTATGCATGCAAGCTTCATATTAGCATCACAAATGCATTTACGCACTCACCAGAATTTATCATTGTTGCCAGTATTATATGTGCATATAAGGTTGTTATAATGCATAAAAACATTTCCCATGTTCACAGCATACATGCGCTTTTTCTGAATTTAGTGCCAATGTAACATGTGCATCACATATGTTATCAAATCCTTTTAGTTCGTCTCAAAAAGACCACACCAGTGGAATCCATTTCTTAGAAATATTTGTTCATATGCCATCGAACTGCCTATGCAATAAAATGCAAATTATTGCATAAGCATGGTCGATGACTTCCAACAGTTCCCAACAATTCTGACAAGACACAAATGTGTCGTACTCATATTTCACGCTGCGACAAGCGAACTTGGCGCATCGTTGCCAAGCGAGCTAGTTGCTAAGAGCCTTCTCCGCATTCTCTCATTCTCTCTCTCTCTTCGCCCAAAAATAATATCGATCACTGATTGGTGATCGAGTAAATAACAAACATACATAACTGATTCCCAGTACCTCCTTAGGCTAAGCAGAGTAACTTAAAAATAATTGAATAAACATTCTTAACCAGCGATCAGTCGAGTACACACGTATCTTACTGCTACAGAGTGATGACAGCCTTCTGTACTTAAGTTTTTTTATCATATAATGTCATATAATCATATAATATCATATAATGCTAAGAATATGTTTACAAAAGCATTGAAAAATAATTTGGTGTTTAGCAACAACAAAAACCAGTACGAACGGGAATAAGTGAAAAATAAACGTCGAAACTACGATACTTTTCAACATGACTCACCTGATCATATTGATGATCTGGTTTCAAAAATAGCTACACCTCTATCAGCCAGTTCTGCGACTTCAATCTTATTCGAATAATCCGAAGATGAAAGTTCTAACAATTCTGCAATCGCTTATAGTCCAGACGAACTCTGCAGTGAGAAATTGGAACATCATTCAACAAATCTGTTCTAGGTAGTAGCAAAATAAAAGTTTGTCTTGCTTCCTTCAAAACTGGACCATGCAATACAACATTTAACAGAATTCATTGAAGTCGCTGTTGCAAAAATTGAACCATCTAAAGACTGGACTCGGAAAAAATGAGACACACGAAAAGATTCATTTTAAATCAGATAATTCTCAAATTTTTAGGGATTAAATAACTATAAATTAGCTATGTTGTAGCATAATTTATTTATTGAATTTCCTCCCCAAGCTGAATGCTCGTAGATTTCTCTTAATACTGCTCATGAGATCTTGGACGAGGCTTTGTCCATCTTTCTTTCACAATTTCTCCCTGTTTTTCTTCAAAGCTTCATCGGTTTTGAATGTTTTTCCGCTTTTCTTCAACTTTTTCTTCATTATCGCCTTAAACTTTTCTGATCGGACGAAGTTCTGGTTTTATTTGGCGGGTTCGCCTTCTTCGGGACCACATTAACGCCCTTCGCTTCGTACCAATCCATTACAGACTTGGTGTAATGGCACGAAGTGAGATGCGGCCAGAACAACGTGGGACCACGTTGAGAGCGCAGGATGGGCAGCAAGCGCTTCGCAAGCATTCCTCTCGATAAATCTGCCCGTTTATGGTGCCGGTCGTAATGAACGGCTTGCTGTACCGTCAGCACTCGCAGATCGCCTGCCACAAGATGTACTTCTTCGCGAATTTGTCCATTATTCTCTTCCGGAACTTTTCCGAAACCTCCACGCTTCACTAACGGTACAGCTTCCGCGCACTGCAATTTGGCCACCGTGTTTTGCTTGTCAGTCTGGTTTGACGCCTTCCTGACCTTAAAAACACGTAGCCCAGTCCACTTCATGGTCTGCTGGACGAACCACTTCGACGAATTGACCTTTTTGGCCGCGTCTCGGGTGGAAAGGTTCGGGTTACTCTTAAAGTACTGTCTTATCTTCCACGCCTTCTCTGGGTATTCCGTTTTCGGTTTTCGGTCTTGGTCGGTCATGGTCTTCGTCTCCTGGAACATCTTCACAACGCAGGGCACGGTGGAATGGTGGATTCCAAGCCTTTTGCCGATCCATCTGTGCGACTGACCAGGATTATCACTTCTTGTTTCGAATGCATCTTAAAAACTACTTGACAGATCGCGATAAAATTTTGCACACATAAACATAACACTCTAAACTAGTATTACCCAAGTTTTTTACCCACGCGATAAAAAGTTTCACCCAAAACAAAGCGTCTCATTTTTTCCGAGTCCAATCTTTACTTCCTAAACAAGATTTTATTTTTGTCAAAATCTTACCATTAAAATTGAATCAAAAATAAAAACAGCGTATATTGAGGTTATGAATTTTAAGTTCAATTGTGATTTTTATGTTAAATCAAAATTTATTTTCCAGTGCATATATTTTTCATAAACACTTTGATTCCTTTCTATTTCTTTTGAGACACTTTTTCTCTAAAACGATCGATTTCCTAGTTACTTTTTTCCTAAAACTGTTGTATCACAAAAAAAACCTTCTCAAAAGTTACTTTTGAGTCCAAACAATATATCTCTATGTCAAAATACGTATTCTGTTATACTGAATATGTTTGCGAAATTTCGTTCTAATCCAATTGGCTCGTGTCAAGTTTCGAAAATATATGGCCAGTTTTGCCTGGAACTGCTCTATAGGTGTTCTTATGTTCAAAGTAGTTAGATTCATATTTAAATATTCTAGAATTTTAAATATCAGTCCAAACCCGATTGGTGCTTGATTACAAAGTTTGTGTTTGCAGTACTTTCGAAAACATCGCTTGCAATAATCAATTTTCAAAATAACATCCACGATTCTAACTTAAGCACATATTTAATTGTATCATAACAACAAAATGTTAAAAATATTTCCAATCGATTGCAAACATTTTCGAATTTGAACGAGATATAAGTTTTTGACTTTGAAAAGCTGTCCTCTTTTCGGGCTGCTCTTAATTTTTCATACTGAGAAAGTGTACCTCAATATAGAAAACAAATACGTACTCTACATTAAAAAAGGTCTAACCCTCAAAAGAATGTGTGAATTTATTCATCTAGTCATAAAGCGACTCTTTAATTCCCACAGACTTCGCAAGCAATTCGAAACCAAAAAAATAATTCAAGTACCAACCGCCGCACTCGTGTTTGAATATTTCGGTAATATGATCATTTGGCCATAGAATGTTCGCGAAGCGAAAATGATACATGAGAAAGCGAGCATATCCATACGAAAAGCCACACAAGCGCAACGACCGCCGACAACGACGGCTGGAGAGGACGGAAGTAGCGCAAAGCTAACTCCAATTCGTTGTTTCTGCCACCCTCTCGAGTTGTTTGCCTGCTTCCATTTGGCAGAATGGAATCGGTGGAGGTTGTTGCTATCCAATGCGCTTCCGACGAAAGCGGTTCGGAACTGGGAAGATGGAGGTAGGTTTCCGAATTTCGTAGGAAATATGTGGTAACTTTTTCCACCAACCGACACGCTGCTGCTAGCTGCCATGTGCGGTCGTTGATGAATGGGTAATTTGCATCCTTGGCGGTGGATGTTGAATACACACAACGCATGTAGTTTTGCAATCGGTTGATGGATGATAGGTAGGAATTTAATTTAAAATTTGTTGCAAAACTTTCTACTTACCGGTAGTAGTTCAGCACCTGCGCAAACACTCCCGGATGTCGATCGAAGAAGTACTCGTTCAGGATGGGATCGTAGTTGCCCAGCGCTTCGGTTAGCCTCGATAACCGAGTGGCCGGGATTTTCTTCAGCGTCGCCTTGTACGTCTCATGGCGAATGCCACCGACGTTCAGGACGACCCGATGGTCGGAGTCCATGTTGATGTTCATAGTCATCTCACTCGTGGGTGGGGACGGGAGACCACCTAGTTGGGTCTCACCTTACGGTTGTTGGAATTGAGAATCTGCGGGAATGAAATACAAACGTTAACTTCAACAATATACACTTCCGGCATGGTATTACCTTGTTTAGCTAACAGACTTGCTCTATCCAGGTTGGGGGGCAGCTAACTTTCAGCTCACTTTTCTCAGTAAACCCATGTTGATTGTGTAGAATGCAATCATTGACTCGAAACGGGTGCCATCAAGATAGCACGAAGGAAGTCTCTTTTCTCGTTGAAACCCAATTTTCCACCAGAGAATTTATTTTCCAGCTATTTACACTCGTTTCGTCACACTTCTGGTCTAATATGGTGAGATATTACATTTTCTGCCGGCTGCATGCTAGCTTCTGGCATTTGCATCGTTGCGGACAAACTATGCACAGACGAAGAAGGGAAAAGATTAAATCCCTAGCCACAGTCAAGTGCACTGATAGACTTCTTGCAAAGCGGATGGTTTCTGGCAAAATCCTATTCCACTGGAACTGGCATAAGTGAGCTCAACCAGAAGGGTATTTTTTATTCGTTCCTCGTTTGAGTTGAAAAGCAACAGAGAAAATATTGTCTACGGTTCTCAGTGCCCTTCATTCATGCTGCTCTACTAGTCCGGCAGCAGTGCATACGATAGAAAATATGAGCCCTGGAATGTCACACGTTTAAAGATGCTGAGTAATTTGCGAATCTTATGGGAATCTCCGATTGAACACGTTTATTGGTTTGGTCGATCAGGGCTCATATTCTCTAATTGCCTTTGTTTGTAGTTTACGCTTAAATTGCGATAATTTTCCTAATTACATTATTAGCACCCCCATATTTTTCTTCACTTCACAACCTCAC